>CP139508.1:364710290-364739894 GCA_021014915.2 Artemisia tridentata subsp. tridentata
CCACTTCGGGTGGAGTGCTCTTAGAAATTTCCTGACAAAATTCTTACTAGAAAAAGATTCATCAAGTGCTTTAAGAGATGTAATAATAGTATTAAACCTAGCAAACGCACTATCAATGATCTCATCTTCAGAGATAACAAATTGTTCATATTGTTGAACAAGAAGATCAATTTTGTTATCTTTGACTTGTGAGTTCCCTTGACGAGTGATAATTAGTGATTGCCAAATATCTTTAGCCGTTTTACACATAAAAACTCTTTCATATTCTTTCTTAGGTAAGGCATTGTAAAGCATCATTTTGGCTTCATTATTTTTGGCAATCAACCTCTTTTGTTCATCACTGTGACGAATAAAAGAGTTACCTACATCCCGACCACCTGAAATATCATTACTTATGGGCTTGTAATCACCCTCTACAATAATATACCACAGATCTATGTCCTTTGACTTCACATATGTCTCAAAGCGATTTTTCCAATATATGAAACAATTTGGTTCAAATAGTGGTGGTCTTTGCATAGATTGCCCTTCTTTAAAGTTTTCAAAATCCATTGATTGTTTCAAGTTTTTAAAATACAATATATTTTGAAAATCTTGAGTAACACCGCTCTGGTACCAATTGTGGAAAACTAGAAGGGGGGTTGAATAGTTTTACCGTTTAAAATTAATTCGCTTTGTGACTTAACGTGATTTCAATGTAAGTATGCACAAACAAACAATATAATATAAGTAAGTAAGGAAAGGAATGATCAAACCACACAACACCGATATTTATAGTGGTTCGGCTACAAGGACTCTCTTCCTTTCCCTACTCCACTCCTCGAGCCTCTAACTCGAGAGTTTTCCTTCACTAAGAAACAAGCTCCCTTCTAGGCGGAGAAAACCTTTACACATCGCTTAATCTTTATCCGGTACTAAGCTAAACACCAGGTTCTTTACAAGGGTACAACCACTCCCGTTGGTTCTTTCACAAGGGTACAATCACTCCCGTTGGTTCTTTACAAGGGTACAACCACTCCCGACACTCTTTGTGTTTTAAGGACTAAAACATTAACCAAACTCTACTGAATGAATGATAAAAACAATGAAGTGTGAACCTAATACAAGATCACACAGACTCTTACTAAAAGGATAATAAAGATGATCCATATGTTGTGATTTGCTAAAAGAAGATCAATGAATGAATGAATGATATGGGTTAGTGATATGTAAATGAATGAGTATGTATTTAAGCTATATGAGTGATAAGAATGGCCAAATGATCAGCTTGCTATTTATAGACAAACTGAGTAAACAGCTGGCGGATCCGGCGGATCCCAAAAATTGGATCCACCTTTGTATAGTTTTGGATCCGCCATGTCAGGCCAGCTAAAAGATCTTCATATCTTTCCAAATCTTGCACAATCTTTCCATATCTTCAAATGTCAACTCTTTGGCTTAAAGATCTAAACAAAATATCACAAAATCTTTCCAAGATATGTTCATGATGCATGCCATGATGTCATCATAATATTTAACTAATAAAGTTTCTAATTTAAGAAATAAATATGTAAATGTGTATATGATGTCTAGTGATCTTGTTAATGTGTAAGTGAGTTTTAAAATGACTTATCACTATAAATGTAAAAGACTTAATCTTATTTATGCTTTGCTTAAAGATAAACTTTGTAATTTGTTATTAACAAAACTAAGCAAAGATCGTAAAATATAAATAACGTTTTTAGGACGATATTTGTATTAACAAAGGAGATAAGGATCGGGGAAAGGGGAAAATAGACGAGGGAAAATAGGATGCTCTACACAAACCCTTCAAGGAGGTATCAAGGTCACCGTTCACTCGTCGGATCATAGAATTCTCTAGCCCGAACCACATAATGCCGCTAAACATGAAATTCTATGATGGATCGACAGATCCAAACGATTACCTCACCAGGTTTACCGGAGCAGCAAACCAAGGGGAATGGCCGATGCCGGTTTGGTGTCGCATGTTCCAGCAAACTTTAGATGGAGCTGCAGGAGGATGGTTCGAACGATTGGAACCAGGTAGTATTGACAGTTGGAACGAGTTGAGGGAACAATTCTCAACGAGGTTTGCTCTTAGAAAGAAATGCACAAAAGACCTGATGGAAATCACGAAAATCATCCGGCGAGCTCATGAGTCTCTACCAGATTTTAAAGAAAGGTGGACAGACGAAGCCAGTTACATCAGTGGAGTGTCGGAGATCATGTGGATCTCCGCATTCATGGGTGCACACAAATGTTCGGCCCTTGCCAAAAAGTTTTCCGATAGGGTGCCACACACGGTCACAGAAATGTTTACCAGAGTAGACGATTTTATAAGGTCAGAGGAAGCATATCGAAGCACGGAATTGCCCAAATGTAAAGGCCCTGATTCAAGCAGGAAAGGAAACCATGGTTTCAGAAATGATAAACTGCGAGGGGAGCACCGAAATGATTGCCGTCAGAAGGATGTATACCACCCTTATGTTGCTCCTAGAAATAACTACAACCGCAATGACTACACTCGTCCGGATTATCGCCAAAACGAAGCCCCTAGGCAGGGTAGTCATCGCCCTGGCCTAGGATCATTGATAAAACCCGCTAGGGAAATTCTGGCTACGGAGCACCACCTAAACCTACCCGTCCCTCCCCCGACCGGTGAGAGGCCGAAATAGGAAAATATGGACTAATTCTGTGATTGCCACAGAGAGAAAGGGCATCTTACCAACGACTGCTACCAATTAAAGAAATAGCTCGAGATTGCGTTGGAGTCCGAAAAGCTAGACCACCTTTGGAAAGATTTCAGGCAACGGGACGCTGGGAAAGGAAGAGACCAACCGAAGAGGAATGATATGGGGAAAGCAAAAGTGATCAACATGATAAGGGGTTCGCCGGAGAATAGGAAGAGAAGGTATGGAGGTTACAACGAAGAATGGATGAACGTCCCAATAGTGTTTCCCTCCGTCATTACGGGAGATTTGTCGGACGAACCTCTCATTATTGATGGTGATATTGAAGGGTATTTGGTCCGAAGAATATATGTTGATGAGGGGTCGTCCGTAAACATTATGTACGAGCACTGCTTCAATCATCTTAGCTCAAGCATAAAAGCCAGGCTCAAAAAGACAAGCACCTCCCTTGTCGGTTTTTCTGGGGAAACAAGCAAACCGTTAGGCAAGATTGAACTAGATGTATGTTTTGGCGACCATGGTATGTTCCACAGGACAACCATGAAATTCTGCGTGGTGCAATCTCCGTCATCCTAAAACGTGATATTAGGCAGAACTGGATTGAAGGAGCTAAGGGCCATCCCGTCAACAATCCATTCCATGATCAAGTTTCCCACACTGAAAGGAATGGCAACTCTAGCAGCACGTCCGGCCATGGTACTGGAATGTAGAAGACTGGAAGAAAAACAGATGGTAGACACACCGCAAGAAGCAGAAGTTATCGGTTCGGAAGTAGGTAGGACGAAGGAAATTTTGGTGAATCCGGCGTATCCGAAACAACTGGTTACAATAGGAAGAAGATTCTCGAGGGAATGTCGAAAGCACTTGATCGAGCTACTGAAGAGAAACAAAGATGTGTTTGCATAGGAACCTTCGGATATGGCCGGAGTTCCACGTCGCCTTATCAGGCATCATCTGAAAGTAAACATGTCGGACACGCCGGTGGCTCAAAAGAAACGTACCCTATCCGCAGAAAAATTAGGTGGTGTTGAAGGAAGTCGAGGAATGGTTGAAATCCGGAATTGTTAGACCGGAATTGTTAGACCGAAAATCGACTGGAAGATAGAGTCAGTCATTGGATTCAAATACAAATGTTTCTTGGATGCGTATAAGGGTTACCATCAAGTCCAGATGGCGGAAGAAGGCGAGGAGAAGACGGCATTCTACACGGAACAGGGAACTTACTGCTACACAAAAATGTCATTCAGCCTAAAAAACGCTGGAGCAACTTACCAGCATCTAGTTGATTCGGCCTTCCAGACTCAAATTGGAAGGAATTTGGAGGCTTATGTGGACGACATGGTAATCAAAAGCAAGTGAGAAAAAGAGATGCTGGCGGACATTTCCGAAACCTTCTACAACCTACGGAAGATTAACATGAAATTGAACCCGAAGAAATGTTCTTTCGGCGTCGAAGAAGGAAAAAATTTAGGCTACATTAACATGAAATTGAATCCAAAAAAGATGAAGGCGATTGCACAGATGAAGTCCCCAACGACCCTAAAAGAGATGCAGAGTCTAAGCGGCAAGTTGGCGGCCCTTAATAGATTTTTGGAAAGATCCGCGGAAAGGACCCTTCCTTTCTTCGAGACGTTAAAGAATATTACCAAAGAAAATAGAGAAGAATATAAGTGGACTAAAGAAGCTGAAGAGGCATTCCAATCCCTCAAGAAGCTAATACCAGATCTCCCATCCTTGTCCACGCCCCAGACAAAAGAAGTTTTGTATGTCTATTTCGTAGCGGCGAAAGATGCTATCAGCGCGGTTCTGTTAGCTGAGAGGGAAGGAAAGCAATTGCCCGTCCACTATGTGAGCCGGATGCTACAAGAAGCCAAGAGAAATTATTCTCCGATCGAAAAACTAGCGTTATCACTATTACACTCGTCCCAAAGGTTGAGAAGGTACTTCGAAACTCACCCTATAAAAGTCATAACGGATCAACCGATAAAGCAAATTTTGAATAAGCCAGATGCATCCGGCAAGCTGGCCAAGTTTGCCGTAGAATTAGGGGCCTACGATATAACTTATATACCAAGAAATGCAATAAAGGGACAAATTCTGGCAGAACTCATCTCGGAAGTCCCTGTCGGAATGGAAGAACAATATCTGAGAAAGTTGGGGAAAGAAATACACGACATCTCCGAGCCGGATGAGTGGATATTGTATACCGACGGTGCATCTAGCAAGAAAGGGTCCGGAGCAGGTCTAGTGCTGATCTGACCCTGTCAAACCGAACACACATATGCTCTCCGTCTAAGTTTCAAAAGTACCAACAATGAGGCAGAATACGAGGCACTCTTGGCTGGACTACGGATTGCCAGGAAAATGAATGTGGAAGCTCTAGAGGACAGGGTAGACTCTAAACTCATCGTGAGTCAAATAAACGGAGACTTTACAGTGACTAAAGAGAGTATGATACAATACTCAGCAAAGGCAAAGGAGTACATTGGCAGCTTTAAGAAATTCAAAATTCATAACATACTGAGGACGCAGAACCAAAAGGCGGATGTACTAAGTAAGTTAGCCTCGGTAGCTTTTAACCACCAAACCAAAGAGATCCTTGTCGAAGTGTTGGAAAAGCCTTTGACCGAAGAAAAATAGGTAAGAGCAATTGTGGAAGAAGAAGAAGATAATTGGATGACACCGGTCATCCGGTATCTAGAGGAAGGTGTTTGGCCGGAAGATCAAAACGAAGCAAGAACGTTACAAATGAAACTTCCCCAGTATGTAATGGAAGACGGTGTGTTTTTCAAAAAGTCATACTTGAATCCTATGTTAAGGTGCGTGGGCCCGCTGCAAGCAAACTATATCATCCGGGAAGTCCATAAAGGAGCGGTGCGGAATGCTCTCCAGACCAAGAACATTAGTGGCCAAACTTATGAGGCAAGGTTATTATTGGCCGACCATGCACAGAGATGCTAGGGAGGAAATTGAAAAATGCGACTCCTGTCAGATTCATGCCCTGGTTCCAAATCTACCAAAAACTATACTGACATCCATCATGGTACCATGGCCCTTTTACCAATGGGGAATGGACGTGTTGGGTCCTCTGCCGGAGGCTCCAGGGAAGGTAAAATTCCTAATTGTGGTCGTTGACTATTTTACAAAATGGATAGAAGCGAAACCTCTCGCTAAAACCACAGGCAAAGATGTGAAGAAGTTCGTGTGGGAGAACATCGTTTGTAAGTTCGGATTATCGGGTATAATAGTCACGGATAACGGAACGAATTTTGTCAATGACCCATTCAAGAGTTAGTGCGAGAAGTTGAAAATCAAGCAAATGAACACGGCAGTAGCACACCCTCAAGCCAACGGCTTGGTCGAAAGGGCCAACAAGAGCCTCATGCATGGTATAAAAACTAAGTTAGGAAGAGAAAGATCCAGATGGGTTGACGAGTTTCCCGATGTTCTATGGGCCTTCCGGACATCGTTAAAAACAAGTAACGGAGAGACACCCTTCAGCCTAACCTACGGAAGCGAAGCCGTCATACCTGCTGAAATCGGAATGCCTACCCATCGTACCATGCTTTACAACCCAGAAGATAATGAAGAACAACAACGTTTAAACTTGGATTTGCTACAAGAAAGACGAGAGATGGCAGCTATTCGGGAAGCCAAATACAAAGCTAAAGTCGAACAGTATTACAACCGAAGGGTACGTCCAGTAGCGTTTAAAGTGGGGGATTTTGTGTACAGGTACAGCGAAGCTAGCAGGATGGAGAACCAGGAAAATTTTGGACCTAACGGGGAAGGCCCATACCGAATAGTTGAGACCTACCATAACGGTTCGTACAAGCTTCAAACAATGGATGAAAGAGAAGTACCCCGGACTTGGCATGAAATTAACCTGCGGAATTGTTTTATGTAAAAGTTGTAACCTGACATTCCGAAGTTCATTAACGTTTATGGCAATACTTACTTCCCCAATGACAAGGGAAACAATTTTCCTACCTAAGTGTGTTCTTATATGTTCTATGATTATGTGTTACGATGAAATTAAACGGATGGTGCAAGACACTCCGACTCTAAGGAGCGGATAGTGAGAAACATTCCGTTGTCAAATTAAAACGGATGGTGCAAAACACTCCGACTCGAAGGAGCGGATAGTGAGAAACACTCCGTCGTCAAATTAAACGGATGGTGCAAAACACTCCGACTCTAAGGAGCGGATAGTGAGAAACACTCCGTTGTCAAATTAAACGGATGGTGCAAAACACTTCGACTCTAAGGAGCGGATAGTGAGAAATACTCCGTCGTCAAATTAAACGGAAGGTGCAAAACACTCCGACTCTAAGGAGCGGATAGTGAGAAACACTCCATCGTCAAACTAAACGGATGGTGCAAAACACTCCGAATCTAAGGAGCGGATGGTGAAAAACACTCCGTCGTCAATATGTAAGAAAATTTCAAATACTTATACAAGAAATGTAAACAACTTCAACAGTGCAAAAGCATGACATCACCGGTCATAAACAAATTAGCATACAAAAAATATTCAGTTACAAGTAAGATGTCACAAAAACTTAAGATGTTATTCGATTACATTCATCCGAAAGAAAAAACAAAAAAAAAATTAAGGAGCTTTTTCCACAGTGTCTTTCACACCAGATAAGGTTCCGGCCGGTTGAATAGGAGCCGCGGTATTTGCCTTAGAAGCAGGTTGGTCGAGGAATAGGTTCATAAGATCACCAAGGGGAAGACGGTAGGATTCCAAAAGCTTCTGAATATACGGATATTCGGCCTCAAACAGCTTACGATACTCCGCCTTCCATATAGCCGGAGCTTCCATATTGATATTTTTGATCTTCTAAAGAATTTTTTGAAGGGCCTCTTCTGAACGTTCAGCCTGAGCACCGTCCAAAAATCCGGCGGTGTACGACAAGCTATAAACCTTCCCCACACTCTTCTTTTATTCAGCACTGGAAAACAACCTACGGCAAGCAACCAGAATCAATTCCTTGACAACATTATGACGGATTACTTCCGACTGAGCAACCTCCGTAACCAGTTGCTTCTTCTCCCCTTCCAACCTCTCAACAGCATTGGTTTTTTCTTCCAATTCCTTCTCCAGCTTCCTGATTTTTTCAGCTTGAGTAGAAGACACACTCCTCCACTCGTTCCTGTCCTTTTCTACTTCTTTCAGCTGATCAGTCAAACCTTTCTCCCGGATCGAAGCAACAAGCTCATCCTTCTCCAAACTCTAAATTCCATCAGCAACTAGTCAAACCTCCCAGCCTGAGCATCACGCTCTTGTTCAGTAGCCGCTAACCTCTCGGATAAGGTACTGCAGCCCTTGTGAGCATGATCCACCTCTCGATACTCAGAGAAAAGCTAGGTAAACCTACAGACCAGCTCAGCCTGCGGGACAACCCCGAAACCAGCGTTTACATAAGCTTGACAGACAAGCTGGTTGTTGTTCAACTCTTCAAGTGCGGCCTGCTCGGCGGGAGTGGCAAGATGCGACATCATTTCATGACAGGCTCTGAAAGAGTTTAACCAAACGTCATTCGTAAGGGACCAAGCCGAAACAAAGCATCCACCTCCTCCGAAAGAATTTTCATCTGCAATAAAAATGACTAAGTCAGAACACGACGAATAATAGCAACGGATTCTACAAAGTTAAGTATATACCCTGCCCAGCCGAATGACGTTCTCCGGAAGGTTCTCTGGAGCTGCGAGGATGGTGCTGGGAATGTGTAGTATGAACCGAAAGATCTACAAAAAAGAAAGATGAGGAAGGAAACAACAATAAGAAAATAACAAAAAAAATGGAGGGAATATTTCTTACCATCAGAGGGAGGCTGTTGGGTATGTGGCTGAGCTCCCTCATCAAGTTGTTATTCTGGATCCCTCTGAGGAATGTTCTCAAGTTCATCCATGTGTTCTTCAGGATGGGCCATCCCTCCTTCACCTTCCGGTCGGGGTCCTTCGCCTTCCGGTTCCTCCTCTTCAACATTCACAACATCTTGTGGCTCAGCCTGGTTGAGAGGATTGACATCAACGGTGTGCTCCTCATATGAAATGATTTCCTCGTCGGCCTGACCCTTCTTCCTTTTCTTCTTTGGAACGGCGTTTGGATTCGCAACATTCCTCTTCTTACTCACAGGCCTATTCTCTTGTTTCTTCCTTTCTTTCTCCTCACACGCAGCAACCACCTCCGGATCAGCTTTCTCAACGACCTTTTGAAGCTTGGTCTTCTCAGGGATCTTGTCTTCCAGAGATAGTGGCTTAGTGGTTCGTTTCGGCCGTTCATGTCCCTCCGGAACAGGATCACCCTTGCTAACCACAGTTCCCTCCCAATCCGGAAGTTCCAAGTACTCCGGCATGGTGACAACTACAAAAAGGAGAAAGGTAAGCACAAGACAAAAGAAATAACAGACAGTACACGATATAAAGTCAATAAAATATTGTATTACCATGCCCCTCAGCATCCTTTAGAATCGGCTCATACCCCAAATTCCTGAAGACATTAGAAAGACCCGTCATCCATAGAAGAGTCGTTGTGGGTTTCCTAAGAAGAATCACTTTCCTAGCGACCTTCTTAGCATCTGTGTCGGAATGTGTCTCTGGAAACTCATCAGTGACTTTGGAATCTTTATGTCTCAACGACATAACATCCGAAATAGCCCTCCGGTCTATCAAAAAGAAGTGATCCTTCCAATGTTTCAATCCGGAAAGAACCTCTTCAAAACATTTCTTGGCCATTTTCTCCGTTCGGCTCTCAAACGAAAACCAATGGCCTTGCTTGCACAACCTATAAAACACCCTCAACAAGGGAACGGTTGGCCGGACGTCTAAGCTGTAACAACGAATCTCAATAAGTGTCACCCTGTTCAAGCCTATCAGAACAAGTTGGGAGATATGCACCCTAAAATACTGTATCACCACCAGTAAAAAGGTAGAAAAAGGTATCCTAACACCCCTTGCTTTAACTGATGAATGTAAATGCCTATCTTATCGTCTGGTGGTTCATTCATGGTCATGTTTTTCGGGGGAAGAATGGGATGTAGATCCGAAGGGATACTGTACTCTAATATCACATCATCCAAATCTTGATTGGTATGTGGCATGTACAAACTTAGGGATAACCTTGCTAGCCGAAGGTCCAGGTTTACTAACTAACGGATGGTTTTCAGGTACATTCATCTCTCCGGGTTCGTTAATGGCCATGACTAAAAGGATGCCAAGGAATATATATGCAAGATAATTACAAGAGAAATATAAAACGCACCTCTCAAAAAACCCCTAGAAGATGTTACACAAAAATCGTCCGGTGATAGCAAGATATAAGCTCCAAGAAAAAGGGAGAGAAATAAACAGTGAAAAGTAAAAAAAAAAAAAAAATGAAGAGGGTAAAGCGGTATATATAGGGAAAACCTAGAAGGACGCGAAACGTCGCATCAAACTGTACTTCTCTGACGTGGCTGAATATGGAACGTTAGATCTCTGAGGTAAAACTGCACGTGGTATACAACTGTGCACGATAAGATAATATTATCTTTATTCGGCCCATGGGCCTAGAACTTAATCGGCCCAAGAAAGCTTAACACGCCCCTTCAGCTATCCGAAAGACAGTTATGCAACCTGATCACACGTGACTGAGATAGGAGAAGCACAGGAGATGCAAGTTTTCAAGTATTGCACTATCGGTTTAAAACCGATACTCCAATACTAGGGGGGACATGTTGGCGTATGTTTCCGGACGTCATATTTCGTCCGGACTAGACACTCACTTCCAGACATACTAGCCGAAAGGTCAAATGCTGTCATTTGCCAACGGACAATCCCATCAACCGCCGCCACGCCGCCATCCCAGATTTCCCGGAATTGTGCCTCCCACGTGACCTGACACCTATCTACTAGACTAGGCATAGCTCGGCTTGCTTAGTCCCTAGGCAAAACAGGTAACGAGGTGTAGGTAGTATAAATACCCCCACCTCATTTATGATTCTCAACTAATACTCACATAGCATTTACTCTCATTTATTATATCACCATATACATACTCTCACGCCGGATGTAAAACCCTAAAATTCATATTCCTAATTTTACGTCTGATTTTGAATTTTCCCTAAAGTTTGTAATAATTTATTTTTGACCCTAAACTTTATGTCAAGTATAATAAATCAATTAATATTAGTTAACCTAAGTATTGTGCATAATTAAATATGTGTTACATAAATAAAAACCTTCCTAAATACTCCTCTACAATGACACGTTTAATGTGCCTTATAACATCCGAAATTGTGAAGTCAAATCCCCTAATTTTCTGCAATTTGATTACACCCATAACCGATCCTAATTAAAACCCAATCAAACACTATTATAGACATTAAAACCTTACCATATTTGCACCCCGCTCCTCCCCTAATTCTTAGGTTATAACGCATTTTCTTTTTGTATCTTCCCCATTCTAATCATTCGAACAAACAAAATAACAAAACACACAAACTGTTGCAAACCGATTCAATTGCGATCTCAAGAAAACAAATTAAGGCACGAAGGGAGTTTGAAGGTCACACGATCGTGTGTGTGGGTGCTATTTAGGGTTCAAAGAGTTTGATTCGTGGGCGTTAGGGTTTTGGTTCATGGTTCGTTTTTTGTTCTTGTTCCTTCTTTGCTTCGTAACAACAAAGGTACCACCATCATTCCCTTGTTTTTTTTTCTGCTAATCTAATCGACACATACATATACATAAGTCTAATTATAATCGACACTTAAACCTAATAGTTAACATGATATCTGAATCTGTTTAGTTATTTACTGATCGTTATATATAACATGTGAAGTCATCTAATGAAATCACAACCTAACGTGGCCTAAAACTAATGTGTATCGACCATGTTCTGCCATTTTTTTTTTACCATGATTCTAATTATGTTTTCGACCTTTGTTACCACTATAATTCGACCCATCTATATTCAGCCCATGTTATGTGTGTTTAAACCTAAGCTATGTACGCGTCAATATGAATATACAAATAGATATGTGTGTGTGTTGTCATAGAATCATGCATAAAATGCTAATACGCCTATATGAGATTGTTTTTATCGTGTGATTGTGGACTGATTTGGTGTGGTTTTGGTCAGCATAACTCAACATATAATGCACCTAATTACAAGCCCTAAACTAAATTTAACAATGCATTTAATGAGGCATAAAATGGAAAACCTAGGTTGTGTGGTTTTGTAATAAATGCTGATTAGAGTTAGGTTTTGGGTTAGGTTTGTGATGATGTGGTGTTAAAACAATTATGTATACATGTTAATATGAAAATTAAAGACAGGTCTTATGATATATGAAGGTTTCGTGTGCGTTTGTTTAGATAAACATGTCGTATAATGGTCTAAAATGGATTTCTGAAGTGGACAATTTTTGAAGCTCAATTTGTATGCATCACCACTCCAATTTCATAAGTGTTTAATTCTCGATTTTTCCTTGTAAACTTGGTTTAAGGTCTTAAATAAGTTTTCCATTTGGTTTGGGGTGATTTAGAGTTGATTTGGTTGTCTTTTTAAATTTTATGGGATCATGTGTCAAACCTGAGTTTTGGGAACGTAAAATCAGTCAAATTCTATGATTTTTCATTTCAAATATATAAAAATTTGAGAGCTCTCCTTTTATAGGTAGAATATCTCACATGTTTAGTAACTTCTGAATTTTTTGTAGATTTTTATTAAGTGTCTAAATGGGTTTGATAAATGTAAACTTTCGGGATGTACCTGCAGTTTACTTTGTTGACATGTTTGGGTAAATGATTTTTGAAATGGTGTTTTCACTTGGTAATAAATTCTGAGAAAATTCATGTAAGCTCACAAGACATATAGGTACATGTATAAATTTTATAGCTTCTTAGTAAGGGTCTAAGTGTGGTTTGAAAATTCGTAAAGTGAAGGTTAGATTATACTAAAACCAGAATTTTGCTAGAAGTTAAGGTTTTTGTGTTATCAACGCCATTTAATGTGTTGAAACCCTAAAATGCACTTAAACATTAATTATGCTACAATTGGTCATGTGTTAACCTAATTGTGATAATGAAACCCTAATTCAGTAATTATAAACCCAAAACCTAAGTTAATGAATTTAGAAACCCTAATTTGGATACTTATTAAATTAAATACTTTAGACCCTAAGCTTGGCTTATTAACTCTTGTAACCTAAAATTTGGTTAAGTATGAATGTTATCCTAAAAGTTACTAAATATGGAAAGTTACTAAAAGTAGAAAGAAGCCCTAAATGTGTAATCTGATTAACTATAAGCTAATAAGTAATATATGATCCCTAATTCGTGTAGATTCTCTGAAGATGGAGTGATTCCTGTCCTGTGTTCAATTCTTTACATCCATTTCATTTGTTTGCTAAGGTACAGATATTTTGCCCTTTTTCAGTAAGGGTATCTCATGACTTTTGATTCCTTGATATTGTAACACCCCCAAATTTAATAATCGCGGAAGCATATGGGTCATGGGGTGCTACTAAAAATTGGAAATCACAACACAAGGTAATAAAGAATGGAATACATACTCCGTTTTAATACATTAATTCAAGATAAAGAGAGTTTACAATAGAGTTTCATGTTCAGAAAATTTACCCCATTAGTTTGGTTGTCCCATACAAAACAAGTCATAGTTATGTTCAGAAAATTTACCCTTTCATTAATTCAAGATAAAGAGAGGCTTTGTGTATGGTTGTACACAATTGACATATATACCAAAAGAACCTTTGAAAAGAAAAGACACAAATGTGAAAAGATATTTCCAAGAAGCACATCTTGCTACTTATGATGCTAAGTTATGGCAAAATAAAGCAAGGAAACAGTTTTGTAGTCTTAAACATCATATTGAGCATACGTTGAAGGTCATTTGGTCTAAGCAACAATACACCAATAGTGATTACTATAATCTTCTTTCACCGGACGCTTACCTAAAAAGGGAAGTCAGTAAGGTTTTACAAGATGAAACTGAACCTCATGTGAAAAATATCAAATTAAGTTTTGAATACTTTGAAAAATATCTTGTCACTGAAATGAAAGAAGATTTAAAGTACATCCATTCTCTTGAAGATGAATTTGATGAAAAATGCTTAACACTTGATATTCAAAAAGAATTTTTCACAAATCAAATAGAATCATTCAAGTCAGTGTCTGTCAGCCATGAGTATGAGAATGTGGATTTTGAAAAAACATCTTCTTTGAAATCTGAAAATCTTTGTCTCAAAAACAAAATCACAGAACTTTCAAAAGAAGCAACTGAATTCAAAGAAGAATTGTCAAAAAGAACTGCTCAGTTTGAAAAAGATTTAACAAAACTCCAAGCACAAAGTATTTCTTTCCAACTCAAACTGCAGGAACAGAAAGCTTCTTTTGAAAACTCTTTGACAACAGTGCTTAAAGAAAAGGAGAAGATTTTTGAAGAAAATTGTGATGATGCCAAAATCAAGTTTGATTTGGACGAACTTGATACAAAAAATATTGAATTGGAACATGCTGTGGCATCATTACAAAAAGAAAATGAGCACTTGAAACAGACTTACAAAAACCTGTTTGATTCAATCAAACGTTCACGAGTTCAGACAAAAAACTCAAACTCAAAACAAAAGAAGACTGAAGTTTTGAAGTCTCAATTGTCTGAATTTGCTAATAAAAAGTTTGAAAATGTTTTGCAAAAGATTGAATCAATGAAGATGAAAAAGGTTGAGTCTCAAATCATAAAAGTTTCCTTTCCAAATCCCCTGTTTGATTCTAATACTCCAGATTTTGAAAAGAAAACGGAAAATGAAAATCATGTGCTTCAAACAAAAGTGATTGAGCTTGAAACGCTTTTAGCTCAACAAACAAATGCTCTTGAGGATGCCAAAACTGATCTTTTCAACAAAACAACCAAATTCGAAAATCATTTTGAAAGACTTGAAAAAGAAAATATTGTGTTCGAACGGAAATTGGCTCGTAAAATAGATGATTCAAAAGCTGAAAAAGATCAATTTTTGAAACAAATCGCCTCTTTGGAATCTAAATTGGCATCTCAAGATCATCTTTCTCTTCAAAAAGAATACAGTGATTTAAGAACGGCATACAATGCCTTAAAAACAAAGTTTGATGACCTTAATCGATCAAAAGGAAAAGCTTCAATCTCATATTTCTCATCTCCGGAAGTGAGTGTTTCGAAGAAGGTTTACACGGGTGAATCTTCAAAACCATTTTCGAAAAAGGTTTCCCAGTTTACAACCTATTCTTTGCAAAAAGGAAGGAAGTTTTCGAAGAAACCAAATTTTTCTGAAACACTTACTCCTCAAAAGCTTTCAAGGTCACATGCTTTAAATGGAAAGAATCAAGCTTTTCAAACTCCACACTCTCGGCTTACACCGGTAAAGCAAGTGTGGAGACCAAAGCAAAGACATTCAAAACCTTTCAAATATTCAACATCAGAACAGCTTTCGCTGCAACATAAGAATGACTCTGCTTTGAAAATTCCAAATTCCGGAAGGGTTTCATTCATCTCAAAAACGAATTTTCAAAATGAAACACCGGGTTTCAACAATGGATGGAAAACTTCTTCTTCAAGTTTCAAAACTCCAAGAGAGACACCGGGTTTCTCAAACAATTTTCAAAAGAAAAAGAGTTTTAAATCACCGTTGATTCCACGAGTGTTATTTCAAAATGAAACACCGGTTTTCAGTCCTCGTTGGAATTCAACTTCTTTGAATCGGATTGACACAGCTTACAAATGGATTTCAAAATATGGTAAACCCGTTGGCGCCGTGCTTAAATGGGTTCCCAAGGTTGTTGTCTAATCCTAAAAACATTATGGCTTATGGACACATCAGTTTAGGACCCGTGCTTTAAAGAAAGGAAAGTGCTTATTCAAAACTTTCGAGCACTTATCCTAAAAATCTCAATGGCTTGTAAGTATTTCAGCTTACAACCCGGGCTTAAACATTATGGCTTATGCACACATAACAGTGCATAACCCATTTTTCAAAGAAAGGACCCTGTTGTACATTTTATTGCAACAATCCTAAAAGAAAAGAAGTTCTCACGCAAAGTTTATCAAAACAAACTTCTTAATCTTAAGCAAAATTTTATTCAAAATTCATCAAAAGGTTTTTCTAAACTTTTCAAAAATTTTGCTTAAGATTTTTCAAATCTTTACTCCCCAATTCGCTCCAAAGTTTAAAATGTCAGAACCGATGCAAGTTTTGAGGGGGAGTATTTCAAAATCAAATTTATTCCAAAAGTTCATGCAAATCTGTTTCTCCCTATTAGCTTTTCAAAAACAAATATTTTAATCAATCGGTATCAAAAATACCATCGAAATGCTATTTTTGAGGGGGAGAAATGTGATTAAAATGTGATCGTTGTTGAATCTCAAAAGAGCTCGACTCAGTATGAACCATCGAATTGACAGAAAATTAAATGTCAGTTATCGAAAAGACTTGTCCGGGACGGGTAATAATTTCAAGCTGGTTATCCATTGATGTAAACGTGTCTCGCAAAGGACTTATCTGAGTAGAATGTACCAATTCGAGAGATTATCTTTGAATATGACCGGGACGGGTAATAATTTCAAGCTAGTCCAACTAGTGATGTAAGCGTGTCTCGCAATGGTCATATTAACTGAAAATCGATCAATTCAAATGTGCGAACTCTACCTAACATGTGCAAATTTATCTTAAAATGCATGAGCACATGTGAAGGGGGAGTATTTCAAAAAATCCAAAACTCTCGAAGTGTTAACTAAAATGTGTTTATTCATAAACACTTTGAGAGATTCTCACAAAAAGGGTTTTATGGCAAGTGATCAACAAATCTAGGATAATCATGGAGTAATAAGGTGATTATGGTTAGGTAATGTCCAATGATCCGCTAGAGCCGGAGGGATCTACCCAAGGACAATTCCAATAGATTAGAATTAGAAGTCCTTAGGTTTGATTGAAAAAAGGAGTAAATGAGAAAGGAGAAAGAAGCGGTTGAAGAATGAAAAAGAAAAAGTTTAATGAAATGGTGAAAAGAAATAGCCCTCCACGAAAACTTAGGGCAGAAACCGGGTCAATACATCTGCTATCGGTTATCACAAAGATGATACTGATATTGAAGAAAAGACGTCATGGACCCATTGACGCGTTGCACAAGCCCCTCCTAGCCACTCTGATATCTCTTAAAAGATATTTGTTTCATTTCTCTCGGAGAACACCACATAATCTATCGGCCTCTCATTCCGAGATGTGTTGATATTGAAAAGGTGGCACTCTGCTCCATGCCTCCGACTTCTAAAACCAAAATGCACATTATCGAGTCTAGAGCCATGAGATTCATCAAAAGATCTCTTAGGAACACTTCCATAAGAATACCCTTGTGTTCACCAAATAGGACACAAGGTGTACAAGAATCTAAATGAGATCTTCGGATCTTGCCATTTATATCATGATGGTCTCTATGATTTAAACGGTCTATAGTCGTGGGGTGATCTCCAGCGACTCACTGAATCATGGGTGCACTTCGGTGTGTCCGTGTAAGCCCTCTCGGTGGGTATCCGGTTTAGAACGGCCTGGGGAAGGATTAGAGAAAGTCTTCACACTATGCTGTTGATAATCTCAAAGTCCTAACCTGTAAGTGCTGGATGATTATTACTATACCCATAAACATCCATCAACCATCATCACATATATCAAACATCTTCACCTCAGCATACTCATACTTATGAAGATCATCCTCAACAAAGCTCAAGTGTAAAAGTTCAAGACAAAAGGATCAAGTTAAAGACAAAGTGGAACGACAAAGTCAAAAAGCTAATCAAGATGTCAATAACAAGTTCATACATCAAATGATGAAGGAATAAGGGGAGATTGTTAGCATAAGTATAAAGTCCAAGATGTATGAGTATGTTGGAGGACACGACGCATTAACACATGAAGATGTTGATCAAGGCAAGAACGACCTAAAGGCGATTACTTTGAAGATCACATAGCATGAAGGAACGATGAATGAAGACTATTCTACATCGACACACAAAGTTCAAGACATTGAAGACAAAAGACCTATCACCGGGTGCCTCATTGAAATGACCATCCCTTAGGGGGAGATTGTTAGCATTTAAATTATTAAATTAAAGTGATGGTCATTTGCACTTTATAAACTTTGTATTTGTCGAATACATTGTAATAGAATAGTGATACAAAGGGCTTATGGTTGGACTTAGGAGCTAAGTGTATGTAATGTCTAAAAAGACCAAATCATGTATTGTCCAACATAGGCCCAACCAAGCCAAAGCCCATGTAAAAGACAATAGGGCATCAGGTTTGTAGCTATTTAAACACACTTTCACCACAAAACAAAGGGTGCCTCTTAGATAAAGAATAGGTGAGAGAGTGTGAGCTATCTTTTGTTTGTATGTGATTGACTTCTCTTTCAAGCTAATATATATTCAGTCACTGTTTAAGATCCATTCTCTTCATCTACATTTCTCTATTATCTTTTGAGTGCCACGTTCTTTATTAGTAGTTAATTGTGTGATAAAGTTAGATTTCTAGTATTAACAAATAGGCTATGACCCTTGCCTTGCCAATACCTTGCCACAATCAGACAGATTAAGCACCTGAGAAAAATATGCTAAAAGTCAGCAAAAATCTGGTGAGTTCATAGGTTTAAATTAAAGCAATAAGTTTGGACCAATAGTTTTGTGTACGAACATTACAACGCATATAATGTCATACAAAATAGTCTATCACGCTAGCACTAAGTTCATGCAACCGAGGCTCGACAGTTCAGTGCGCTACAATATAGCACATAAATAATAATCAGGGGCCCATAGCGAGTGTTTAACCCAATACACTCGTAGTCCGACTTGGTATACGCTCGCATTGACCCGTCTGGTCAACCAAACGGGGGAGTCACCCCAATAGATCTATTTATAACAATCGCGCTTCCCAATGGGAACTAACGGTTCATGAAGGTGGGCATAACAGTGGGTTCAAGGGCTTAGGCTAACTACGCAATAGTTTTGAGAAAATAAACAGTAATAAAACAAGTATAATTAAAGTGGGGCTATAAACTCACCTCAATAGAGGAAACAGTGAATGAAGTGAATCAGAGAGTGTACGGCACCAACACGCGACCTAGATTAGTAAAACATGTTTTAGTTCACAGACTAAGTTTAAGACTCCACGAATTTAATTCAAAAATTTTAAATTGTTTATGTTATAGTTGCTTGTATGGCATCATTTAAGTTTAAAACAATTTTTTAAGTATTTGTAGGTATTGGCTCTTGGAAGTGCATAAGTGTATGGCAATAAAAATTAAAGCTACCATAGAACACTTCCAATTAACAAGCCACTAATTAGATTTCGGTTAAGTTTTTATGAGCCACTTGAATAACAACAACAACACAACGTTTCGCAGGTTTCAATTAAGACAACCATTCAATCATAACTTGTAAAAAAATGAATGAATCCAGGCAAAAACATTAAACAATAATTAATTTATGAGAGTATTTATAACTGAAAAGAGATTCAAAACCCTTACAATGGTGACGGATACAAGAAGGACCAAGAATCAAAACCCTAACTCCGAATTGAGAAATCCAAATTTGAACCCCAGTTAATCCACACCTCCAAATGAAGTCAGTCTCCTTTAAATACTTGATCTTGATAAAAATTTGAGTGAGTGAGTTAGAGTATGGATCTACTGGACTTCGAATAGCCATTAAAAAGATGATAGTTTGGAAGGGTTTCGGCATCCTTTCGAGTCTGGGAATTGGGGAGCTTCCGTTTGAAGCTACGGTCGTCTTCAGTCCTCATCACCTTATCTTGTCTATACCCGTTGACACTTGGGGAAGAGTTTGTGAGAGTGACGGGGAAACTTCAGGAGAGGAGAAAGCATATAGATCCATGGATGGTGATGGTGATGGTTCGGTTTTTCTGGGAAGATGGGGTTGAAGTCCAAAAGAGAGGAAGACGATAAAAGTTTGTGGGGGTGTGTGAGAGGAGACGGCTGTATGGAGAAAGAAAGAATAAGAAAAAATATTATAGGGTTTGTTTTATTATGATAAAGTGTAGTCGTGTACCCCGTGTCCCGTTGAGCTGGGGTGAAATCGTGTTTCCCCGATTTGATGTAAACGTGACACATAAAATTTCGGAGACGTTTTTATAAAACTGGTATAGAAATAAAATTTATTGACTCAGAAAATAATTCATGAGATTAAACGGTTACTAATGTGGTGTCGGTACGCGTGTGGTATCGTTTTTCAGGAAAAGTGAGATAACCTCTCACTTTCATTATGTTATAGTCTGTAAATGTGAGAAAGTGGAAAATTCACAGTTTTAGGTGAGATTAAATAGTTTTGCGAGTTACTGTATGTTACAGTATGCGGGTTTGCTTCCCGTAATAGTTATGTAAGCACATAAATGCTTAATCTAACAGTTAAGTAATAATAAATTGGCATTTATTATTAAAATATTAGTGGGAAAATTACCGTTTGTCACAGATACCTGCTATTCTGAGTTATGATTCATTTGATATTCGTTTGGTTATTTTGTTTAATATGGTTTGATTCATCTGTTCCCTCTTGTGACTTCAATATACGTATTAGAATCCTTTGATACTTTGTAACCCATTTAATATTATACCTTCGTGTGAAAACTTTTCTTAAATATATCATGATAATGTTTTCAGAAAAACTGCTTTAAAATGATTGCTACGAAACCGAGGTGATGCCACTTTTATATGAAGTTTTAATGACTTTTATTAAAACTGTTTTTTAAAAGAATACTTTCATGAAAACAACATTTAAATGATTTTCACAATTACATAATCTGATTGTACTCTATCCTTAAGGATTCTCATGACTCATTGTTTTCTGATATTTGTTATGCTTTGATTCGTATTTGTTTAGTTATTCGTTTGATTATTCGTTTCATGCTATATTCTATTCATATAGCTATTATCTGAGTTGGATAATTTATAATTATCCCTTATCATTATATTGCATGTTTTATGCCTATTATGTTGCCCATATTTGTAGTCAGTCATGGGGAGTCCATGGTCGTGCCATTGATGCACCAATGGTATTGACACTATCTGTGGAGGTGTGTTTTAGTCCACAGCGTTCCCACTTATGCTATATAGCAACCATGGCCGCCATACTTATTATTATTATATTAGCATACGTATGTACAGTCTCGAACTTGTATATGTGTATCTGTTTTGCAGGGAGCGTATAGATGCATCCTAGGTACTTAGTTCAGTTTTGATATATACTTGTGAATGGACTTGAGTGTGTGCAATACACCTCATTTCACTTTTGTTACATCAAGCTAGCTGCTCCATGTACAATTTGCTATATGTTTTGTTGGGCATTCCCTTTGATATTGATATCCACTTTATATTCATTATTATGTTTTGATCTCTTTCATATGTTCCATATTCTGTTTGACATCTTGTTTAGCAGGTTCTCTTGAATTCATTCGCTAATTCATTTCATATACACATATTACCTTTCATTTGTTTATATCTGTTCACTGAGCGTTAGCTCAGCCGCATTTTCTTTTCTCTGCGGCAGGATATAAGCGGGATGCTGGGCATGAGTGTTGAGAGTAGAAAGATAGAGGACCTATTCTTGATTAGATTCCATTATTAGAGTTATGATTGTAGACATTATGCTTTAGATATGTATTGTATTTAGATTATTGTTTGGGTTATATTTCGTAAGTCCTTGTAATTCTTGACTTAGTATTTAATAAGAAGTCTTCCGCTTGCATTTATATGTTCTAATTGACACCATAATGTTACATTTAGGCCCTTTTCGGGTTGGGGTGTTACACCGGAGGTCGGCCTTGGGATAAAACCCAAGGCGAGTCTAACGTGCGTGTTTCTTGTGTGTAGGAAACTATCCAAAGGATCTTGTAAAGAAGTTGGGCCCACTCACAAGGTTTTACTTCAACAAATTATCCGGAGGAAACTATCCGAAGGATCTTGTAAAGAAGTTGGACCCACTCACAAGGTTTTACTTCAACAACCACCAAGAGAGCTTCCAACGGCGTGACTTGTGACACTGAGATTAATCTCTATTTTTCATACTAGTATCGAAAATTTTTAACTCGAGAATCTTTTTTTCTATTTTTTTAACTTAGTTCGAAGATGAAAAAAATAAATAAATAAATAAAATAAAATAAAATAAAATAAAATCTAGGCATTGTTCATATATGTTACACATACGGATTAGTACCTTTTGCTATCGGGCAAATATTATCAACCTACATGTGCACGTTGCCACCAATATGCATCACTACAATTATAATTTTCTTAGATCGAGTTTTGCTTGACTTGATTACAACCCTAATCTCAACTTTCATCTTTTGATCAACTAAATATTGAAATACTTCGTATGATTTTAAGGATTAATGTTATCTAAACTTGCACTACTGAAAAAAGAGAGGACATGAGAATTAATCTTGTTTAGGTATTATGCAAAAGTATGGGTTAATAGTCCAACCGGAATTGGGTCGTTAGTCTTTATTTGGGAAAACTGGGTAAAGCTAAAAGGGAAGGGAAGGGATGGTAGGGCATAAAGGTAAAACCATATAACTTTTCTGTGGATGCAGTAAAAACATCTGTGAAAATATCAATTCTCTTTTTAAAAACACACGTTTTGTATTTCAAAAAACACGCGCGTTGCATCAAAGGTCGAATAAGAATCACGATTTCGCAAGTATAATTATTTGCTACTATATACCGTCGTTTTATGCAAATATACGTCTAGTTATTGATGCGGATATATTGACAATCCTTGAAATACAATATCATTTGATTGATAAATCATACGATATTAAAGCTGAATTGAAACGGACTAAATTAGACTAAGATTGCAACATGTTTTATGATTTTGTTAACAACATACCAAGAATAACACACGGCTACATTTGATGCGTCAAAAGTGTCCAAACTAAAACACCGCTAATTAATTATTGCTAAAAAACCGAGTTTCATAGATTTCAAAAGAATGTAGCAGACACGTGTCGCAAGGAGAAACTGTGTTATTATTAAAAAAAAAAAAAAAAAAAAAAAAAAAAAAAAAAAAAAAAAAAAAAAAAAAAAAAAAAAAACTTTATAAAGGAGATCCTCAAAACTCTCTTTTATTTTAGAAGATAGATAATTAACATTTAATGATCCGATATGTTTCTCTAAAAATACCCATTGGATTGTGATATTTGATCGTTGTCTACATATTAAGTCATACACTTGCACAATTCAATTCGAGTATACGACAAAGCGAAGAAGCTCTCATATAGTTTCAGAGGTGGTCTCAATGACAAGACACCACAATCATCAAATTTTGGGTCATTGTCGTCGAAGATAAATTCATTTAAAGTCGTTAGGTCCATGGTTGGTCTGCTGTGGGACTACGGAAGTGCCCTTTGGATGATCTGTGTGCGTCTCTTTATGTCCGAGCCGTAACTCATCTATTATTGGGCTTAGTAGCCTGGTATGTTCGTTTGTTGGGCCGGGGTTCGTATGTGTATAATACGGTCCAAGCCCAGTGATCTGATATCCGTATTATACGTCATCAATTCCAAATATTTGTATTATTCGTATAATCCATATAATACGGTTCATTTTAGGAATTGTAGTTCTAGTTCTGTTTTTTTGTTTTTGTCCAAGTTTTCCTTGGCGTAGTTTTTTCTTGGGTGCGTTTGTTTGGTCTTCATACACAACGTTTTTGTGTATGTTTTCAAAACAATTGTTCTTGTTGGATGAGTTCTTTGTCCATGTTTGTTTTAGTTTCTTCATAGTTAATAGAATTTTTCGCTTCTTCAAAAAAAAAAAAAAAAAAAAAAAAAAAAAAAAAAAAAAAAAGTTCCAAATATCAAATCATATATCCATCCCTAAGGTGGGTGCATGCCTTAAAAGTTATGTTTTAGGACCATATATGAAAACAACCTAGCATAAATAATACTCCACATGTGAGTGAAAGATAACCATCAAATATGGAAGCCAACCTGGCATGCAACTTCAACTATGTCTCTAATGCAGGATGGCAAGTTAACTCATTTTTCACCATACACATCAGCGTCACGTCAGCTTTCTCTCTCCTTTCACTCCCCTTCACCTCACTTCACCATTTACTCGTCAAGGCAAACACATCTTCACCTTTCATTAAAATACTCACTTTATACAAATATACCTCACTAAATACCCCAAACACACTCACACTCAAAATAAAAAATAATAAAACTTATGGAATTATAATGGTGAAGGTTTCACCTAATTTGGTTTTGAGAAGTGTTCATAGGGAGTGGAAATAGGTGGATGGCAAGGAAGATAATGGTGAACTTTGGCAAAGGTGATGGCTTCACCATCCCTTGCCATCTAGTCTAAAGCCAAAACCAACAAATATACGTAAACAATCAAATGAAGTGGTAGTTTTTCTTTGTGACATGCACCGATGGCGGACCAGAAACAAAAGCAATTCGGTAAAATTTATTAAAACTGACACACATTATTTTTTTAGATGCACTTACTAAAATGTTTATTATATTTTACATTACGCAAGAAATTTAATGACAACCTCATAAACCTCCCTAGGTCCACCGAAAAACATGCGCACTAAAATAATGATCAAACTTGTGGTATTTTCTTTTCGTGAGAATCCATACATATAAGTACACTAAGAAAAAACAAGTGCCTACCAAATTATTATGGTATAAATGTGTGGGCCGTTTATGCAATCGCTCCAAACGTTAATAAAAAAAAAAAAAAAAAAAAAAAAAAGTGAGTACGACTTGTGTTTGAAAGAAACTTTTGGTCCATTCACATAAAAGATATTAAGTGCGAGAATGGGACGTTAACGTGGATTGCCGAGTGCCGACACTCAGTTATCACAAAATCTATAGAAACGCAAATCACAATGAACAATCTCGTTCTTTTTAAAAGCAAGAAGAAAAAAAATTATAAGAAACTTAAAAGTTTATTGTGTTCTTGAGTCTTATAGGAGAAAAAAATAAGAAGAGATAGAAAATGCCAGAAAAATTGCTAGCATTTTTCATCAAAAAGTTTCCGTCCAAGTATGAGCGGATTTGAACGGACACAAAACTACACCCAAACTATTGACTATATAGTGATCAATATAGTCCTCAATATTTATACGTTTCTTACTTATATTCAACTATTGTGATAAAATAAACATTTAGAGAGCATGAATGTAATTATGTCTTTTTTTTTTTCCATTTTTCCAACTCGTGAACACGACTTTCTTTTTCTTTTTCTTTTCGTTTCATTTCAATTCAAGGAAATGAAATAAAAAACCAACTTTCTTTCTTTTCCTCTTCTTTTCTTTTCTCTTCTTTAACCATGATTTGTAACTCCATTAAAAAAAAAATAATAATAATAATAATAATAAATAAAAATAAACAAACAAACAAACCAAACCAACCTCGAAAACGCAACTTTACATTAGTCACACATTCACACACTAGATACTACTAGACCAAAGAACAGCAGGAAATCAAGATATGACTTAGTCAAACCTTTAATCAACCAACATTTAAGTAGTGAACTAATTAATGCTATAAAAACCAAATCAAGTACTTAAATTATGTATATCTAAGATACGATACGGAATCCTGTTATATATACGATCGTATATGCTATTCGAAATCAAAGATTAGAAGAAAAAAAAAATCACAAAGTGTCACATGCTGGCACGTGGTTCAAAAGTGGTGACATTATTCCTAATTGAAGTGTCAGTTGGACTCCCAGCCCCCGTTAAAAACAATAGCAATACCCGTGCTTTGCTCGGGTATTTATTTTGAAGGAAGAAAAAATATTCTTACCTGCTTTTTTGGTCTCTAAATAATTGTTACCCAAAAAAAATAACGCACAACTTAAGAAAAATACAATATAAATTATTGAATTATAATATTTAATTTCTAAAACACGTAAACCTGTCATATCAGGCGTTGAAATGCCCAAAGTTTAATATACGCAAATTTATCATTTCTATTAGTCTCTAAAATTTATAAAAAACTCAGAGTATATACAGAAATAAATCAAAGTTTCCATAATTTCTTATGCAAAAGAGTAATACAAACGGAATAAAAGACTTGAAACCATATCTCATAGAACTTGAAGTTTGAAAGCAACGTAAATCAATTTTGCTTCTCCATGAGTTCACAGCAAGGTAAAATCATTAGTAGCTTCATTAATTTATTAAACTTATATAGAGATTTATATCTGATTATTAAAGCACGTGTTTTGTTTTGTTGTTATCGTGTGAATGATGTAAATGATCTACTTAAGACAACATTTATAATTAAGCATATATACAATAAGAACTTTTGCTTGATAGTTTTGTAGATTAGGTATTCTATAATCTATTTCAATAACAACAATTGAAGCCTTGTAGTGTCGAGGAGGATGAAAAAAGAGGATTTAGAAGAGCCAAGAAAATAGGATTAGTTTGTTGTTTTTAGTTATTATCATTTTAATGAATTTTGCCCCTCATATACCATCTTTTCCTGTGAATAAATTAGTCAAAGTCAAACAGCAATTTAAACGGCTGAGATTAAATCTTAGGTTGATCCGACAGTTAATATATAATGCCATGTCATAATTTTTTCTCTCTGCTCTGTCGGCAATATATATTATAATACATGCAAAAAAAGGCCGAAACCGTACAAAGTACTCTAAATCATCTTCTGAATCTTTTTATCGGATCAATTTCGATCAATTCGTTTCCAATATGGGTAGATCTTAGTTTGCCATAATTTTGTTGTTTTCCGTACAATAGCCAATTATGTCACCCGCACAACGATCATCAAAGAGATTGGTAAAATTACCGTCTAACTGGATGGTGGAGATGATGTTAGGTTGGGAAAGTAAGGGAAGGGGAAGATAGTATCGAGGATACTGAGGGTAGTACTGGCAGGTCTACAAATGTGCAGATGACTAAGGAGATTGTAGAATAATTTACCTTTGTGTGGACAAACTGATTTGCATATGTTAATAGTACAAACGAGTGGGGTACCCGCGCTTTGAAGTATAAAACAAATGTATAAAAAATGGCTTTGTAGAAAAGTAAAGGGGGTGAATACGTTCATTTCAACTTATTTTAAGTTTTAAGTATGCTAAGTGTCAAGATTGCATGCAAGGATGTGAGCAATTAAACAATATAAATCTAAGTAAATAGTTAAGGGAAGAGAGACAAACACAACGATTTATACTAGTTCGGGACGAGGGGTTTAGATCATCCATACGTCCAGTTTTGGATCCGCGACACTTGTACTATTCACTAGTACCAAATCCTTGTGGTGGATAAACAATACAACTTAGCTTTCACCGATCTACACCTTGACCCAAGCTAGCACCTAACAGGTTTCGCACTCGAAACCACCCACAAAGACCTCGTGAACTCTCACACCAATTATAGAGACTTTTACTAAAGAAATACCAAACCCCAAGCTTGACCACACCTGGTACAAGACTATTACACTCTTGCTTCACCGCACCCAGAGTAAGACTTTCATACTTGCTTCTTCCCACCCGGAGTAAGACTTGACACTTAGTTACAAATTGAATGAGAATGGTTAAGTATTTGTTACAAAAAGTATACTAGACTAAAAGAAGATAGAGTAAGAAGATGGAGACTCAATCTAGACACAACACACAAGCATGGAATAGATTCTTGTGTGTTCTTCTCATGCAAAGAGTTTGTTTTCAATAGATGATAGAAGATGTTAAGACACAAGAAGAATTGAAAGACTTAGAGAGATATTAGAGAGAAATAAGAGGGCAGAAATGTTTGGCAATAGGTGAAGTGTTAGCATGGCAATAGGGTGATATTTATATGCAAGAAATCAAGACAGCCCACGGTGCGCTGCTCTGGCGCGCAGGACTAGCGCGTTGGCGCCGTTTTGTCTCTTGCCAAATAACTTGTCGTTTCCTCTGGCTAAACTCCCATATGCACTTCACTTTTAACCTTCCCAAGAGTATTTTAAAGCTCCAAGAAGGGTTAGGTTAAACCAGCTCATTGGCTATGGTTAATTGGGGTTCAAATTAGCCTTGGTTAAAGAAAAAAAATGGAAGCATGATATTAACTAGTTGAGAAGTGGGAAAGGTGGTTAATGGAGGGAAAAGATGCAAAGGAGATTGTTAATTCAAAATTCAAATTTAAAAATTTTCAAATTTCAAATGTTATAATCTTTGTTAATGCCACAATTAACTTGTTAACTAATTACTTTGATGCAACTAAATTAAGTACTTTGCATATTCAGTAAATCATCAACCCACAAACGGAAAGTGCATTTAACTAAGTACTCAAAGTGACCCTAACTTATTTTTTCAAAATGGAGTAGACCCATTTGGTAATTAGTTGAGTCATAAGTAAAGATTATACCCATTTGTATATTTTCATTTGATTATTTTATAAAAACATAGACCTTCAAGCGTTTAGCTTATTTTATAAAATGTTTTGAGTTTGCTAAGAGGCTTTGAGTTGAGTTTTATAAAATGCGACTAGACATTTGACACGATCTCTCTAAGTCATACTCCACTTGAAATGTTATAAAACATATTAAATATTATGTACGAACCTATATTGAAAGATCAAACTTTGTTGGGTAAGAGGAAAACCGACTTTAAAAAACCGAGCGCGTGAAAACAAAATCTGGTGCGCTGGCGCGCGAAACCAGCTTGCTAAATCCTATTTTCGTCTAACTTTGGTTTTGAGCTATCGCTAACGATTTTAAATGTCTCATGATATATATATTTATCTGTAACACCCCCAATTTCGGATAACAACAGCGGAAGACTTAATTAGGTGTTACGTAGAGGATCTTTTGTCATAATCATAGAAAACGACTTTAGAAAGACGTTTTAAGTTTATCATTCAAAATACAAGCATTTAAAATACAAAGATGTTTCATAGTTAACACGTTTATTTAGATTTGAATGATAAAACATTTATTTAACCACCCGTGCAGGGTTTAATGCCCACTCCGTGCCTTGAGTTCCAGCCTTTAGTTACCTAAGATAACATGCTAAAAGTCAACAAAAGTTGAGTGATATTCATAGGTTTAAGTTTAATAGTTTGAACACAAGTATAAGTGTTAATTGCATCGAATTACAATTAAACAAGTTAAAATCAAGTTATTATTGCATTAAGCTCATGACACGCAACGCTTAACGGGCATCAAATATGATGTAAAGTATATAGGCCCTCGAGATGGGTATTTGCCAATAACCCATAAGTTTGTTCAAATAAAGTGCGTCTGGGTGGCTCATCCTAGCAGACCCAAACGGGGATTGTCAGTCCCAAATAGATCTATTCACAATTATTTACGTTCACTCGTAAGTGATTAAGGTTCATGATTGAGGGACTTTTGGCAATAGCTACTTAAGCAATAATAATAACAGTCATAGCATACAAAAAGTTTGTGTTCAGGTTTGTAGCATGTATCTCCCCACAAAAGATTTATAAGTTTAAGTGTGGGCTATGAACTCACCTTGTAGTACAGTAGTGGTAGTAGTATCGTTACTCAAACGATGAAAGGAAACGGCTTCAACACACGACCTAAATAATATATGGCAAGTTTTAGTGGTTTGATAGTCTAAGTTTGGTTTATCGCGAATCATAACGTTTAGGGTTTTATCGATTGATAATTAATTTGTAACATTAAAACATGCGTGTTTAAATGTTTGAAGTTTAAAACTAAAGTTATATATATATATATATATATATATATATATATATATATATATATATATATATATATATATATATATATATATATATATATATATATATATATATATATATATATATATATATATATATATATAACTCTTGAGTAAGTTTTCGTTTGTCGGGAGTATATAAGATCGATGAGG
>CP139508.1:364739994-364759587 GCA_021014915.2 Artemisia tridentata subsp. tridentata
AGAAAGATTGGGAAGGGAGTAGTTTCATGACTCCACTTTTTAACATCTCAATATAATATATACACCCCTTCGAAAACCACTTGGCTCAGCAGCAGTTGTTGTATCTCCTCCTACAATGGAAAAGACAAGAGCATACAAGATGATGATGTCAGCTTTTTGAGAAGCTAACATGTCTTATTATTCAGCCAATAATAAGAACAAGTATTCAGTTGATGAATACTGGGTATAAACTTTTTCAGTTGATGGATACTGGGAATAAGCTCTTCAAATGAAGAAAGTTCAAATGAAGAAAGTTCAAATGAAGATTCTGGAGTATTATATATATTCAGAAGGGATGAAGCATTCAAATGGAGAAAGTTCTATCTAGGTTCATTCAGTTTCAATTTCAGTTCACTACGTTTGTTCATCACTTGCAAAGGCTTGCTGAAAGATGATTTGACTACTTGGAACAAGCATCCAAGATACACATCACCATTGCCTCTTATAATTCCTCCATCCAAGGAAATTGCACCATATTTTACTCAAAGTACTGCTATTGTTCAAGACAAAAAAAGATGATGTTATTGCTGAAAAAGATTCACAGAAGGTAGATAAGTTAGACAGAAAGATACTTAATCTTGAAGAACAGAGGAAAAGCTCAGATCAAGAGTCTGACTATGAAGTGTTTGAAAGATCCTCACAATCAGAATTTAATTAAGAAGAAACATGTTGATTAGGGAAATCACATGTTTAGGGGAGGATTGTTGGGAATTAAATGTTCTAAAGATTAGTATTGGGAATTAAACGTTCACAAGGTTAGTTCTGCACAAAGAAATATACTAAGTGTCATTCTACTGCTAGTGTATTTCATTCTACTGCTAGTGTTAGAGATTCTGCTGCCGCAAGCATTCTACTGCTAGTGCATCAGATACTGATGTTGAAGAGATAAGTGTCGCGTATTCTACTGCTGGATGGATAAGTATACAAAGATATTTTGTGTATAAAAGTCAAAGATATACGGTAGATAATATCTTTGATAGATGTTCAGTCAACAAGTTGTGTACACAGATACAAGTTGTATCTTAAGGACTGACACACTCAAGCAAAGCAAGTAGTTCGACAAGACTTATCATTTATTGTAAAGATCTCCTTAGTTGTATAAAAGGAAGATCTTATATTAGTTACAAGTGTGTTGAAAATAGACTAACTAAGTGCTAAATTTGTAACTAGTCGAATACTAAGAAAACATACATTGAGTTGTTCATAACACAAAGTTAGTTTTCTTTGTAATAGAGATTCAAGGTTTTGTAACCCTAGTGATAGTAAAGATCAATCGTATTATTCTCAATAATATTGAATCGTTTGGTGTTAAACTTCAATGTTCATTATCAAATTCAACAACCACCACTGTTCCATTTCCAGTAACAGATAACCTTCTAAGTGTGGTTAAGTAGACTCCGCATACTTAATCATATTCACTCAAAGTATCTCATACACTCGTTATAAAGGACTAACATCCTATTAAGTGTATCGAATCCCTCGCAAAGGGTGCAGTCTTTATATTCGTGTGATGGCTATTGTTGAAGGTGAATTCTGTCAATGTCCAAAGTTTACTCTAAACAATTCAAAGTTGATTATACGGTGCTGAGCACGCCCTATAATGTTTGGATAGTTCTCTTCAATGTTCGAGGGTCTGAGGATGGTAGATCGGGCGCATATCTGATGGGGTAAAAGAAAATATCCTAAAGGGATTGCCAGAAATTTGAGGTGTATCGTCTACCCTTTATTAAGATTATTTGAAATTTGCACAACGTATCTCGTGACTAATTCTACGATGATAGGTTCGTCGGAAAGGTGTTATCGGAAGGATAAAGTTATGGTAACAGTTTTCGATTCCTTGTGTCTTGCTCTAACTAATGTTACGATATGAGTCTCCCTTTGCCTAAGGTGCTTAGTCTTCCTTGCTAAGGTTCTTACTGTTTAATAGTTTTTCCCTAGATTTCCTTCATCAAAATTTTCCACGCCATTGTTTGTCAATCACAAGATCCTAAATTTATGAAGTGTTGTAGTATGGTGGTTGATTTTCAAAATTTGACTCGATATGAAGAGTTTTGTTTGAAATCTTCTTCTGAATAAATGAATTTACAAGTTTGAATAAATGAATTTTACAAATTTGAATAAATGAATCCACAAGTTTGAATAAATGAAATCTTTCTCTGAATATGATTCAAAATTTAGTATTTATGCAAGATTGGACTGTTTTCAAATACGACCCAAAGTGATTTGCATGATAACACTACATGCATGTATACCCTTAATAACATGGAGTAGAGGTGGCAAAATCTGGCCATATGCAAAAAGTTAGGCTGCTATGGGCAATTTTTCAAAAGATGGGGGTTCTTTGGGTAGCATGGACATTTTTAATGGGTCTAACTGGGCAAAAATAATACTCCCTCTGTCCTAAAATTATAGTCACTGTTTGACTTTTTCGGTCTTTATTTTTCAACTTGGATTTTTTTTTTTTTTTTTTTTTTTTTTTTTTTACATAATACTTGATGCAAAATATTTGAATAGATTGAGTTTTAAATGTATTTTCATTTGAATAATTTTCGTCAAATATTTTATAATATAAACAAAAATATTTAAAGTTAAAGTTGAGAAAGAAAGACAAAAAAAGTCAAACGAAGACTATAATTTTGGGACGTAGGGAGTAGTAAACTTTATTAATAATGGGCGTAATAGACGGTAGACTTCAGTTAATTCACTTGTGTGGTAAAATCACCATAACGGTTTCATCTTTTTTATCTCTGTTATAATTTATGTTTTTATTTTGTTTAATCAATATTTTTAAGGCCGCTCGTTTTGTCCTGGGCACATTTAACCCATGTCTGTTTGACCCATATTTCAACTTTGCTATTTAACCCGTTGTCTGACCCACCCATTTTGCAACCTCTTTGGAGTTTATAAAACTTTGTGTTGTTGGGTATCTATAGGAATTGTGGAGTGAATTTCTATATTACATTTGTTGGGAGCCTTTATGGCAACCCCACCCATGCAACACTGTAGAAACCATTTTGCCCGGGTCGGGTCGGGCTGGATGAACAGTACCACAGTGTACTGTAGCTACAGTATTTTTTTTTTTTTTTTTTTTTTTTTTTTAAGAAACTTGAATAAAAAAAATCCCGCGGCAACGCGCGGGCGCACCACCTCGTGTGAATTTTTATACGTAGATCATAATGATCAAAAAACAACTTTGATAGCATTTAATGTTGGAGAAAACAAAATCATGTCTAACATTGCGGCCATAATGTCGATCGTTTAACACCAACCATATTATGGGTGGTGATGTTGGTTGTTGCTACCTTTATAACCCGCTTCTACTAACTTTTATTAACATGACAAAATAAAATTTTTATCTTTTTCAGTTTCGTATGTTTTATATTTTAGTTTCTTTGACTTGTCAAATTTTATATTTTATGTTTCGTATTTTCTGTTTTGTGGTTTTATAATAAAAACAAAATTAAAAAGAAAAAAGTTAGAGGGTATTAAAATCACTTTTAGGGGTGTTATGCACAATTAAATTTTAGCATATACTAAAAATAAGTTGGATGCAAAAATAAGTTTTTGATGCGCAAGTCGATTTACAAAATTTTAATGCGCAAACATTTTTTCACATATTTTTTGTACACTTTAAGAAAACTTTCTTCACAATTTTTATCCACCAAAGTCTCCTGCATTGTGCTTTTTTTTTTTTTTTTTTTGTTGAGAATTTTTACTTTTATTTTTTCAATCCTTTTTATGTTTCTCACAAATATCTGTATTTTATTTTAACCATAACTGCAGTGATTATCTATTACCCCCTACCTGTTATGTGAATGTTTTTTAAAAGTATATTTGACAAAACTAGATAAACTTAAATTAAGTTGGTTAAGCAAAAAATAAAGAAATTAATTAATTATCAGGAGTAGCATTCTCACAATAATCTCGTATGACAAACGCCGCATGAAGGGAGCTTTCAAGTGTGCTTTCGAAATGGGATCCAGCTTTTGATAAAGCTAATTATATTAAAATCTTATCTTTTAACATTTGTAAGTTTGGATATTTTGTCCGTTAGTAACATAATAGCATACAAGATTACAAGTTTAAGCTTCAACTCTTATTATTAGAGCACTGGGTACCCTGGAGTCATGGCTTCGTGCCATAGCTCAAAATTCCCTGACACGTCAGCAAAAATCTCTATGGCACCAGAAATCCCACGGCACCACATTCTGGGCGGTACCCACGGCACCAGAAAATGTGGTGCCGTCGTCCTTTTTTTTTTTTTTTTTTTTTTTTTTTTTTACATAAACTAAAACATACACAATATTAATTAAAATGTGTTGCCGTCGTCCATTTTTTTTTAACTTACATAATTTATTAGAGATATATAAAATTAAAATTAAAACACATTAGATTAACTCAAATTTAATTTCATTAATATAAAACACATTACATAATTAAATAAGGACTAACGGTGTGAACAAAAAGTACTAATGGTGCAAGAAAAATATTAACAAACACAACAAAAGAAAAAAAGAAAAAAAAAATATATATTAACAAACACAACAAAAGAAAAAAAGGCCAAAAAAAAGCCCCACTAATAAACCACTTTCCCTTCAAAAAAAAAACTAATAAACCACTTCCACCTCTGTCTTCTTCCACCTCCGTCTTCTTCCCCTCAACCTGCAAAAGAAAAAAAAAAATCCATCACAAACAGAACAAACACAAAATACAAACACAACATACAAACATAAACATATAAAAACCCACCAAAAAAGAGCAAAAAAAAAAAAAAAAAAAAAAAAAAGGAAATATCGATGGCGTGGGCTGGTGGCTACGGCGCCAGCCACCATGGCGCGACCGGCGGTACCGTGAGCCGTCGGCCATGGCTTGAGCCATCAGCCAAGGGTACCCTTTGCTCTTAGCTCAAACTTCACGTTTTAATAGCAACTTCATTAGGGGATAATCTCTAACTTTAAAAATCGGTTTCGCGTAGCGAAAAAAAAAATAGATAAAAAGTGAGTTAAAAAGTTTCATTAATGACTCTATTTAAGTAATAAAGACAAAAAAAAAATTCTGTAATGACCATTTTACCCTAGATTATTTGAAAATTGCATCCACCGTCCTTACACTAAATTACATAAATGGTACCTGTCGCTACGCTAAATTGGGTTCAACGTCCCTATTTTTTTCAAAATTTTTTTTCCAACTTTTTTTTCGAAATTTTTTTTCCGAAATATTTTTTCGGAATTATTTTTTTCTGAAAATTTTTTTTTAGGAAAATTTTTATTTTTTAGAAATCATTTCTTTTTCTTAATTTTTTTTTCGAAATTAATTTTTTTTTTCGAAATTTTTTTTAGATAAATTTTTTTTTAGAAAAATTAATTTTTTTTCCGAAATTTTTATTTTCGTGAAATCATTTTTTTTTCTTAAATTTTTTTTAGAAATTTTTTTCATCAAAATTTTTTGTTAGAAAAATAATTTTTTTTATTTTCGAAATTAAATTTTTTTTCCATTAAACTTATCTGAAAAAAAAAATTAGAAATTATTTTCGAAAAAAAAATTATAAAAAAAAGTTTTCAAAAAAAAAATTCGAAAAACATTTCTAAAAAAAAATATTTTCGAAAAAAAAATGTTAGGAAATAAATAATTCGAAAAAAAATATGGACGTCGGACGCAATTTAGCGGACAGGGTCCATTTATGTAATTTAGCGTAAGGACGGTGGATGCGATTTTCGCAAACCCACAGGGACCATTTATGTAACTTGGAAGGGTAAAATGGTCATTATGCCTAAATAGAGTCATTTATGAAACTTTTTTACTCACTTTTTACCCATTTTTTGTTCGCTACGCGAAACCGATTTTCACGTAAAGTTAGATATTTTTTTAAAGGTTATCCCTATTTCATTATTCATTAGTTTAGTTAAACATGTTCTTTTATTTTGAACATCGATAAACATGTTCTATTGTTGAAAAATACACTAAAAGCATCCATAGTGAAGGAAAAGACACTCGGGGCGGGGAGGGTCAAGGTCCGGGGCGGGGGGGGGGGGGGTCACCACTGGAACTCTTGATGACGACGCCAACCAAAATCTCCTACCTCGTTGTGGTAACGTCAAGTAAGGTGGTGAAGTTTGTTTATTTTTGGTTTTGTTATTGCATAGTAAACATCAAGCAGTGATCATTGCATATTTGCATGGTAGAATAACAAAAAGGTAACAATACAATAGGGTTGAGCATCGGGCCGAATACCGACCCGACCCGACCCAGCCCGATCCCGAAAAGGGTGAAAATACTATCCCGAAACCAAACCGAATGGGACTCGGGTCGGTTCGGTTTGTCTCGGTCGGTTTCGGTTTCGGTTGTATTTCCCAAAACTGCACTTATTTCTTCGGTTTTTGTCCCGACCCGATACTGACTTTTCCTAAAACCTAGAACCGAGAACCGACCCGAAGGCTGTCGGTTCGGTTTCGGGACACTTGGTTTTGGTCAGTTTTTCAGGATTTTTCGGTTTTGGTCGGTTTTGCTCAGCCCTACAATACAACTATAATTAGTGACAAATAGAGGTCATGTCAAAGATGATGATGATGTCGTACGAATGGATTAAGAAACATTAAAGTTATCAGAGATACACACGACGAAACTCATCTAAGCCTTAAAGCCGATTTAATGGAACACATTTGACGTCGAACAAATGAACACTAATTTTATTATATAAAAAAAAGTTGATTGCGGTCACCATTATAAAGAGCTTTGCCACACTTACAAAAAAACATCCACAAAAATATTCACAAAATGAGTTGTCAAGATTTAATTGTGTTAATCAAAAAGAAAAGAGATAAACTATAGTAAAATATAACAATTAAACCATGATAACTCATTTTGTGGGTGTAGCAAAGCTCTAATATAAATGCTTGATCATTCAAGATGTCTAAAAGAGATAAAGCTAAGTTGTAACTGAAATGTGAGAAATAACCGCGGTCACATGCGATCACCGTTGCTAGTAGCCTACCTCTAGGCTATGTTTGGTAAGAAGCTTTTTGGGGCGATGAGCGGTGAGCAATGAATTTTTTGATTTTTATTGTTCGTTTGGCAAATGAGTGGTGAACTTTGCTATTTTTTAGGAATGCTCATTTTTTTAATGTTTCTTTAAGAAGCTGTGAGCGGTGAGTTATGAGTTTTGGCTACTACTCACAGCTTCTGTTACTGCTCACTGCTACTTTTATCAAACACACACCTAATTCAATGCAATTACTAGCATTAAATAACACGATCATAGGCTTAATAAAACCACTATTGTTATAATATAATAAAGGATAAGGATTATCTCATGTTCATTTGAACATGAAAAGTAAAGTTACGCATGTTATAATTGTACATGTGAATTAAAATAAAATAAATGTTTTACAATGATGGTAATGTATAATCATAACATGCATAACTTTACCTTTGATATTCAAATAAATATCAGAGAGATCCTATAATAAATCATTCGTACATAGTATACTAGCATCTTGTACTAGTGCAAGAAAGAAAAGCATATGCTGTACACAACAAATTCGAAAACGACTAACAGCACACCACCCCCTATATTTCCTCCCCCTCCTCCCTATATATCATCCAATTTCACCATTATTATTCCTATTCCACTTCCACTTCCACTTGAGCTTACTGGAGATTGATCCAACTCAAAGAAATTTATATAAAAAAAACTTTGTTAAAAAATTTATAAAAAAACAAAAACACACACTGTGTTCTTTTGTACCCATCTAAACAACAAACTTAGGGTTTGATTATTTTATATTTTATAAAACTCTCTTTCTAGTATATTGTTTTTTAGTGAAGATAACAATCCGTGTTCAATTTGATTATAACACGGTGATATTTGTCTTGATGCTTTGCTTTTTTATAACATCTGTTATGTGATTCATTGACACATGTTCATTTGCTCTTGCCACCTATAATATAGTATCTAACACTTGCTACTTAATACCTCTCACTTGATTCATGATTGATATTGATAATATCTATGATGATGATCAATATGGACTTAGTTGAAGTTGTTGCCACTTTGTTGAATCTGTTATTGGTGGTATTGTTGGTACTGATTGTGTTATTTAAGAAAGTTAGGGTTTGTATCGGGCGAAATCGAGCTCGAAAAGACGATTTGGATGTTAATGGTAATGGAATTAGGAAGAATGGAGATGGGAATTTGTTAGTTGATGTTTTGATTGGTAAAGTTTATAAGGCGTCGGTTTATTCTTGTTTTTATATTGCTGTGATACAGACTGTGGTGTTGTGTTTTGATGGTGTTTGTTTCGTTAGAAAGTATGCCGTAGGTGATGTTAGTTTGGAGAGTTTGTTACTGTCGTTGTTGTTTCCGGTATCGCAGTGTTTGGGATGGTTTGTTTTGTGTTTTTTGACGGTTAGTTGTAAGGGTAAGAGATTAGAGAAGTTGCCTTTGTTGGTTAGGTTTTGGTGGATTAGTTCGTTTGTGATTGGCTTGATTAGGTTGTATTTTGATGGGAAGGTGTTTGCGTATGACGGGTTTGAATCGTTGAAAGATTCGCGTGTTTTAGGGAATATCTTAGCTACCCCTGCGTTAGGTTTTCTGTGTTTTGTTGGTTTAAGGGGAATTACTGGGATTTATGTGATTAGGGGTTCGGATCTTCATGATCCGTTGTTGGTTGATGAAGATGAGGAAGATGCAGGGTGTTTGAAAGTCACGCCGTATAGTGACGCAGGTCTTTTTAGTTTAGCGACGTTGTCGTGGCTAAACGGGATTCTTTCGATTGGTGTGAAAAGACCGCTTGAGCTTAGTGATATCCCACTTCTTGCGCCTGAAGATCGTTCTAAGTTTAATTATAAGATTTTGAATACGAATTGGGAACGGCTAAAAAGTGAAAATCAAGCTTCTTTAGGTTGGGCTCTTGCTAGGTCGTATTGGAAAGAGGCTGCAAAAAACGCGGTTTTTGCAGGGCTTTACACACTTGTATCATATGTAGGTCCGTATATGATATCCGATTTCGTTGATTACTTGAGTGGAATCGAGAGATACCCTCACGAAGGTTATGTTCTTGCTGGTGTGTTTTTCGTAGCAAAACTGGTAGAAACTATAACCACTCGTCAATGGTATCTAGGAGTCGATATCTTAGGTATGCATGTGAGATCAGCTCTCACTGCCATGGTTTACCGAAAGGGTCTCCGGCTTTCGAGTTCTGCCAGGCAAAGTCACACGAGTGGCGAAATTGTAAATTACATGGCGGTGGATGTACAAAGGGTAGGCGATTATGCTTGGTATCTTCATGACATATGGATGTTACCAATGCAGATAGTTCTCGCTTTGGCGATTCTATATAAAAGTGTTGGCATTGCGTGTGTTGCAACGTTAATTGCCACCATTTTATCTATAGTTATAACGATCCCGTTAGCAAGAGTCCAAGAGCTTTACCAAGATAAACTAATGGCTGCAAAAGATGATAGAATGAGAAAAACGTCAGAGTGTCTTAGAAATATGCGGATTCTTAAATCACAAGCGTGGGAAGATCGGTATAAAGTGAGATTGGAAGAAATGAGAGGTGTTGAATTTAAGTGGCTCAAAAAGGCGTTATATTCACAGGCGTTTATCACCTTCTTTTTCTGGAGCTCACCTATTTTCGTAGCAGCTGTGACTTTCGGAACTGTAATCTTAATAGGTGGTCAGCTTACAGCAGGAGGTGTACTTTCGGCATTAGCCACTTTCAGGATTCTTCAAGAACCGTTAAGGAATTTTCCTGATTTGGTTTCAATGATGGCTCAGACGAAAGTTTCACTTGATAGAATCACAGGGTTTTTACAGGAGGAAGAGTTGCAAGAAGACGCAACGATTGTGTTACCAGTTGGCATGTCAAACACGGCAATAGAAGTTAAAGAGGGTGAATTTCAGTGGGACCCGTGTTCCTTAAGGCCGACATTGTCTAATATTCAGTTGAAAGTTGAACGAGGGATGCGTGTTGCTGTTTGTGGAAGTGTCGGATCAGGGAAATCGAGCTTTCTTTCTTGCATTCTTGGTGAAATCCCGAAAGTCTCTGGTGAAGTAAGTCTCGACTTCATATACTTTCTGAAATTATCTTATTATTATGACACTGTTTTTATGTTCTGATAAACAGATTCTGCTTTCGGTTATGTGAATAATCAGTTTCATACCGGCTGAACAATACTGATTATCCAAGGGTAAAACAGAATTACGTATTCTTCCAACATAGTTTGAGAGACTTCTATTTCCATTTCATAAACTGTCTGCTTTTATTTACAAATTTATTCGCCATTTTATCGATTAATTTTTTAACAAGTAGAATTTCCTAAACACTCAAGCGTCTTACAATGTCAAGCAGCAAAAGCACGTAAAAAACTAATTTTTTACAACTTGTTCAACAACTGATTATCTAATTATGATTCATTTGGTCCTGTTTTAGTGTTTGAAGGCGTATTGACTTCTTTCTTTATGGTTTAGGTTCGAATTTGTGGGTCCGCAGCTTATGTATCACAGTCGGCATGGATACAATCAGGAAATATCGAAGAAAATGTTTTATTTGGGAATCCAATGGATAAGGCAAAGTACAAGAGTGTCCTCAATGCCTGCTCGCTTAAAAAAGATTTGGAGCTTTTCTCACATGGAGATCAAACCATCATTGGTGATCGAGGAATAAATTTGAGTGGTGGCCAAAAACAAAGGGTGCAGCTAGCAAGGGCACTTTATCAAGATGCTGACATTTATCTTCTTGATGATCCGTTTAGTGCTGTAGATGCGCACACTGGATCGGAACTGTTTAAGGTTTAAATTATAATATTTCTTTGTAACTGAAAATTTATTCTTAAAGATTGATCTTGACATAATATTATATTTTTCTTCAGGAATACATAATGACAGCATTAGCTACTAAAACGGTAGTTTTTGTAACTCACCAAATCGAATTTCTGCCAGCTGCTGACTTGATTCTGGTAAAACCCTCTTTTATTTATTCTTTTAAACGTATCCGGCAAAGATGCATGTGTACATTGTTTAAGAAATATAGAGAAAAAGTAATGCAAGTATGGTACGAATTATTAGAGACCATATCACATTTTAAGTCCTTTCCTCCAATCATGAGTAACGCACATAAACTCTTTACCCAAAATGGTGCAATTGAATAGTCTATTTACTAATTTTAACAAATTACGCAAGTGGTGTTTGGATTTTCATATTGTATTGCGATGTCAAGTCGTAGTTATCAGTTTTAGTGTTTGAATGTCTCATTATTTATGCCCAAATAATCGTTCTAAATAAAATGCACATGTTTCCCTTCTTTCAACATAGTTTGACATACTTTTACTTCAATTTCACAGAAAGTCTCCGTCTTTTATAAAATGTCCGTTTTGGTCATTTGATCCATTCACTACTTAAATAATCAAAAAATTTGATTATCTCATTATTTACAATTTCAGATAGCACATCCAAACACTATTTCTTATAACCCATTTTGTTAAGCTGATTATGATTATCTAATGTCACATTATCACTTGCAGAAAGCACATCTAAACACCCTTAGTTTTTGTTCGTAACTGTTAACAATGATGTTACGTGATTATATGTGTGTATATAAGACCAGTCTTATAAATTTACGTATTGCAGGTTCTTAAAGAAGGTCAAATCATTCAAGCTGGTAAATACGAAGAACTTTTGCAAGCGGGAACCGACTTAAACGCCTTAGTTTCAGCTCACCAAGAAGCAATTGATGCTATGGATATCTATAATCACTCAGATGACGAGTCAGATAATGATAACGATGGTTCAATAAGAAATTGTGATTCCATTGGAAGCTGTATGGATACTATCACAAAAGTTCCAAAGGATAAGGCCTCGATTTCAGACCTCAAAGCCAAAAAAGAGAAAAAGAAAGGTAAACGTTCACGGAAAAAACAACTAGTTCAAGAAGAGGAAAGGGAACGTGGGAAAATTAGCATGAAAATTTACCTGTCGTATATGGCTGCAGCATACAAGGGTTTATTAATTCCACTTATTATTATCGCACAAACCTTATTTCAAGGGCTTCAAATTGCTAGTAATTGGTGGATGGCTTGGGCTAACCCGCAAACTGAAGGGGATACTGCTAGAGTTAGTAATTTTGTGCTGATTGCGGTTTATATGGCACTTGCTTTCGGAAGCTCGTGGTTTATATTCGTTAGGGCAGTTTTAGTAGCTACATTCGGTCTAGCTGCTGCACAGAAACTGTTTGTGAAAATGCTTAATAACATTTTTAGGGCACCCATGTCATTCTTTGACTCTACTCCTGCTGGACGGATATTGAATCGCGTATGTATACATTCTTTCATCCTTTTGTAGAGGAGGCATTTTTTGGTCCACTTAATTGTGAATGGGTTGCTTTGTGTTTTTTCTTTAGTTCAAATGGGTCATATGAAAAGTTAGCTAAATGGGGAATGGGTTGAAAGTCTCCCAAGGTCTATATTCCAATCTGAATTACTCATTAAAAGACTTACAACTGTCATTACACTAAACTGTTTTTTGTTTCCATAATTAATGTATTTGTTACTTATAAAGTTACAGAAATGGACAAGAAAGTGTTTACGGGTAAACCCGGCCCGACCTTCTTTTTAACTCTTACTAGAAACACCCGATTTAGCCCGACCCTGTTTTGACCCGTTACCCATCCCACCCATATTGCCACCTCTTTTTTCTTCATTTTCTGTTTCTCTACAAGCGTAGTGTGCCTTAATGTTTATGTGACTTATCAGGTGTCCGTGGATCAAAGTGTTGTTGATCTTGACATTCCTTTCAGACTCGGTGGATTTGCTTCAACGACAATCCAGCTTCTTGGTATAGTTGGGGTTATGTGTCAGGTTACATGGCAGGTGTTGCTTCTTATTATCCCAATGGCGATTGCTTGTTTGTGGATGCAGGTAACTACACTATCTTTCAACACTTTATGAGACATCCCATCTCGCACCACCGTTTGAAGCTGTAATAGTAATATGCTTGAGTGTTTGATAGATTATGAATTTATGATTATCTTAATACTCTGTTGCAAAAAAAAAAAAAAAAAAAAAAAAAAAAAAAAAAAGAAGAAGAAGAAGAAGAAGGGTTAAAGGACTGAACCATTTAAAGTGTTAAAGCGTAAATCTCAAGTGCAAGTCCGAGGCTTAAACAATTATTAACCCTAGATAAAAAGACAAAAAAAGGCACTTACATGAACAATTAGAAAATTAGACGTACCATGTGAAACAAGAGTAAAAGTTCTCTTAAATTATGTAAAATACATGGTTGATGGGTAACTTTAGTTTACTCTTAGATAATCAGTTTCATTACTGTTGGGATTACTTGTAATCATTATAGAAGTGTCGTTCATTAGTTATTGTAATAGGTTGCTATTTATATTAGGCTTGTATAAGTTAGTAATTAGTTCATGGCCTATGTAGCAAGCCCATGGGCCTTGGACAAGCCTTATACGTGTGAAAAGAAGGAAGAAGGGATGTTGCCCTAGCTTCCTCTCCTATAAATACTTATCTAACCCTCTTAGTAGGTTGGTTGGTTCATTTTATGCATTTCACATTTACTTATTCTTAAGCATACTATTGTTCCATACCATCTCTCTCTCTACTTTCTCTCTCCATTATACTTGTGTGATTACAACATTATGGTGACCTAACAATTACAATTGGCGTGAAAATGGTTTCGCAAAGCTGGTAACTTGACCTCTAAAATAATTAGATAATTAAAAGCAGAGCACAAAACCTGCTTATCAAAACATCAATATATGATTTTACAGATAAAAAGTTACAAAATGCAACTCCAAACACCTAAGCTGATTCGAAGGTTATTTGGCTTGTGCTTGGGGCAACTTTGTACTGTAGCGTTTGCATATATGCATACCCATAAATTAATGAAATTAACGATTGGCACTAATGAATGTTTCTTTTGCTTATGCAGAAATACTACATGGCTTCATCGAGGGAATTAGTGCGTATTGTTAGCATCCAAAAATCTCCAATCATAAACCTTTTTGGAGAATCGATTGCTGGAGCAGCTACAATTCGAGGTTTTGGCCAAGAAAAAAGGTTCATGAAGAGGAATCTTTATCTTCTTGATTGCTTCTCCCGCCCGTTTTTCTGTAGCATTGCAGCTATTGAATGGCTTTGCTTACGCATGGAGTTAATATCGACCTTTGTATTTGCTTTCTGTTTGGTTATGTTAGTGAGTTTCCCACGTAAAGCTATAGATCCTAGTAAGTACTTAACCTCACATTTTTATCATTTGCGTAATTCTTGTGGTTCCTTAGACATATGCCCATTTGGAATGAGATGATACCCACGAAATTGTCATAATAATGACCAATTATAATTTTATTTATTTCTTTAGTTAATGGAAATTATCGTTCTTATTTATAATTTTCCTGTCCATTAGGTATGGCAGGTCTGGCTGTAACTTATGGTCTGCAATTGAATGCTCGTTTATCACGGTGGATACTTAGCTTTTGCAAGCTTGAAAATAAGATTATTTCCATTGAGAGGATTCATCAATATTGCCATATCCCTAGTGAAGCTCCCCCCATCATTGAAGATCATCGCCCTCCACCCTCATGGCCTGAGGAAGGAAAAATTGAAATTATTGATTTGAAGGTTCACAATATTAAAAAAAAAATCGTAAATCTTGTGACATGCATACACAATGTCTTATTATTGGATGCTAATTTTTACATTTTTATAGAGATGGCAAGATGGCGAATTGATTAGCGGGTAAAAATGGGTTCAGATGAAACAGGCAATTTTTTGTCCGGTTCAAAACAGCTGGGACGGGTTGACCCACACACACTTTTTGTCCAACTTTTATTTTGTTTAAGATTAATGAACTAATTTTGGTTACAAAAAATTTATTACAATAATATATCTTTGAATAAAAACGATTCTGTAGGTTGTATGCATAAATGATAGACCGCTTTTGACCGTTCCTGGTTTAGGGTTTTTTTCTTCTTTTTTTTTTTTTTTTTTGGGATAAAGCATAACCCATATTTACCTTTTAAGGAAATGAGTCAAATTGCCACCTTTGCATTGAAAGTTAGTTAATTAGTTTCATATGCTCACAAAGTTATACTATATTTTACAGGTTCGTTACAAGGAAAATCTTCCTGTGGTACTCCGCGGAGTGACATGCGAATTTCCTGGAGGGAAGAAGATCGGGATTGTAGGACGAACAGGAAGTGGTAAATCGACTATGATTCAAGCGTTGTTTCGGCTCATTGAACCAGAAGGTGGCCGGATTATTATTGATAACATTGATATTTCAACTATTGGTCTACATGATCTACGCTCCCGGCTTAGTATCATACCGCAAGATCCGACTTTATTTGAGGGGACCATTCGGAGCAACCTTGATCCTCTTGAAGAACATTCGGATCAAGAAATTTGGGAGGTTAGATATTTACTTTCGAGATCTCTGTTTCTCAAGAAATTTAGGTTAAATAATATTGGCAACTTATACATGAATGTTCAGGTGTACTTCTTTCATCTATTGAATATTGCAATGTTGGACCTGCCATTATATGACTTTGACTAATTTTGAAAAGTTTAACTTACAGTTTTGTTAACAAAAAACTTAAAAAATTGGTTGAATCGGATTTTTTTCATCATATATATCTCTGATGATGAAATTGGGCAAATGGGCATGTTTAACATTAAAATTTTCTTAAAACTGAGGTAATTGCTTCTGCCAATACTTCGGACAATAACGATCTTTGTAACCCAACTCAATACCACCGTAGTATCGTTGATGAAAATTGATGGGCAAATAGGTGATTCTAACATGGAAATTTTATAGAAGGGAAATCTTGAATTTTTCATGAGGCACATGGTTTAGCTTAAAATGTTGACTTGTGATCAAGAATTTTATTACTCCTACACGTATTTAGGAGTCTTGTTGACGCTAGTCAGTAGTTTCAGTTTCTCTGTTTTAATGACGCGAAAATAGGTGATGTTAAATTTATGGGAGGAAGAGATTCCTCTTTAAATATTGGCTATGTGATCAAGAAACTTGGCACTTTCACTTGTCAACCCGAATCGACACCACCAATTTATCTGTTATGATGATATCGGGAAAATAAGTCATTTTAACTTGGACACTTCCATATATGAAGTGTTGCAATTTTCATGGGAGGAAATGTACTTTTGTTTATAGACCTTGTGAGCAAGAAATTTCCTACTTCTGCAAATACTTTGAACCAACATGTTGAATAGTTTAAATATAAATGTTACTTTTATTTTATTCAAGGATCAATTTGCCAAACCAAATTATATCAATACTTCACATATCAAACGCTTCTACATGATAGTAAATGCATTTTTTTTAAATTGATAGGTACTTGATAAATCTCAACTTGGTGACACTATTCGTGAGAAGGAGCAAAAGCTTGATGCAGCAGGTATGTCACTTGATTATTTGAACCTGATTCTAAGAGTTTCGATTGTTTATATCATTCTCGAGCAAAAGAATAAATTAAAAAGAAAAGGAGAATCTTTGGCTATCAGTAATGTGGGATATGCAGTGATTGAATTCTTGTTATGAGATTCTTGCAGTTCTAGAAAATGGAGACAATTGGAGTGTGGGTCAAAGACAACTTGTTTCACTTGGCAGGGCTTTGCTCAAACAGGCTCGAATCCTGGTGCTGGATGAAGCAACTGCTTCTGTTGATTCAGCCACAGACAATCTAATCCAGAAGATTATTCGTCAAGAATTTAAGGATTGTACTGTTTGTACCATTGCTCACCGAATCCCCACTGTCATCGACAGTGATCTGGTCCTTGTTCTTAGTGATGGTATGTTTTATCACACATTTGATTTCTTTCTAAGGGGAAATGGGTGGGTTGGGTAATGGGTCGATTCACAGTGATTAATGGGTCAAAATAGATAATATAGAGCATAGATTGCCATGCCAAACTTGTGCCTATTTTTATGCCTAACAAGAAGATTGGGATGCATGACACAATCAAAGGTATAGATGATGAAAGAGAAAGATATATAAGCCATGTGTCAAACTTTGAGTAGATTACACATAAAATTAGGCATCTCGATCAAAAGTTTCTTAATTAGATCATAGGGGAACCGATCAAGTGGATTAAATGCGTAATAAGGTTAACTTTGCCCAAGTATATTTCAATGTATTCAATCTCATTAACCTTTAAATGAAAATATATAACCTTTCAGTTTCACTTTGTATTGCTTCGGAAAGCCGCCGGTGGTAATTAGTAGCTTATCTATACAAAGGTTTTTAAAATGGACAAAAAAGTGCATATGGGTCAAATCGACCCGGCCTGTGTCCACTCTAATTATAGATGCCCATTTCAGTGTCTACATCAAACACATAACACATTTACTTGCTTTATGCTTGAAAAATACTTACCTTTTTTTTTTTTTTTTTTAAAAAAAAAAACTCGGTCAGATATATAGTTATATTCATCCTACATTGATTTTGTAGGGCAAGTTGCGGAATTCGAGTCTCCAACTCGACTGTTAGAAGATAAGTCATCCATGTTCTATAAATTGGTAACAGAATACTCTTCTAGATCATCTGGCATCCCAGATTTTTAATACAAGTGGCATGCCCGAATACACCCTTCAACCAAGAACCAAAGAAGTGGGGCCTAACTGCTTGCATTGATCAAATTAAACTCACACCTGCTTCTGTTTCTTGAGCTTCATGTTTACGAAAGTCAACTTGGTGCCAAATAGGTGCCTACACGTACGTGCGGAAAAGGTACATACTACAGAGCAAAATCGTTATGAATCTTGTGTTCTGCATGTTGTTGAAATACTTTGTAACATAAATAAGCTGGAACCATTATAGTCGGGAATTTTTGGTAATAAATAGTGAAAAGAAGCAAGGGGCCACAACCCCTTTTTAATTAAATGCAATAAATTGAGCTTATAGGGTGATATCAGATCTAATTTGAGTTACTTTTGCATTAGTGATGATCTAATCCTTTCTGATCATTTTGTTTACATTTTTACTATTAGAAGTTAACTTCCCGGCCCAGAATTTGATTCAAGCAATATGCCTTCATGCTTAACGATACTCAACTTCTGGGTCATTTGGTTATTCTTGTATGTAAAGTACTGTGGTAGAATGTGTAAATAGCACATCATACAGGTAAATCTTTCAGAAATACTGACTGCTGACTTTATTTTGGATGCTATGTGAGATTTTACAAACCAAAGAACATGAAATTACATCTATGTTGTATGCTGTTTGTAGTTGACTTTACCTTAGGCAAAGGGTAAGGCTGATGGTGTTCGATTCTTGATTTGTCATTTGGTCATTACAATCTTGGAGTCTTAGATAATTCTCGTCACAGCCATATGAATATTAGTATATACGAACCAATGTGGTGAGGATTATTTTTGTCATTTCAGTATCCTTTGTTTTTCTATGGTTTTTGCACAACTATTATGAAGGGAATGATACAATTTTCTAACTCATACCTCAGTCATGTGATTTGTCGAGCCTTGGTTTTATGGGTTTCATAAACTTCATCTTAAAACCGATGACATTCATCACTTTTGCTCTTGTTCCTTCTTTTCATCACAAAGAATGGTCAGGTATAAGAGACGTGGAGCAAGGTTCATGTACATTTTTTTTTATAGTTATATAGAGATGCAAGCGTGTATACCACTCAATTAGTCTGATCATACTGCAATAAATCTACAGTGTCACGACTCACGAGTACCAAGACAGCAAATTCATTTCATCACGTTATGCGTCAAAACAATCGTTTCTCAAAAAGATAAAGGAAAGACGACGATTTTATCCTATTATTTGTAGAAAGACAAGTTTTATCTATATGGCCGATGCATAACTGTGCTTCATGCAAGTTGCCACATAGCATGTGTATCTCTCACTGTCCCCCTAAACAAAGATTGAATTAATACAATACACCGAAAACAAACACTGAAATGATATTGCTGCATTTAGTTGTAACACCAAGGATATAGAAATTCTAAGCATACAAAGCCAATAGACTGCATTGCCTACACTGTTCGTAGCCCAAATGGGAGTGCCGAAATATTGGAAGTTCCAAAATATAGTGACTAGGCTTAAATTTGTGTGAGGGCCATATAGTAAGTTCACTTTATTTTGCTTCATGGAAAATAAGTGAAGATACAGCAAGTCTAGGGGGCACCACCCTCCCTGGCCCATTAGGCCATCTCCACGACTCAACTATATAAATTGAGAATTTATATCAAATTTGAAAGAAAAAATCTGTCATCTTTCACTTGCATTTATCCTCCCAAAAAATATCCAACAACCACACACTCAAAACTTAAACTTCAAACGACCAAAACATTAGGTATAGAGTATATATATTTTTGGACCTCCAAATAATATACGAAGGATTTGAAACACTACTCAAAAAAATTGTCCTGAGGCATGGTTGAAGATAATTGTATTGTGCTCCATTCTTCAAATATGGAGAATTGAAAACAATGTTTGATTGCGTTTTTGTTTGATTATCTCTTTGACAGCAATAATCTTCTCTATTCCCATCACAGAT
>CP139508.1:364759687-365099624 GCA_021014915.2 Artemisia tridentata subsp. tridentata
TTACCATAATTTTCCGAGAACATCTATTTCAACAACGAAGGCATGACAACATAATCGCCATGGCACATGCCACACCCTTCTTTCCTGGCTAAAATTCATGAGTTGAAAACTGTATATTCAAACACTCCAACTATGAAGAAGAAGAGTTTTTGCCTAGCTAGATTTATATATCATGAACTTTTGTAAAGAGGAGCAAGTGCATTTATAATGGGGTCGTTGTGCAATTTATTGCAAGAGATAGATGAAAGTAAAATTGGGTAGGTGAAAAATTGAAGATGAATCAACTACTCAAGATAGATGAGAAGACGTGAATGAAGTGTGGTAACTTAGGTACAGGAGTAAATTTTATTTTGGGAGTAAATAAATAAATATAGGTGGTTAGTTACAGCTGTAAGTCAAATACATCTACTGTTAGAGTACTCGGTACCCATGGCTGATGGCTCAAGCCATGGCCACCAGCCAACCTTGGCCGACGGCGCACGGCACCGCCGGTCGCGCCATGGTGGCTGGCGCCGTAGCCACCAGCCTACGCCATAGGGTGTTTTTTTTTTTTTTTTTTTCTTTTTTCTTCTTCTGCTTTATTCGAACGTTGGAGTATCATTGGGAAGGAAGCATTTGCAGTCCAACGGTTATATAACCGTTTAACACAAAAAAAAATAAATAAATAAAAAAATAAAAATAATAATAAAAAAAAAATTACCCCTTGTTTGGAAAATGAAATAGAAGATAGATGGCTCAAGAGGATTGTTTGGAAACTGAAATAGAAGATAGATGGCTCATGGCTGCGTGATGTCAAGATAAGAAAGAGACCATGTTTTTCTTTGGTGGCTGGGTATTTTCATTTTAGGATTATGAATGAGAAATTAGGGATATTATTTAGGATGTATAATAGATAATGGGCTTAAGTGTATTTGAGGCTTTATCATTTGTTGGAATGGAAAATGGGTCAATTCGAATTTTGCATAAAATTAACCATTGGGCCATTATTGATTTAGTACTATCCGAAATTTAGAAAGTGTTTATGCTAAAATTGCGAATTTGAATCGGACCCAACCCCGAATCAGGTGACTATGCTTCCAATATATAATCCACAATTTATCTCAATTTTTTCATACACTCAAATGTTTTATTTTATGTTTAAAAAAAAAAAAAAAAAAAAATGTATTATTTTATGTTAAAAAAAAAAAAAGTGGACGACGGCACCATATTTTCTGGTGCCGTGGGTACCGCCCAGAATGTGGTGCCGTGAGATTTCTGGTGCCATAGAGATTTTTGCTGATGTGGCAGAGAATTTTGAGCCATGGCACGAAGCCATGGCTCCAGGGTGTTGGAATTTGAATCATGACAATCATAAAAACTCCATAACACAAAGTACATATATAGCGGAAGCTTAGGATCAAGTATAACACATAATAAATTAACACAAACATAAACAAGAACGTACCTTTTGATTCTAGCAAGAACAAGAATCAACCTTCAATAACCTTGAACAATTGGATGAACCCTAATTAGGGTTTGAATTAGGGATCTATGAATAACCCCTTACCGTTTTGTTATTCGATCCAAGATGTAAACAAAAGTATGTTTACACCACGTTCTTGTACACACGTACTATTAACGAATTAAAGTAAATGCTAGTTTAAATAATAATACACAAAACAATTATTTTGTTTATAAAACAAAACCATTCGACCGAATTAAAACAAACATCAAAACATTTATGATATTGTTGTTGTCTTGTTAATGTCGATTACAGAAGTCAAAGAAAAGAAAAGAGAATCATATAATATACTATACATGATGTATATATGTTACAGTGATTCTTGTCGACAAAAGCAAGTAGCAAAAGTTTGTTAAATAAAATTAACGTGTACAAGAGCGCTATCAAAATAAACCCTTGACCTTGCTTTTATAGGATACAAAACTTAGGGAACAAGTTTAGGGTTCTCTATTTTTTATCCATGGTCCTTTATCTTTGTATGTTAGTCAATTTTCATTAATTACTAACATTCATTATTTGTTTTGTGTAATTAATAATTAAATATAACTTTTTATATTAAATTATTAAACTTTAATTCTCATACGTAAAGTGTGCAATCCCGTGGTCTCGAGTTCGATTCTAGACATATACTTATTAATATTTATCCACAACTCTAACAGCTCCCACTTGGATATCTATTAATAGTATAATGACACTGGTTAGCGTCTAGCAACACGCCAATGCCCCTAGACCAACTCGAGCTAGGTTTCCTGGAAAAACCTTTAATGATTCATCATTATTATTATCCTTTTGTTACTAATACCGCGTTAATAAAGATATGGATCTTAATCATTCTTTAATTAACAATTCTGTTTCTCGTTGTTTATGATTGAACAAGATTACCAAAACATCTGAACGTATTCCAGATAGACTTTGGGCGTGCGCACGCAAACATCTTGCCAACCCTACGAGGGGCCCAGCAGTATTAAACTTCAAAACAAATTTGAAGGAACAAATTCTTTCTTGACTACAAGAATAACCCATGAACTTTGCAACACTTCTGAAAACAATCCTTATAACTCCCAGTTACGGTAAGCGGTAAATTGCTTCACAGAAATGCACTACATCCATGACACTTATCTGGTATCTCAAGTCTGAGGATAACTTAATTCATGATTTACTTACTGACAAGATCCACAAAGTAAAATCATGTAGTTGGGATAAGTCCTATATTCAATTCATTGAATATCATGTGAAATTGGTATGTCAACGCATCAATATACTTTCAAGTATATTCTAACCAATACTCAGATTTGTCTTAGTTCAATGATATTCCCATATCATTAATTGACAACGGACATTTAGAATAACATAAGTTATTCACGGATTTAAACATGCAAATATAGGACACAATTTATTATTAATGAAAATAAACTTACTAAGTACTTTAATTCATTATAAATAATAATTGCTTAATGTCCTTTATCCAAACACTAAATAGATCAATGCATGATAACTCTAGTTAATGAATTTTGTCTCAAGTAATGACTTGCTGACAACTATGCCTCAAGTACTGACAATCATACTTGTTGACAAGGCATTAAATTTCAACTAACTTTGATCTATAAAATTTTGAGAATACTTATTTCAAGAATTATTGAAATTCTTGTATGTGTGCAATCAACTATGTTGATATTGCCACATATTATTTCATAAATGGTGTGACATCCTCAATCACCAATTTATGACAATTAAACTTTCAAACAATTTTAAAGTTTAAAGTATTCTAACCTTTTAATGTATAATGCAACTATGCTTCTTAGTTAAGCATAACTAGTTTACATGGCCATTTTCAAGGATAAAATCCTACCATGACTAGTATTGAGTGTCATCTCAATTAAACAAACACTATTGTATAAAACTACAATATGCCTTTTAACTATTCCGTAAACTGAATGTTCATTGTGTAATATTGATGCCTTTCAATCTTTCAAGATTTATTGGCCATAACAATTACGCAACAACTTGCCGTATTGTTTATACTTAGAATTTTGGAGCAATTTGAGGATCATTATTCTAAGTCCAAACATATTCCATTAGAATATCCATTACACAATTTATCAAATATCTTTTACTAGATATCAAATGTTGTCAAATCATTTTGCACTCAAACATGATACAACAATGATATACATGAAAAATCCTAGAATCAATCATAGATTTTATTCATGTTCTAACTTATCAAAAGATATATTTTCATTTAGACTTTCTAAATGATACGTCATGTCAAAATAGATTTAATTACCGTTCATGTTTAATAAACATATATTTTCAAGGTTGTATGTTTTACTTCTTAAATTCTTCAATAAAGTTTCATTCCAAGTTAAGACTTAACATTTTAACTTACATGGAATGTTACTTCATATATGTTATACAACATACATCATTATTTAAGAAATTAAACACGATACTCCCACTAGCTTTTAGGAATATTTAGAAATTGTCTTATTTCAATTATAAATCAAACAATGGATTTAATAATTAACCATAAGAATATTTCATAGATGCATGCACTAATCCATTCATGAATTATTACATTTTGTACACTTCCAAGATAATTATGAATTCAAAAATCCTTTCGATTACTTACCGTCCTCGCTCAAGTAATCTCATAAGAAAGAGTTTTGATATTCTATTGTCATCTTTCATATAAATGAAAATAGGTATGACAATTATTTTTATATATTTAATGTGCTTATGAAAGAGTATTCAATCATAGTTAATTGCTTAAATATGATTAATAATCTTGTCACAAGACATACATTAAATATGTGTACAATATTGTCCATATCATTTCTACATAAAGATTTAAACCACTAGGGTTTTCCAACTTTAACAGAAACTTATTTCATTCTTTAGTCTTACTTTAGAATTCAAGATAAACCAAATTTCTAAAATTGATTATTTTGATGGACAGCATCTTTAACATTCATAGCATGAGTAATTTTCCAAATTCAATATTTGAAAATTCATCATAATGATTAACAGGCTTACTATAATCCTGTAACTCATAATCCTTAGCATATTAATCAGATATCCAAGGCATCCTTGCGGATCTATGAATGAGAATTCATCATTTGAGATCCAACATTTACATGTCTAATCTCATCATGATATTCGCTAGTGTATATTTAGAAGATTATGTATCTTGTAACTTTATCTCTACAAGATAAAACTCCCACTTGCCTTTTGTAATTTATAGACTATCCATAAATAATTAGCAATTAGAGCAACTATCCAACGTTCTCTTTTAGGACATTACAAATACACATTGATAGTTCCTGACATTCGTTTGTTAATATCTAGCTTCATTAGAAGTTTAACAAATTCAGAACTTCAATTTTAAGACTTAATGTGATTCATCACATTCCATATAAATGGTGTCTTATAAATCTTCTAGGAGTCTAATTGAGTATATTCAATCCATACTCAATTTTCTAACCTTGATAACTTTTGGAAGAAATGAAGTTATAGTTATCTTTAATCAAACAGTACAAATAAAGTTTGATTTTCCTAACTGAACACACCACAAATTTGTGGTATTTCATTAGAACTCATAGTGTGAGATAATCTAACAATATGAAAGATAACTTTATATTCCTTTTGGCTTACTTATTTCCCAACTAAGTCATCTTAATGGTGAAATATAATTTCAAGCCTCTTGCATGCATTATAACTCAAGTACTTATTAAATAAGTCACTTCATGTTCATGTCTCAATCAAGAAGACATAAACCGTTATAATCTCACTACACGTTATAAATCATTGATCAACTCAATGACTTCTTGTATATGTCTTTAATAAAGAAGACATAACAAGTTAACGTCTTACTTTAGATTATACTAAGTCTTAAAGACTTCATATTTATAACTTTATAATAAAGTATAAATATTTATAACTAAAGTAATCATGAACACCATCATTTGGTTTCAATAGTATTTTCAAGTTAAACTTATTACTTCATTTATTTATGTCATTCAAAGAATACATAATTATTGAAGTAGTATCATATTACTTCATGCATTTATGTCATTCCAATAATACATAAACATGTATGTTGAAGTAATCTTGTTATCACATTGACACATGTTCTAATAAGTATCTAATTTAGAAACTGTAAATTCACATAATTTTATTACACTCAGTTGATCTGCTGGCAATAAAAGCATGTAATTTACCTTGTCATTAATTTTGGTCCAGGTCTCACGCATACCCAAAATTAACTCCAAGTGTTTCTAAGAGTAGATATGTACAATTATATTAGAACAAGAATCTCTTACCTTGCGGTTAAGAGAATCTAATCTACTAAATCATATTCTTATATGTTGTACCTTGCACACAATAAAGATTTCTCCCACTTGTGCATGGAACAACATCATGTACCACATAGACAACACTACACGCGTTTGTTTAATGTGATCAATATGATTTGTGTCATAAACATAACTAGTAGATATAGAATTACTCAATCAATCAAGGAAACGCACATGACTATCCTTGAAAATGTTAGTATCTATATTTGGAAAGTAATTATCTTGAGGGATTCAAAAGATAATCCGAGTTACAATCAAGACAATAAATCTTGTAACTCCCACTGAATTAGAGAACTTACAATAATCCCTTATTCAGTACTAAGAACACAAAACTCCCACTGACTTTGACACCAAAAGGTGTCTCATAAACCAGTGAAAGGAAAGAGTGTCCTTGTTACTTTCCTACATCTTTGAGAAAACCTATTCATAACAATTTACTTAGGTTCAAAAAGATTGTATTCTACTACGTAACTGATGGACTATCCACACTTACGCCAAATGTGATTCATCACATTGCTTACTGTTAACTTGAAAAATTGACATGCAATTTCTTCCTTAATAGGTCTACAATTCCAACAATTGTATGTAGTACCTTCAAATGGTTAAAACAAACAAAACAACTAGATATACTAGTTTGTCTTTTACCATTATGCGGTAATTAGTCTAGCTTCTAATTTAATAACTCATAAATTCGCAATAACCTTAACGATTAAAATTTGCTATGAGTTATGTATTTAGAATTTAGACAATTCTAATTTTCCCATCATACCTTTCTCATTCATGAAAAGGATTAGGATTTAATCTCACACTTCTCATATGAAAGAAGACTAGGTTTATTCTTTTAATGAAATTGACTCTAACCAAAACCCCTACGGGTGTAGATCAATTTTACTAATAAAGAATAACCCTTGTTTACGGTTTATCGTTGCATTAATACAATTAAAGAATTTACAAAATTCAATTTAGTATTTTCGATAATAACTCTTTAAGAAAATAAAATACCCATTGGTAAATATTCATATAAACCATAGTATTTCCTTAAAGCTAGGATCCTAATTGACATAGTACCATTACATCAGTTGATCTGCTAGTAATGATAGTATTCAACTAGGTAATTGTCGAACAATAATTGGCAAACAATTTTCCAATTCCTAGATCATTATGGGATTTACATCATATTGATTCATCAATATGTCATGTAAGCATGTTTCATCCCATCTCATGCCTTAAGCTCTAGGTCTCACGCATCAACTTAATTAAGTCGTCTAACTTAGAAACTGTGAATTATCCATGATTTTATTACACTCAGTTGATCTGCTGGCAATAAAAGCATGTAATTCACCTCGTCATTAATTTTGGTCCAGGTCTCACGCATACCCAAAATTAAGTTCAAGTGTTCCTTATAGTTAGATGGCATGTAACTTAATTTTTAGGGTATTTAATTTTGATGTGACAATCAAAACATGTATAAAGATGCATGCACTCATCTTTATAACATAAGTTTTCAAAACAAATTTTATATCCAATTTTAAGAGCAAGATAAAGTCAAGAGCTTTTTATAGAGGTATTGGGTTCACCAATTAAAGATGTACCTACAATTATCGTCCACCTAAGTGGAATTGAGGTACATCACCCTTAAGATGATATTGTACATAAGTTAGTGATATAGGTAAATCTTTTAAACAATCTCATAGGCGTGGAAACCAAGGTAGACACTAAGGCTCTTTCCAAAACCTTCAATCCACTATTATGAGAATGTCTAAAAACTTTACTTTTTACCATAATTTTGTACAAAACATCAATCCATAACAAAGTTTGCAACTTTAGTCTTAAAATTAAGTAATAAAGTTTAGATCTTGCTAGTCTCGCCTGGGAGCTGATTACCGTGCGAATCGGACCACTATCGGCACATAAGACACCGCAAGATCGATACTTTATCACTTTATGTTTCACCGTTATTAGTCCAATTTAATTTTTTTCTTTGAAAATTACCCTTTTTATTGCTTACTTTAACATATCACATATAAAAAAACAATAAACAAGTAATTTAAAAGAAAAAACAACAATCAACTAATAAGAAAACAATTAATTGTAAGTGAAACATCTAGCCACATGCAACCTTTTAAACAAATCCTATTAATAATCTATATGTGAATTATTATGTATAGAATCAATAAAACTCCCATTGGTTTTCGAGCTCATTGTACCCAATGGACCACAGTCGCCAACAATTGGCCGCGTAAGTTTTAATAATAATATACCACGTTGCACATAACCGATTCATTAATTTAATATATTAGGTCTTCCCTAATTTTAGATTTATCTAAACATGTAGCAAACAACTAAACAATTTAATTCAAGTAATTATCCGTGACTAATATGCATGTATAGTCACGGATTCATGCATATCATATAGCAATTAGGTCACAAGATTCATAACACAACAACTTGTTAAAAACCTAGGGTTTCTAATTAATCACAATTAATTAAGAAAACCACAAACCCTAATTAGGGTTTATGGACAAAATCGACACCCCCCCTAAATTAGGGTTTGGGTATCGAATTTTTATTAAAAACAAATTTTTAATAACCAAAGCCTAGAAAATAAATCAAGTATATTCTAAACAATTTAAAGATACGTTTTTTATTGTTTAAGTAATTAATTACATGTTATACATGGCTCGTGATGCCACTGTTGGAATTTGAATCATGACAATCATAAAAACTCCATAACACAAAGTACATATATAGCGGAAGCTTAGGATCAAGTATAACACATAATAAATTAACACAAACATAAACAAGAACGTACCTTTTGATTCTAGCAAGAACAAGAATCAACCTTCAATAACCTTGAACAATTGGATGAACCCTAATTAGGGTTTGAATTAGGGATCTATGAATAACCCCTTACCGTTTTGTTATTCGATCCAAGATGTAAACAAAAGTATGTTTACACCACGTTCTTGTACACACGTACTATTAACGAATTAAAGTAAATGCTAGTTTAAATAATAATACACAAAACAATTATTTTGTTTATAAAACAAAACCATTCGACCGAATTAAAACAAACATCAAAACATTTATGATATTGTTGTTGTCTTGTTAATGTCGATTACAGAAGTCAAAGAAAAGAAAAGAGAATCATATAATATACTATACATGATGTATATATGTTACAGTGATTCTTGTCGACAAAAGCAAGTAGCAAAAGTTTGTTAAATAAAATTAACGTGTACAAGAGCGCTATCAAAATAAACCCTTGACTTTGCTTTTATAGGATACAAAACTTAGGGAACAAGTTTAGGGTTCTCTATTTTTTATCCATGGTCCTTTATCTTTGTATGTTAGTCAATTTTCATTAATTACTAACATTCATTATTTGTTTTGTGTAATTAATAATTAAATATAACTTTTTATATTAAATTATTAAACTTTAATTCTCATACGTAAAGTGTGCAATCCCGTGGTCTCGAGTTTGATTCTAGACATATACTTATTAATATTTATCCACAACTCTAACACAGGGTACCCACTGCTTTGTTTGATATGCTTAGGGGGGAGGGAGTGGTCACCACATGGCGAACTTCTCCAAACTCGCCACGTCACCAACAACCAATAAAAACCTTCCAACTCAATAATCCCCAAATCAACCCAAAGTGGAGGGAGTGGTCACCACATTAGTGAACTTCCCACATTTCCACATCACTTTTTTAATAAAACACATAACATTTCATTAATAAAACTTAAAAAAAAAACACATCAACTAAAAGCTACATAAAAGAAACTAGATAAAAGAACTAATCAACGAGATATGACAAGTCTTGAGCCGCTACGTGCTCCGTGAGATCAAATTGAAGGCGGTGATGGACCTCTTCATCTATTAGCTCCGCCACAACGTTTTCGTCATACACCGGTTCCACCGGTCCATCCATTATATGAACCGGTGATATTGCCCTCCCGTCGCGTTTTATTATCATATTGTGCAAAATAATAGCCGTGTGCACAAACTTTCCAATCTTCGCTTTAGTCATAGCCCGGAGAGGTCGAGCAAGAATTTTCCATTTTCCCTTTAAAACACCAAATGCTCGCTCCACATCCATTCTTGCCCCCTCTTGCAACCTCTTGAATTTTATTTCCTTTGGGTCGGTTGGATACGGGTATGCCTTAACAAAGGTTGACCACTTGTTGTAGATTCCGTCGGTAAGGTAGTAACCGCGTTTGTAGAAGCGCCCATTCACGTGAAATGAGGTGTTCGGAGCCGTTCCATTTTGCTCTGTAAGATACAAGTGTTGGATAAGAGATGTTTTTTAGATATGAAATGAGTGTTGTGGTTGAATTGTGTAGTATTTATAGAGTGTATGATTTAAAAAAGGGGTAAATATTTTTTTTAAGCCGAACGGCTATTTTTCAATTTCTGGCCAATTTGACCGTTGCAATGAATGTTATAACGTTCCATTTTCTCCTTTCACAATCGGTAAAGTTCACCGAAAAAAGCCACCCCACATCCGGCGCCGGTAGGCGGCGGCGGTGTTACCTTCTGGCACCGATTCGGCACCGCCTCCACTCCCTCCCCCCTTAATACTTTTTAAAATTTTTGTAGTTTCTACAAAGTTTTTTCTTAGAGATATTTAAATGACGGAAGAATAAACTTTATATCAAAAGTCATGTCAGTATCATTATACAAATGCTTTTCAGAGTTTTCAAGCTTTTATCTTCATACTAGTTAAGTTCTTAAGCTGTGCTCAGGGTCGTCCAATGAATTTCGGATGACCTGAGCAACCACGAAAAATAGGCCCCTAAAACAAGCCAAATTTAGATACAAGTACAAAAGACTCATTAATACTACCCAAGTTTTTATAAAGCCAGATTACATATTGATTACAAAAGATATGTGTATAAGTAAGATGATGGAATAAACCACAATGTAAAAAGGGTCGAGTTATTCTAAACCCCCCTATCATTACAAAGGGAACTCGCCCTAGTGGGAGGGTGTACCTTGTACTTTTTTTTTTTTTTTTTTTTTTTTTTTTTTTACTTTTGTACTTTTTTTTTCCCTTTTTGTCCTTTACTTGTCTTTTTTTTTTTAGTTTTATATTTTTGAAAGTATGTATTTGTTATTATTTTTTTTAATGTTTTTTTTAGTGTTTATTTGTTATGTTATTTGTATTCGTCTAATGTGTTTCTATTTAATTAAACAACAACAATAACACGTTAACATTAACACATTAAACAACTACAAAAACAAATGTTATTATTCAATTAAACAACAACATTAACACATTATTTAAAAACAACAACACCTACTACATGTGAAGATTATTTATGTCATATAAAAGCTCATGGAGCATTGCACCCGACTGACATGCGTGATCCTCAGGATTCCTTGCCAATTCCAGTGATGCCTCGAGCGTCTTTATTCTTGTCATCAACATCTTGTTTTGAGACACTAACATCCTGTTTCTTGTTTCAAGCTTGTCAATCTTATTATCTTTAGCTACGCAGTTTGAGCACTGCATTGAAGAAGATGCTTGACTAAAGTACTTGTTTTGAAAAAAATCCTTCCACATAAAGTATCCACACCCATAGTCATCTGTTCCTGGCTGTTACATGTTAAGAAAATTATAAGAAATGTATTCTTAACTAACAAATAATTTACATAACTAAGCAAACGTATGATTATTTACCACTGAAAAAGGACATGCATAATACGGTTGACTATAAGTAGCGTCTGTAAGGGATGTCCTTTCTATAATCAATCCTCTCCGACAGCGACACAAGAAAGGATTATTTTGTTCCACCTGGCCAAAGAATTAATTTAAATAATACAAACAGTTATTTACAACATAAATCAGTAATATCATTATTAATTTAAATAATACAAACAGTTATTTACAACATAAATCAGTAATCGTTCACTATGTTTTGTCGGTATAATTATTTACAACATAAATCAGTAATCATTTACAATGTTTTGTCGGTATAATTATTTACATCATAAATCAGTAATCATTTACAATGTTTTGTCTGTATAATTATTTACAACATAAATCAGTAATCATTTACTATGTTTGCTTTGTCTAATCTCAGTATACATGTGTTGTCGATCGTAATATAAAGTTGCCCATTCGGATGCATTGGCAACTCTGAACGCCCTCCATTGTGGGTGAGTATCCGGAAGTGATGAATTTTCGTCTAGCGTCAGATAAATGAAGTGAGCACTGTCGTCATCCCCCACATAGGCAATCACAAGGGGGCCAATTCCTTGTGATAAATCTGGACCGGAAAAAAAGCAGAAAACACGTATGACTTTGTCGCTCGGATATAAATACAACAGGCCATAACATTGAATTGCTCTTGTACTTGGAATTCTAATGGTGTGATGTACTCATGTTCTCCTCATTCTCCTTGTCAGTTTGGCCATGGGTGGGAACTGTCTAGGCTTTGATGGATCCATGAGAGGTCTAATTCATTAGAATGTACCATAATATAGAGCAATTCATTGTGTAGGGTATATGGTCTGGGTGGGCAGTGTATGATGGGTGGAATAGCGAGGAGTGAAAGATGAACCTGCTTGGTCCACCCAATACACTGCTAAAGGAGGAAATGGTTGGTCATCATGGAGGGTGAGTTTGTTTCCAAGCAATTGAAGCCTTTCTTCGAGAGAGAAATATAGGTTGCTTGGAAGAGCCCCCCCCCCCCCCATGGATGGGTTATGGGTGCCTAGTGATGCCTTTCTTCTCCATTCTTTGATCACTGTGGATGCTGGTTGAGTGGTCATGGAGGGGAGATGAAGGGAAATGTAGCTAGATGGTTAATGGTGCATAAAGGTAATGCTAAAAAGCCTGTGTCTGGAGTAGCAGGTTTTAGCGACTCTGTTTTTTCATCAAACAGAGGATTGTATATATGGTTGTTGTTTATCAGATACATGTTCTGATTAGTTGGAATTGTATTTTCTCTTTTGTATCTTATCTTGGGAATGCCCTTATCAGATGTTGTTTATGATGTACAGTTTGGTTGAGAAGTAATATAAATTTACCTTTTGCACCAAAAAATAAATAAATACAACAGGCCGGTTAATCACTGAAGCAATAGCCAACCCCGTGTTTGGCATACTCATCCAGTAGTCTCGCGGTGCAAATCCATTTTCGAACCAGTCTACTGATCTCCGAAGTTGGTCAAAGTCATTTTGCCAGCACATACTTATGTAAAAGGCACTATTAGTGTTTAACTCTTGCAAGTTGCAATAACCACATTCGAACATCGCGCCACCTTTCTTCGTGTTGACCAATACCGTGGGCAACGCTCCAAAACCCACAATTTCCATCACCTCACATATGATAAATACTTATGATGTATCGACGAAAAATCTCTGGAATCTGCTCAATCAAATAGTCGCTAACTGCATCTCCAACGTATAACCTGTGTCTTATACTTTGTTCAACTCTAGGACCCATGTAAGAACTATGTCTCGCATGTTGTTTGTTCAAGTCCGAGACTTTTGTAGATCTTGAATTTGTGCTTCTTCGGTGATCTACGGTTGGTACTTTATTCAAGTCTGGGACTTTTGTAGCCTGGGACTTTTTGTCCTTTGCGCTCGGACGTCCACGAGTACTTTTGTGAACAGCAGGTTGACGTATATCAACAGACTCGGGATCGTATATCCCTCTCACCTTCTTTAACATATTTTTCTTGACAAACGACGACATTTTGTCAAAAACACTCTTGAATTGTTGTATGTCATCTTCACAAGAAGGATCATCTTCAGTATTGATACTAGGCCACGGAACAGATAGGGTTCTCCAAAAAATATCAATTGTATCCAGTGGAATGGCCATTTCTACATTCATTAAAAGTGACTTATATAAATTACTGATATTAATGGGGAAAATAACTTGATAGTCATAAATTTAATATACTTACTATGAATTCGATAGTAAAGCAGTTCGTGAAAGCATGGTAGCCCATAAACTGACCGCAACTGATGACTACAATCTTCTTCGGCGATCGACAGTTGGAGTTCATCGAACATGAGTTCCAAAGCATATTTGGAAACTTTATAACACAATTCTGCAAATAGTGGTATATTACATTTATTCATTCTCTCGTTTTTGCTTCTATTAAAAGTTTCCTTTATCGCAGTTTCTTGCACAATGAGAATTTTATCGATCGAACTCAACAACGTGTCTAAGTTGGACTGTGTGCTGCCCAGGTATAATTTCAACAACGAGTGTTGACTCTCAACTCTGCATGTTGTTGACTGGTCGTAGCTGCGATATTGATCGGTAATAAACGCGAGAAACATGTCTGAATAACCTTGCAGCCAGTTATTCAGATACGAAAAAATATCTGAAAAAAACAATGAGTTAATAAAAAGTCATTCGGGTACTTATTTATTTTTCCCTATTCGCATTTACTTTATCTCGCCAAAGTTTTTGGCGATTAGTAAAACCTTGTCCCCGCCAAAAGACTGGCTAAAAGACAAATTTTCTTTTGACGGGGACATGTCCCCGCCGAATGTAATCGCCAAAACCTTACCTCAATTATTAACCGATCTAGTTTACACTTAGTAAATAAATAAATAAAAAAATAAATAAATAAATAAATAAATAAATAAAAAAAAAAACTCATCTCTCGTCTTCCTCAGCTCTCGACCTACAGCACGACCATCTCCACCAACACCAACACAACACCACCATCTCACCACAGCACCATCATCTCCACCACATAAACCCACCCTCGCACCACTGTGCACCACCACAGCCCCTCCTCAAACCTTCTCCTCGTATAATTCTTTCCTCAACCCCTCTCCTCATTTAATTCTTTCTTTCTTCCCTTATCCCTCTCGTTTACAAAACCCAGGTGATAATTTTTGTTATTTTTTTATATATGTTAATTTTTTTATATGTGTTAATTTTTGCAATATGTTAATTTTTGATATATGTGTATTATGTTTTTTGTTATTTTTTTTTTAATTTTTTTGTTAATTTTTTTTGGTAAAGTTGCTGCTGAGAACCGAAGCCGAGACCACAGGTTTATAGTGATTAATTTGTGTTTATTTTTATTTTTTATTTTTTTTGTTTATGTTTGTACCGGGGACATGTCGCCGCCAAACGTTTATAGTCATTAATTTGTGTTTATGTTTTTTTTAGCTCCTTGTTGAGTTTGAGACCGCCTGTTCACACCGAGACCACAACACAGCCTTGACCACTGAGACCGAGCCGACTCCAACCGTGTACCACAGCCTTGACCACAGCTGTGACAAAAGTATGTTTTTATTATCCAATTTGTGTTATAATAAGTGGTGCTCAAAATAATTGTTTGATGCTTCTGAATGAATATATATGTTATCGACTACATTACCTGCATACTTTTCCTGATTCTTTGCTAAGATAGTACTCTGTATAACCTGTGGCTGCAACGTAACTTTATAGTCAAGGAAACAAGTAGAAGATGACTATGGTTACTTGACATAATTGCCTTATAAATGCATGAATCGCAGCAGGTTTCTCACTGTCGTCAATATGGCAATTGCTGAATCATAAATAACAAGACAAAAACACAGAACCTTTTGTGTAAAAATAGTTCAGGTAAAAACCAACAGAATAAGAAGATTTGTGGCGCCATGTACCTGATAGAATAGGTTTCCATGGGGACGACATGGTTTGAGTCTGCGTGGCGGTGGGTTCAAACCCTGTAGATTAGTCGGCCATAAGGTCGGAAACCATGTTTAACCAAAAGAAAAGAAAAGAAAAGAAAAATATATTTGTGGCAACGTAGACTAGTTTTTTACTTTGCACGTATAAATAGTCATAAACTTATGCATTAGATTTGTTGGTTATGAATCCGAAAATAAAAGTACTTCTGTTTTCTAATCTCTATTATCAGTTTCGAATTGGTATGATGCCTTACATGTATGTTTTGGCCAAAAAATCTTTAATGTGGCTGCTAATTAGGGTTGGCTGCTGATGGTTTCAATCCGTACGGCAACCTTAGTCAGTCTTACAGCATGTGGCCGGTCATATTAACAACATACAATACGCCTCCCTGGATATGTATGAGAGAGACTTCTCTTATGTTGATGTTGTTAATTCCGGGCCCTAAATCACCCGGGAAGGACATAGATATTTTCTTGAGGCCTTTGATTGAAGACCTAAAGATTTTATGGAAAGATGGAGTCATGACTATGGATGCAGTCACTGGCACTGAATTCTGTATAAGAGCAGCGCTTTTATGGACTATCAATGACTTTCCCACTTGAAGTAGTTTGTCTGGGTGGAGTGGGCAAGGTTACAAGGCATGTCCGACATGTAATATAGACACTCCATCTATTCGCGTGTTGAGCAAAACCGCTTATGTTGGTCACAGAAGATTCTTAAACGCGACCAATAAATGGCGGAAAAATAGAAGGGCATTCTATACTCCGGTCGATGATAGACCACCTCCTAGAAAATTTACCAGTGATGTCATCTGGACTCAACTTAGGAGATTACCTAAACGTATCCCGGGGAAACATCCAAGTTTTGGGGGTGCGAAGAAAAAACGTGATCCTGATTGCGAATTGAATTGGACCAAAGTATCTATTTTCTACGAGCTAAAGTATTGGTCTTTTCTTATACTAAAACACAATTTAGATGTCATGCATATCGAAAAAAATGTGTGTGAGAGTGTGTTGGGTACTTTGTTAATGAATGACAAATCAAAAGACACCAACAAGGCAAGACAAGACTTACTAAATTTGCAAATTCGTGATGAGTTGTGGCTCGTCAACAAAGGAAACGGGAAGTGCTCTAAGCCTCATCCCACGTACTCTTTCACAACTGAAGAAAGAAAACTTTTTTGTCAGTTCATCAAAGGTACGCGTTTTATTTCAAAATTTATTTGTTCCAATTCAATTCGCGTATTCATTTCGACGACTTATTCTAATATCATGATTTTTTTTGTCAATTCATCAAAGGTGTTAAACTACCTGATGGGTTCGGATCTAACTTCAAGCATAAAGTGACCGACAATGATAGCAACATAACAGGCTTGAAGGCTCATGACTGTTATATAATGATGCAGCGGTTACTTCCTACTGGACTTCAAAATTACTTGAAGGACCAAACCACCGCAACACCAATAATCGAGCTTTGTTCATTCTTCAAAAAAATATGCGCTCGAACTTTGATGGTGGATGACATGTTGAAAGCTAAAGAACAACTAATCAATATTTTGTGCAGTTCGAACAAATATATCCTCCTGCTTTTTTGACATTATGATTCACTTGGTTATTCATCTACCCGAAGAGGCTATTGAAGGCGGGTCTGTTTACATGAGGTGGATGTATCCATTTGAAAGATACATGAAAAAGCTCAAAAATTATGTCAGAAATAAAGCTAAGCCTGAAGGTTCAATAACGGAGGGTTATATTGTTGATGAAGCATTAACTTTCTGTTCGCATTATTTTTGGGGTGTTGAGACGAGATTTAATCGTCCTGACCGGAATGAGGACGGTCCAAGCCCAACCAGTCAATTTCAGGTGTTTCGATCAATCTGTAAAATGAATGGTAGACAATCATTAATTCGGGTTCAACCAGACACAATGCAGAAAGTAGCATGGTATGTATTACACAACAGTCATGAAATCGACCCGTACATGAATGAGTACAAGAGGTATGCATTTTATTTCAAAATGTGTTTACATAAGTTATTATTCGACGACTTATTCTAATATCATGAACATTTACAGGGCATTTCCTGGTAATGACATACAAGAAGGATTTCCTCGCTGGTTTGGGAACAAGGTAGACTTATTGTATGTATTACCCTGTAAAAATAACGACTATTACTCATCTATATCTATTCTTAACTTTTTCATAGATTCGTGAATTAAAAGTATAGAATGACCCAAGTTGTACTTCCGAGTTATTCGCTTTGGCTTGTGGACCAGCATGGACTGCAGTCTCAGTCGACTCTTGCGTAGTCAACGGTGTGAAGTTTATCGTATACGACCGTGATTTACGTCGTTCAACTCAAAACAACGGAATTTCAACTCCTAATCCTAGCGGAGGAATGTATTATGGCCAACTTGAAGAAATTCTTGAGTTTTTGTATATTCCGTTCAAGGTTGTGCTATTCAAAGTCAAATGGTTCGACACTAATAACAAGGGTCGCATAAAACATTGTACCTATAGAAATAACATTACACAAATTATGACAGACCATGTATCGTTTCAAAATGAACCATACATTCTTGCAACACAAGCAACACAAGTCTTTTACCTTGATTTCCTGGGTAAACGTGGTAATTGCAAGGCCGTCCAAGATTCTTATCATCGAAAGATTTGGAACCCGGATATCATCGTGGTAGAAGACAATCAAGATGTTGTACATGGCAACAACTCATCACATGTCACACTCTCTGCTGAGTTGGATAAGTTGAATTATAATACCATAAATATAGATGTCCAGCCAGCGGAAGTTGAGGCACCACCACCACCAATTATCACTGATGTCGACGACGACGATGATATTGATTATGATGACCACGTTCCTCATGATTTAGCATCTGATGATGAAGACCACGTCGATCGTGAAGATGAAGCTGACACTAATAATGATGATTTTTATCTTAGTGATGTGGGAGATTGATCTCAAAGTGTAATTTGTTAAACGACACTTATTTGAATGAAATTGTTATCGAGTTGTTAAATGTGTTTATTTATTTATTTATTTAATTATTTATCATTATCTTTTTTGGTATATATTGTTATTTATTTGAATGTGTGTATATATATATATATGCGTATATGTGTTTCTTCACTAATTTCTATGTTCTTGTACTATTACGTTTATAGATGGCAGATGTTGTAGCTAGGAGCCACGGTGGCGATGGAGGTAATGAGTCACCCCGTGGTCCCTCGAGGAGGATAGGCACTAACTGTCAGCGTAAGAATTTCTCGATTATTTTAATTAAACTTGATCATTATTTAAAATTGATAACTTGTTATTATATGTCATCATCACTTGAATTTGATTACTTGCAGGGTCTAATTCCAGACCTCCCAAGCCCAATGCCAAAATTGGCAAAGGCGGGAAGGTGGTGCGTGGTGCCACAAAGAACGCGAAACTCCACCAAATGAGGAATGAGACTGGTCGTCCGGTATCGATCAGATTCCGAAAGAACGCGAAAGGGATGTGGGTTCATGTTGGCGATCACTCTTCGTGGTTCTCCAACATGGTCGGGACGTTGTTACGGGAATCAATTCCCATGCATTACGATTCGTGGGATAAGGTTCCCGAGACCACGAAGGCCCACATCGATAACTAACTCCACGTAAGTTTTTTTTTTATCTTTTATTTTTTTTAATTATTGTGTTTATTTATTTTAGATGTGTTTATTTATTTAAATTTGTCTGTTTATTTAAATTTGTATATTTATTTTAATTATATTTTATTGCAGCATTTCTTTGATCTCGGCGAACACCTTGCCGGTCCGGATGGAGACGATATTGTCAGAAGTATCGAAGCTTACCTGAAAAAGCGATACGATGACAACAAATACAAATTCAAAAGGCAAAATTTTACACGGCAAGGTGAGGTTGAAAAAGTTGAAGAGATCAAGAATAAGCGTCCAGCAAACCAGACGCCTGAGGATTGGGAAAAATAGGTAAATTACTAGATCGACATGTTATAATAATAATAATAATAATAATAATAATAATAATAATAATAATAATAATAATAATAATAATAATAATAATAATAATAATAATAATAATAATAATAATAATAATAATTCATTTTATGCCAGGTCGTGCGGTTATTGAAGCCGCACAACGTAAACGTGTCAAGTACGAGGCTAAATGCGTGGAAATCGGATATGGGTTCCTCCCCTTTTCATTCTCCTCTTTTGGAGAACTTGAGAAAGATGCAGTAAACCTTCTAAAGCGTATTCGACGATTCTCTATGACTCAAGACATTGGAGCACGGGCTGCGGTTCATATTTTTAATAGGATTAGTTTTGCTATTGCTAGAGGTGTGGGGGCCCAGTTGGTTTCTCGGCTCCCCACTAATTTCTTGTAAAATCCTATAAATTTTTAATAAAAGTGTTGGTTATTATTAAAAATAATAATAATAATAATAATAATAATAATAATAATAATAATAATAATAATAATAATAATAATAATAATAATAATAATAATAATAATAATAATTCATTTATATAATAGTTTTTATTATTTATAATAAGCAGGTGAAGCACTGGTCAGACCCAAAGAAGTTGAGGATGGGGGCGACCAACAGGCAAAACCGGCTCGCGAGAACGAGTTCTAGCCTTCATGGATCCCATTCGTTAGCTGTTATACGCAATAACTTCGTAAGACACTTTTTAATCATTTTATTTATATATATAGTGTTGGGTGAGTCTTGATTGATTTTATTTATAAACAGTTGAGCCGCCCCACCGACTCCACGGATGGTAGAGACTTGATCGAGCTTTACAGATACAACCATACGAGAGGCGACGTCTTTGAGTCTCCAGTGTCCGAGGCTAGATACGTAAGTATAATTTATTTCCAAAAACTCGCCCACATTAATGCAATATAATAAATCACGACTTATATATTACTTTTCTAGTTTTTTTTGTAACTAAACAGAATGAGATGATACGGATGCGGACAGAGAGCACCTCCTCCAGGACTACTATGACTGACCTGTAAATTATGCGCCATGTGATCGGTGGTAAGCGGCGCGGTCATGTTCCTGGCGTAGGCCCAGTGTTACCCGGCGGTGGTCAGAAGACGACCCTCAGCGCCTCACGAGCTCGCGAGCAAGCCTCCTCGTCCTCGCTGCAGGAAACCGTGCAGAAGCAATCCGGGGAGCTGTCCACGCAAAGGACACAAATTGATATTTTGCTGGATTGGGCCAGGAGTCAGCCGAGTTTTACCGAGCAACTAGCGAGTGGCTTGCCGGGGACATCGGGATCACAAAATGCTTCACAGGGTGAGTCTCGAGGTACCGGGGAGGGGAGTGGGGGTAGTGGGGAGACTGGGGAGTAGCGTATGAGTTGTTTGGGTCCGATGGGTCGGTTTATATTTGTTTTGGGGTTATGGACAAAGCTGTGTAGATTTACATGGATTATTATGTGTTTATGTAGTTTATGTGTTAGGATTCCCGCTAAATTGTTCCCCGCGTATAATTTTGGACCATTTTGTGGATAGCTAGCTTATGTATAGTTTTTGGACCATTTTGCGGATAGCTAGTGATGAGTGTGTAAATACTCATCATTTTATACCCATATAAGACACAAAAATAACCAAAAAACACCCAAATAGACCAAATATTATTGCAAATATTCGTGGTTTGTGTTTTTATGTGTTTCAGGTACAAAAGGATTGAAAACAGGGCAAAAACAGACAAAACCGAGCACAAGATTGGAAAAGCGTAAAAAGCGGAAGACGGGGAAGAAATTAACGAGTTTGGACCGTGAAATTGCTCAAGTGTCAAAGTCAACCTTCAAAGAAAATCAAGTTGTCAAGATTGATCCTTAAAGACAATTTTTCAGATTTATCACTTATGGTCCCTTAATTTTCAGAAATGACAACATAGGTCCTTAAACTCTAAACCTAAACTAATAAAACCCTTTACCCCCTAATCCAACCCAGCTAAATAACCCAAGCCCAACATTAAACACCACAAGCCCAAATCCAATCCATAAACCCCACCCTTTTACCCCATAGTTTAGTTAAAAACTCGGTCAAACACAAAGTCAAAACCATCTCCTTCCCCTAAAACCACCCCGCCAAAACCAGGATACAAACTTATCCCACCTTTTCCCTGACATTGCCCCATGCTTTTCACTGAAACACGCCTCCAACCTCCCCCCTCCTACTTAGCTACTCCTCAGTATCTTTACCCTCCCACGTGCTCGTACTTCGCTAAATCCCTTAAACTATTTTTCCCGCCAAAACTACAATTGGACGGCTAAGATTGATTGAAGCAATTTGAACGAATGGGATTTGTTCAGAGTGACGAAGGGAAGATTTGGAGTGATATAAAAAAGAATGAAGACACACAGAGTTGCTTGTCACTGTCTTAGACCATTTTCGTAGTGTAGAAAATATTTTAATTCTGTTTTTAAGCTTATTGATCTTTAAAATTCTGTATTTTTCTTGTTTCAAGATTTGTAACTTTAATCTCAGTTTTAGTTTCAATTTCAAAAGCCTTGTACTCATTTGGAGTTATTTCAAGTTTTTCAGTGATTCGAATTCAAGTTATTTGTTGTTGTTTAAGATTTCCAAAGCCCTCTGTTATGTTCCCTGTAGCTTATAAGATCATTCGAGCTTATTGTGAATTTTCCCTTGCTAACTCAGTTAAATTTCCAAAATTTTCCAAAAAGTCAAAAAGTCAACTATAAAGTCAAATTTGCTTATTGCTCATTCTAATGCTTCTTTTCAGTTTAATTTCACTTAGTCATGCTTAATTATGTTAGTTTAACATTCTAGTTGCTTAAGCTTAGCTTCATGTGGCCTTATTCAGTTCAATAGCCATAGCAGCCCTGCACAAAGGGTTGTTTGGGTCAATGGGTTAAAATGGGTATAAATCAGGTTCACTGTTCATTTACTTGTGAGTCAAATTTGATTTAGCTTAAATATCTCAAATAAATAGTTTGTAGCTTATGGTTAGCTGTTTTAATAGGTTTGATTAGATCTAGTGTTTTTGCTTAGATTAAGGTAGGTTTCTGCTAAACATAGCTTAATTCAGAATTCAGCTATTTTGTTTATTATTTTTGCCAATTGTAAGTGCTTTCTAGCTAGTTACTGAGATTACTTTGGATTGGGTTAAAGTAGCACTGAGTTGATAGGCCATTGCTCAATTCAGTCTATGCAGGCTTTTTGCTCAGTACTGCTTCTATGACTGCACAGTCATTAGTGCTTCAGCAACCCATCTTCTAAGCTTGTTCTTAGCTTATTCAAAGCTCATTAAGGTCTGATATTTAGCCCACTTGTTTATTTCCAGCTTATGTTTACCTGTTTTAGCTTTTCTAGGTTTTAGCTTTTAATTTCCTAGCTTATTCTTAGGCTTAAAGCAGCCCTATCAGGCTGTTTGGAAGTGAGTTTAGTGAACAGCTTTTGTCTTGAATTTTACTTTTCAGCTTATTGGAGTACCTAATTTAAGATCACTTCTGCTTATTAGGACTGCCTAGGATTGCTAGTTTCTCATTTAGCTTATTGCCTTTAGCTTATAGCTTTCTAGATTGCTTTTTAGTGTTCATTTTTCTTTTTAAAGCTTATAAGTCTAAACTGCTTCTCTTGCTTATTTCCCAGCTTATTTGTGTTTTATGATAATAGTTGTAGTTTAGATAATTGCTTGTTTGCATGTGCTTAACTAGTTTTAATAAAAAGAAAAAGAAAAAAAATAGTTTTAGTAAAAAGACTGTCCAGGGATTCGAACCCTGGACCTCTTGCTCAGACACACAACACACCACAGATAACCAACTGCCCTAGGGTCTTGTGTTGGTTTATCTCTGCACTTGAATTCTTTTAACCCCTTTTTCAGTTCTATAGCTTAATTCCCTGTTTAAGCTTATTTCAGCTTATTCAATTAAGCTGGGGTCTAGCTTTTATTTTCCCTAGGATCAGAATAACTGTCAACACTTTCCTGTATTTTTCCGTAATTTTTAGTTTCCATTTAGTATTTTTAATTAATTTTTCATTTTAAATTAGTTTTTAATTCATATTAAATAAAATATAATTCAGAAAAATGTAATTCTTTTTTGTAAAATTTTCTTTTATCATTTAGGATTCTAGAAAAATAGATTTGTTCCCGTAGAATTTATATTTCATTATTTTGACGTTTTTAGGTTCGTTCTCAGTTCCCGTTTTCTTTAATTCGTGTTTTTTTTGTCCGTTTACGTTTTTTTAATTTTATTAAATCGTTTTTAATTCATGTTCACTTATTTTAGATTAAAAACCAAAATCCAATCTTTTTTACCATTCAAACACGTTGCACGATTCGAGATCACAAATTCCATTCACGTTTTCGTTGGGATAATGACCCGGGAATACAACTTCCATTGTATTCCTTGGAAATATTTACGCGTTGATTCCAGCGAATCAATTTTTGGCGCCGCTGCCGGGGAGGCTTGACGCGAATTTTTAAATCTCGTTTATCGTTGCGTGTTTTGAAGACCCTTCTTTCGGGAAGTTTTCATTTTCTCTCGTAAATATCGTCTTATAAAAAAAACCAAAAAGATTTTTATTTCAAAATTTATTTTTCTCTTTGTATTTTTCAAATGTTTCTTAAAATCCAAAAATATTCTTTTTATCCTCTCTATTCTTTTAATTCTTTATCTCATCCTCTAAACGCTTAATTCTATCTTCTTAACCCTCTTTATGTTTAATTCTAATGGAATCATTAATTCCTTGCATCGGTTGTGGAGAGCCGCTTTTTGGTTTATCGTGTCGTTGGTGTACGTGCAAACGATGCGGTAATGATATTCGGAACGGAAGTTGTTTGTTTTGCGGGTCGAGGAATTCATTTGCTTATGATCCAAATCCAAACTCTTTCAATGAACCGCCAAATTTTTCCGACTACCCTCCACAATCCCAGCCATCTCCAATCAATCAGCAAAATTGCTTTAGTTGTGGAGATCCGTCAGGAAATGATTCACTTTGTGAATGGTGTGGGGGACCTCTAAATGGGGGAAATTGCCCCGGTTGTAGCATTGTAAATTCGGGAAACGGGTTTGTCTATGACCAAAATCCCTACAATGAAACACCCGACCTTTTCAACCAACCCCCACAACATCATATGGAGACACACTTGTGTGAATTTTGTGGAGGTTGTCCTCATCCGGGATTTGATTGTCGAACGGGATACATGCTTGTCTATGAGCAAAACCCTTATAACAATCAGACATCGTCCGGATTTGACACATCTTCATATTATACACCACCACAACAGTTTTATTGTTGTGAATTCTGTGGAGGTCCGCATTATGATTCTGATTGTCAAACGAGGAGCCCGCTTGTCTATGAGCATGGCCCTTGTAACAATTATGATTATTCCCATCATGACCAACCTCCACAGTATCAAATGATTCAACCTCAGCCTCAGCCATCTCCTCAGGAGTTAGCTTTCAATGATGTATTCCAAGAACTTCAAGATGTGAGGGATACACTTAATGATTTGGCTGTTAAACATGCCCAAGATGATCGTCATGGAGAATCTATGGAAGATTTACTCGCCATAGAATGAGCAGCACACAATCGTTTCTTGTTTAATCAGGCGTGCATGCTCGATGACGAAGATGAGGACGACGAGGAGAGTACTATTCCTTTTAGTGAAATTATTTCTCAACTCCTTCAATCTATTGCAATCACATCATTCTTACCATATATGAACTCCAAGGACTCTCTTATTATGGGGGATGAGCATCTTAGCACTATTCCTGAAAAGGAATCGGACGAATTCATAAAGTCTAGTGCTGAGAACCTTATCCTAATCCCAAGTGAGTCTGAGGATATATCGGACAGTGAATGTGATTTGTCTATTTGTAGTGATCATCCTCTTGACACTACTGATGATTTTTTCGGGACGTTTTCTAACCCTCTTTTCAATTCAAATGACGATTTTTCCTCTAGTGATGACGAATAACTTTCTGATGAGGACATTTCAAATGAAAGTCTTGAAGTCTATTCAAATTCTCTTTTTGAATTTGATGACGAGTACTTTTCTAGCAATAATCCTCTCTTTGATGAAGAGTTAGAGAACGATGAGGTCAAGGACTCTATTATTCATAAACTTGATGATATGACCTCGGTTCTTAATCCCGATATTCTTCTTTCTCCGACATATGTGACATTTCCCTTTGAGGATTGCCATTATATTGACTTCACATATGTCGTTCGAGTTTTTCTACCCTTCTTCACCTATACGGTGACTTGTCCTCTCATTCTCTCCTTTGGAAATGAGGACAAAGTTTTTGACCCCGGCATCTCAATTTATCATTCTTTTGAGCCGGATGTATCTCATCGGAGTGGAACTTTCAAGAACTTCAATGTTTATCCAAACATTTCGAATGAAAGTCCGATGGAGATTTTCTCTTCCACATGCTCCCCCAAGAACAAATGAATTCGGGGTCGAGTCAAGCTAGTGACTCGGTCAACAAAAACATTAGCACCACATGGGTGACAACCCATGTTTCTGTCTTCTTTCTATTTTCTAACACTAAGTGTGGGGGGATTCCTCTACTGTGCTTTGTTTGTGTGTTGTTTGCCCTTGTTTGCAGGTTTCCCTTAGATCGTGATGATTGATGCGCCTGTTTTCAATCCAGCCGCCCAATATCCGATCTTTTTGCTAACGTTTATCTAGGGATATCTTTTTAATCCTGTTTGTCAAAAATGAGATTTCTTTTCCACACTTGGCTATTATTATTACCTTTTTACGTTCTAAGTGTCGGCATAATAGCCGGTACTTTGAATATTGTGGGCAATATTCAATTCTAAGTATGTGGGGGGGGGGGGGGGGAATTCTCGCGATTTTTGTCACATATGTACCTTCTAGTGCCCTAGTACCCCCGTTTTGGCCAAAATTTTCAAACTTTTTTCGTTTTTAGATAAGAAATTGCAATAAAAAAGTAGTGTTTAGTCTTGATTAGGTTAGAACAAAGGGAATCCCGACTCTGCCAGAGTGTTGATCTGGCTGCTTCCTTAACGATTAGACTAAGTTTTTACGATTTGTGCAAATGAAAATGCTAAGCGTAGAATAGTTGGTTTTCTTTAGAGCTTATATAAGTAATCTATGGCTTTTCCTCCCAGGAGATAACTAATCTGACTTAATTAGTGCTTATTTTCAAACATTTGAACACACAAAATCATTTTTTCATACGATTTTGAAAAATACTAGTTCAAAGATTTATTTAAACTTCGGAACAAGCATATGTCATAGTAATGCAAAAGTTAAGTAATAAATAAATGCGCTAAAAAGCTAAGGTTCAAGATCGGCCCTTGGATCCTTATTTCCGGAAGGCGTTTAGGTCTTGGCTACCCTCTTACACCGGCCCTTGGACCCTTAATTCTGAAAGGCGTTAAGGTCTTGGAACTCTCCGTTGTAACGGCCCTTGGATCCTTTATTCCAGGAAGGTGTAAGGTCTTGGTTCCCGTGAAACTCCGTTAGTTTATGTTGCACAAGTAAAAAAAAAAAAAAAAAAAAAAATTATGAAAAAATGAAAAGAAAAAAATAAAATAAAATGGAATGATATTGCAAAATGCAAAAATGGAATGATATTGCAAAATGCAATAAGTTTTGATGTGTTTTGAAACTTGCTTGTTGTAAATTTTAAATCTATCTTTCAGCTAGTATTAGTCAAAATCTTACAAAAACGTCAATTTTTGTGATCAAAATTTTGAAAATCAAGCACATTCACTTAACTTGAATAAATTGTGGGAGTGAAAAGTTAAGTTTCGGCTTACATAGATTATTAGTATAAGTAGAGTTATCATTTTACAAAAACATTTGCACATTGTGTTTAAGCTTAGTTGGGAGTATAAAAAAGAGGATGACGATTTCAATTCCCTGGAGACACCCAGTTTGTGTGAATCCTGTTCCGTGATACCATTTTTGGAAAATCAAGCATTTTGTCTATTTTTGTTATAGTTTAAATTTATCGCATTTAATAAAAGTCGAAACGGGGTATACTTGGTATTCTTTTGATCCTTTCATTACTTCATATGATCGGATTGCTAGGGACTAGCAATAGTTTAGTGTGGGGGATTGATGAGTGTGTAAATACTCATCATTTTATACCCATATAAGACACAAAAATGACCAAAAACACCCAAATAGACCAAATATTATTACAAATATACGTGGTTTGTGTTTTTATGTGTTTCAGGTACAAAATGATTGAAAATAGGGCAAAAACAGACAAAACCGAGCACAAGATTGGAAAAGCGTGAAAAGCCGAAGACGGGGAAGAAATTAACGAGTTTGGACCGTGAAATTGCTCAAGTGTCAAAGTCAACCTTCAAAGAAAATCAAGTTGTCAAGATTGATCCTTAAAGACAATTGATGAAGCGAAAAGTGTACCGCTTTTAGGGGTCATTTAAGCCCTAAATCGTATTTATTTGATCAAATATTACCCTAAATCGTTCCTTTTGTCATTTTAGGTACTTTGGAGAAGAAATCTGGAAAAGGAAGCATTTTGGACGTTTTTGGAGCATAAAAGTGAAGAAAACGACAAAGTCTCCAAAGCTGCTGGAAAAGTACACGTGACGGCGTCAAGGATTGCTCCTGACGGCGTCACGGCTTGGCAAAAGAGGTGGATATGACAAAATACACGTGACGCGCCAGAGAGTTTTACAAAGGAAGTCTGACGGCGTCACCCTTTAAGGTGATCAAGGTCGTCACAGTTTAAGTTAAAGAGAGACGGCGTCAAGCACAATTCTGACGGCGTCAACCCTTGACGCGCCAGAGTGGATTTCTGAGGATTAAAGAGGGACGGCGTCAGGAAGACCATCCGGGAACCCTAGCCGCGGCGAGGTGACGGCGTCACCTCCTACAACGTGACGCCGTCAGCCCCTAAACTCTATATATAGTTTTGCAATTTTTAGTCATTGGTGTGCAACTTTGTGAGGAGAAACCCTAAGACGAATTTTCTGCCATTTTTAAGGGTTTTATACCCTTAGATCTCCCATGTTTAATTGAAGATAAGTAATCAATTAATCATTCAATATGTCTATGTGTTGTTTGATTATATCTTGTTCTTGTCTTTTAATTAACATGCTAGGCTAGATTTATCTTGTGTTTGCTTAGATCTAATGAAACCTAACTATTGATTATTGGTTGTTGGTGTGTTATTAATTGTATTGGATGATTGTTTATCGATGTTAGGCTTAAGAAAACTGGCTAACCTCCTATACGGTAACTTGCTTGAACGTCTTAAGAAACATGAACCAATGCGTACTAAGGTTATTATGGTTGTATTTAATGCATGAGCGAATTCTAGTGATCCCATGTTAGGAGCTTCTTAGCCGGCTCGACATAGGAGTGAAGTAGGAGCTTGTAGAGTTGGGGAAGTACGTACGCCACCCCACGATTGGTATTAAGGAATACACCCGTCATCCACGCAATTAATACACACTAATCAACCGGTAAAAGATAGTTAGGGAGTAAGGAAATCTAAGTAAACACATTTCTCTCCATATAAGTTCCACGACCTTTTTATTTTCAGTTATTTTATTTTATTTGCAATTGTAGTTATTTGGGTTAGTTGACTAGCAACTAATTCCGCCCACTCCTTCAAACCCGAGATTTTACTTGCTTTCATAAAAATATAAAAATACAAAAAGAATCTTCCCTCACCCTTAGACCTAGTAGAGTAGTTTTTTCAATCCTAACGACACTATTCCCCTAGAGAACGATCAATCCCCCGGTACTTGCCACTTCACTATACTACATCGGTCAGGTACACTGCCTGGTGGGGATTGCAAGCTTCTCGAGATCCCTCGAGAGGTAAAACCTGTTGTAAGGTCGCAAAACCACGCATCAAGTTCTTGGCGCCTCTGCCGGGGAATAGTTATTGTTTAGGTTGAATTTTTATTTTATTAGGTCTACTCACTAGATTCCTTTCTAGTGAGATTTTTATTTTATTTTTCTATGTTTTTCTTTAGTCTATCTTTTTTCTTCGTTTCTTTGTTCGTAACCATTACCATCCGACATCATGGAAGGTGGTAATATCCTCGATCCCAACAACCCACCACCACAACAACACCCACCTCCTAGAGCCCGTACCTTAGGAGACTACTCTCGTCCTAGCCACCATGGCTATCGAAACACCATTGAGCTCACTCAAGGAGCCAATGTCACTCCCTTGCGATCCGACACCATCCGGTTGGTGCAAAGCGGACGCGCATTCCTTGGACTTCGTTCCGAAGATCCTAATCAACATCTCAAGGACTTTCTCAAAATCGTTGATTCCATAGACCTTGATGTTGCCACTCGAGAGATGACCCGACTGCGTCTCTTTCAATTCTCTCTGCGGGACCAAGCTAGTCAATGGCTAGAGCGTCTACCCGCAGGATCCATCACCTCTTGGGATGATCTCACCACTCGTTTCCTCGCTCAGTTTTTCCCACCAGGAAGAACTACCAAGCTAAGGAATGATATCTTGATGTTCCAACAACGTCAAGGCGAAACCCTCTACGAGGCATGGACTCGATTCAAGGACTTACTCCAAAAAGTCCCTCACCATGGCATAGAACTTTGGCTCCAAGTCCAAATCTTCTATGACCATATCAATCTCTCCACGAGGCAAACCATTGACCAATCGGCCGGTGGTAAGCTACGTGATCTAAGTGCGGAACAATCATGGGCTCTCCTGGAAGATCTTGCTCTTTATGACAACGAAAGTTGGAGTGATCCCCGTGATTTGAATAAAACGGTCAAGGCAATATCTTTGCCTTCGAACAATTCAAGCACTTCCGACCGTAGGATCATAGAGCTTGAAGACCAAGTCAAGTTTCTTATGAAATCCTACGAGGCTCCTAAACCTTCAGGCCAAGTGAACAAAATCACTTCTTCGTGTAAATTATGTAGTGGTCCCCACGACACTCATGATTGCATGGAACTCCCCAAACAGGCTTTCAAAGAATTCGCATCCTCGCGAATCGATAAGGCGGGAGATAAATGGCTCACCACTAATTATGGACCCAAGAATTCCGAAGATAGGTATGAGGCATGGAAGAGTAAGCCAAATTTTAGTTGGAACCAAACTCGAAGCGTATCATTCAATGACTCTCCCCCACTCACCTGGTCTGAACATTATCCTCATCAGCATACGCATAAACAACAAAATCGCGAGGAATCACTACAAAAATTCATTCTCTCTCAAGAAACACAGCTCTCCAAACTTGAGAATCAATTCAGACAACAGCAAGTTGATATGAACAACAAGGTTGATAACCTGTTAAAGGTTATCAATGATCGCATTGCTGGCAGGTCAACTTGTGAGTTGGCACGAGTTAATGAGATCAAATCTATCACGGTGACTAACCAAACACCCCCTCCTGTAAAAATCAAGCACCCTAGTATACTCTTCAAACACATATCACAAAACGGAAAAGAAACTAGAGATACTCATACCCCTTCAAAACCACTCCACTTCGTGAACACCATTACAACAATACCTATTCCTAAACCCAATCTGGACCAACAATCAACCGAGAACGTGGACAATGAAATGGAGGGTGAAGTTCCCGAAAAGAACCCCGAGGCGCCCGACGACTATCTAGACTCACCAAAGAACTCGAGTACAAGAGAGGTGAGTGATGAGGAGGGCTCGGAAGAGAAATCCGAAATGCCTCATGGGCTCCCAGGACTGCTAGACCGCCCCCTGGTGGAGGAACTTGAGAGGGGCACAGCAAAGTTGCCTATGGGATTTGGAGAGAGAATAGAGGATGGCGCTCCCAGGGTATTTAAGATATCTTGCACCACTAGGAAAAAGTTTATAAAAGATGCCTACATAAACCCCAACTCTTCTATGAATGCAATATCCCTTTCTCTATATAATGAAGCCTTCACCAAACAAGTCAAATATGAAGGGTTTAATATCATCGGGGTAATAAGAAGGGTACCAATTGTGATAGAAAAGTTCCTCTTTCATATCGAGCTAACTATATTTAATAACATGAACTCTATCATCAGCCCATCCTTAACTAGCCTTGTTCTAGGCAAACCATTCATAAAAGCAACGGGAGTGATACTCGATGAGGATGATAGTAGTGCATTATTTACCGATGGTGTCAGGAAAGTGATTTTTCGGGATGGCAGTGAAGAAGTGTATGAGTATCAACCATCAGCAATTTGCAACACATGGGGGCTACACGGTAGAAGGCCAGGCCGAATTAAGCAACGTGATCCGAATAATCTCAAAATACCTTGCATGATTGGTCACAAGCATTTTTATAATGTTTACATTGACACATGTTTACCCAAAAATGTGATGTCCTTGTTTCATTATAACAACATTTGCAGATGGGGAATGATTCATAAAGGGAAGGATGACATTGGCATAGATGATGATGTACAGGTGTTTGTAGGAAATATGACATTCACTATGAGCTTCGCAATCGTCGATAATATCGAAAAGTACATCGATCCCAGGTTATCACAAGTTGTTTTTGGGGCACCTTTTTGCAAGGCCACAAGCTTGGTTGTGGACGAGCTCAATGGGATCATGACTTTCACTGATGGGATTAGGGAAATCTCATACCAAACGCCTTACAAGATGAGAGAATTCAAGGAGATTGATTATGGAGGGCTCGATGGGTTAAGTTCCCAACTCGTGTTATGTGATGATGATGTGAGAAGAGGATGTAAGGACACTTTTGACCTGTCGAGTGGATTCTTCAAGCATGTTAAGGAGCCTAGTTCTAAATACCAAAACAATCCTTTTGATCTTGAGGACCCGAAATACCTTTACTATGAAAGTGATTCTGATAGAGAATCAAAGGGGAACCTAGAAACCGTGACCAATGATGGAATCACGTAATGTACGTGACTTTGAGTCTAGCTACAAGACTCGTTAATAAAGAAAAGTGCTTCTTGGGAGGCAACCCAAGCTTTATTTGCTTTGTGTGTTTATTTATTTGTTTGTTTGATTTTATTTGCTTCCGTATGTATGTTTAATTTTTATTATTATTGATTCATGTTCAAAACTAAATTGTGAAAATGCTTTATCTTGTTTTTAACTTCGTCTTAACTACATATAAAGGCATTTTGCAAAAGATAAGTGTAAGGGAAATCCAAATCGGTTTATCAGAACAAATGAACATGAATCATAACAATATTAAATTAACATACATATTAGTAATTGTTTGAGTCAAATGCTTGTATCGAGTCATAATGATGTTTTGCAGGAATTCCAGGAAGTAAGGTATAGGTTTTTCCAGAAATTTTCCGGAAACTTAACATGAGAATTCTGTCAGATCATTTCTGACGGCGTTAGGTTTTAATTTTCTGAAATTTTTGAAAGTTTTGTTTTTCTACCGGAATCATAAAAAGTTTTTATTAAATCTCTAACTTATAAACTCCAGGAATCTGCAAAATAATCATTCCACAAGCATTATATCCTTATATAGATTTATCCCGCCGTTGTTATGCAGGTTTTCATGTTTGTTTTCTCAGGTTTAACAGGTTATTTTGGACAAGGAGATGTATGTGGAATCCAGCTTTTGGCGATGCATTAGTCTTGGAGCTTCTACTTTACCTTGGAAGAAGATCTAACCATGTTACCTCTTTGTCCACCAAACGAATCAGGGGAGTATTTGATTTCATTCTTTTACCTTATTTACTTTTACATCTTGTTATTTGAACATTGGGGACAATGTTCATCTTAAGTGTAAGGGGGGGGGGGTAAAGTACGATACTTTAGAGAATGCTATTACGCTTGATTTTTGTTTGTTTAATGGTAGATGTGTAATAAAACTGAGAGAAATACCTGTTAAGGCAATTTTAGTGCCAAATTTAAATTTTTTTACAACATATAGGAGTGAAACTTTGATCTTAATGAGCGTCTCATGGATAGGAGTTATATGACTAGCACAAAACCGTACCACTAAAAAATTTTCCACCCCCAAATATGTGAGGTTCGCCCCTAGAATTGGTAGGAAAAGCATTTATGCTATGATGTGTGTACCGGTAGCACTTAGATTCTAGAACTTGCGTTAGGATCATTCCGAGGCCACAAGTAGGACTACATTCGTGTAGTTAGATTTACTACATGATAAGAGGCATTAGGATTAACCCATTGTTTTACACCTGTGTTTTTGTTATAATTACATTGGCTACATTGGTCAAGTAATTCTCCCACACCCTTTGCGTTGTACTCATTTTTAGTACACGATACCCCTAGTACACCCCTCAGAGCCTATCTTTTCGTTTCTAACTTTAAGCATTTTACCTAAAGGAAGAATTTGTTACACCCCACTTAAATGTACACCCAAATCGCCTTAGCCTACCTTGTATGCACTCATCTTTAGTGCATTATTGTGACAACATTTGTTTAAACCCCAAGTTAATTATCTAATTGATTACATGGTTGCTAAGTCGAGTCATATCCTTGTACATATTGTTTTGGGATGATTGGGACTCATGGGTAAAGTACTAGTGTAATGGAGTAATGGGGAAGAACAACATTATTACCCCCATATGTGCTAAATATTTTAAAAGTACTCCAAGTGTATCGATTATCTTAATTCGAGTCATTAGAACAGTTATTTGTAAAGTTATGTAAAAGTTCAAGTGTAAGGGGAATGCAATGCCCCTATGATGTATTATTTTGGATGGTAGGGCAAGAGTGTATGCAAAAAAAAAAAAAAAAAAAAAAAACAAAAAAAATCCGAAAAAATAAAGAAAAATACAAAAAAAAAATGAGAAAAAGAAAAGTAGAAAAAACATACGGACTACCATCCCGTTTCATTTTATGTTTATTTTATGTTTTTGTTATTTTTTTTTTAGCTTAAGTCGAGTCTAGTCTTGGCTTAGCTTAAGTCGAGTCTAGTCTTGGCTTAGCAACGCCATATTGTACATGTAATTAATCAAGATCTTTAACTCGCCACCAGTAAAATATCCCTTATCCAATAAAACCGTGTTTATCATATCCCTACACCTAACGTTATAACCCGTTTAAAAGCCCTCTTTGATAGTTTATCTTAGGTGCTTACGCCTAGTGGAGGAGGTTTTTGACCCTTTCCCAAGCCTATGGTAATCTATTTGCTATGACAGGTAGTGAGAGATATTATCCATTTTCATTTATGAGATATACTTTTATGACACCTGAGAGATGTGAGTATCTAAACACTACTTGTGAGGTGCTAGTTTGTAATCTCCGTGCTTATTATGATTAAAGTGGAATGACTATTTGTTGTAATTACTTTTATATTAGCGTTAAATGACCCCTAACTTGTATTTTGATTAGAATAAAAGCGCATTTGCTTGAGGACAAGCAAATCTCAAGTGTAAGGGTATTTGATGAAGCGAAAAGTGTACCGCTTTTAGGGGGTCATTTAAGCCCTAAATCGTATTTATTTTATCAAATATTGCCCTAAATCGTTCCTTTTGTCATTTTAGGTACTTTGGAGAAGAAATCTGGAAAAGGAAGCATTTTGGACGTTTTTGGAGCATAAAAGTGAAGAAAACGACAAAGTCTCCAAAGCTGCTGGAAAAGTACACGTGACGGCGTCAAGGATTGCTCCTGACGGCGTCACGGCTTGGCAAAAGAGGTGGATATGACAAAATACACGTGACGCGCCAGAGAGTTTTACAAAGGAAGTCTGACGGCGTCACCCTTTAAGGTGATCAAGGTCGTCACAGTTTAAGTTAAAGAGAGACGGCGTCAAGCACAATTCTGACGGCGTCAACCCTTGACGCGCCAGAGTGGATTTCTGAGGATTAAAGAGGGACGGCGTCAGGAAGACCATCCGGGAACCCTAGCCGCGGCGAGGTGACGGCGTCACCTCCTACAACGTGACGCCGTCAGCCCCTAAACTCTATATATAGTTTTGCAATTTTTAGTCATTGGTGTGCAACTTTGTGAGGAGAAACCCTAAGATGAATTTTCTGCCATTTTTAAGGGTTTTATACCCTTAGATCTCCCATGTTTAATTGAAGATAAGTAATCAATTAATCATTCAATATGTGTATGTGTTGTTTGATTATATCTTGTTCTTGTCTTTTAATTAACATGCTAGGCTAGATTTATCTTGTGTTTGCTTAGATCTAATGAAACCTAACTATTGATTATTGGTTGTTGGTGTGTTATTAATTGTATTGGATGATTGTTTATCGATGTTAGGCTTAAGAAAACTGGCTAACCTCCTATACGGTAACTTGCTTGAACGTCTTAAGAAACATGAACCAATGCGTACTAAGGTTATTATGGTTGTATTTAATGCATGAGCGAATTCTAGTGATCCCATGTTAGGAGCTTCTTAGCCGGCTCGACATAGGAGTGAAGTAGGAGCTTGTAGAGTTGGGGAAGTACGTACGCCACCCCACGATTGGTATTAAGGAATACACCCGTCATCCACGCAATTAATACACACTAATCAACCGGTAAAAGATAGTTAGGGAGTAAGGAAATCTAAGTAAATACATTTCTCTCCATATAAGTTCCACGACCTTTTTATTTTCAGTTATTTTATTTTATTTGCAATTGTAGTTATTCGGGTTAGTTGACTAGCAACTAATTCCGCCCACTCCTTCAAACCCGAGATTTTACTTGCTTTCATAAAAATATAAAAATACAAAAAGAAATCTTCCCTCACCCTTAGACCTAGTAGAGTAGTTTTTTCAATCCTAACGACACTATTCCCCTAGAGAACGATCAATCCCCCGGTACTTGCCACTTCACTATACTACATCGGTCAGGTACACTGCCTGGTGGGGATTGCAAGCTTCTCAAGATCCCTCGAGAGGTAAAACCTGTTGTAAATTCGCAAAACCACGCATCAACAATTTTTGAGATTTATCACTTATGGTCCCTTAATTTTCAGAAATGACAACATAGATCCTTAAACTGTAAACCTAAACTAATAAAACCCTTTACCCCCTAATCCAACCCAGCTAAATAACCCAAGCCCAACATTAAACACCACAAGCCCAAATCCAATCCATAAACCCCACCCTTTTACCCCGTAGTTTAGTTAAAAACTCGGTCAAACACAAAGTCAAAACCATCTCCTTCCCCTAAAACCACCCCGCCAAAACCAGGATACAACCTTATCCCACCTTTTCCCTGACATTGCCCCATGCTTTTCACTGAAACACGCCTCCAACCTCCCCCCTCCTACATAGCTACTCCTCAGTATCTTTACCCTCCCACGTGCTTGTACTTCGCTAAATCCCTTAAACTATTTTTCCCACAAAAACTACAATTGGACGGCTAAGATTGATTGAAGCAATTTGAACGAATGGGATTTGTTCAGAGTGACGAAGGGAAGATTTGGAGTGATATAAAAAAGAATGAAGACACACAGAGTTGCTTGTCACTGTCTTAGACCATTTTCGTAGTGTAGAAAATATTTTAATTCTGTTTTTAAGCTTATTGATCTTTAAAATTCTGTATTTTTCTTGTTTCAAGATTTGTAACTTTAATCTCAGTTTTAGTTTCAATTTCAAAAGCCTTGTACTCATTTGGAGTTATTTCAAGTTTTTCAGTGATTCGAATTCAAGTTATTTGTTGTTGTTTAAGATTTCCAAAGCCCTCTGTTATGTTCCCTGTAGCTTATAAGATCATTCGAGCTTATTGTGAATTTTCCCTTGCTAACTTAGTTAAATTTCCAAAATTTTCCAAAAAGTCAAAAAGTCAACTATAAAGTCAAATTTGCTTATTGCTCATTCTAATGCTTCTTTTCAGTTTAATTTCACTTAGTCATGCTTAATTATGTTAGTTTAACATTCTAGTTGCTTAAGCTTAGCTTCATGTGGCCTTATTCAGTTCAATAGCCATAGCAGCCCTGCACAAAGGGTTGTTTGGGTCAATGGGTTAAAATGGGTATAAATCAGGTTCACTGTTCATTTACTTGTGAGTCAACTTTGATTTAGCTTAAATGTCTCAAAAAAATAGTTTGTAGCTTATGGTTAGCTGTTTTAATAGGTTTGATTAGATCTAGTGTTTTTGCTTAGATTAAGGTAGGTTTCTGCTAAACATAGCTTAATTCAGAATTCAACTATTTTGTTTATTATTTTTGCCAATTGTAAGTGCTTTCTAGCTAGTTACTGAGATTGCTTTGGATTGGGTTAAAGTAGCACTGAGTTGATAGGCCATTGCTCAATTCAGTCTATGCAGGCTTTTTGCTCCGGACTGCTTCTATGACTGCACAGTCATTAGTGCTTCAGCAACCCATCTTCTAAGCTTGTTCTTAGCTTATTCAAAGCTCATTAAGGTCTGATATTTAGCCCACTTGTTTATTTCCAGCTTATGTTTACCTGTTTTAGCTTTTCTAGGTTTTAGCTTTTAATTTCCTAGCTTATTCTTAGGCTTAAAGCAGCCCTATCAGGCTGTTTGGAAGTGAGTTTAGTGAATCAGCTTTTGTCTTGAATTTTGCTTTTCAACTTATTGGAGTACCTAATTTAATATCACTTCTGCTTATTAGGACTGCCTAGGATTGCTAGTTTCTCATTTAGCTTATTGCCTTTAGCTTATACCTTTCTAGATTGCTTTTTAGTGTTCATTTTTCTTTTTAAAACTTATAAGTCTAAACTGCTTCTCTTGCTTATTTCCCAGCTTATTTGTGTTTTATGATAATAGTTATAGTTTAGATAATTGCTTATTTGCATGTGCTTAACTAGTTTTAATAAAAAGAAAAAGAAAAAAAAATAGTTTTAGTAAATAGACTGTCCAGGGATTCGAACCCTGGACCTCTTGCTCAGACACACAACACACCACAGATAACCAACTGCCCTAGGGTCTTGTGTTGGTTTATCTCTGCACTTGAATTCTTTTAACCCCTTTTTCAGTTCTATAGCTTAATTCCCTGTTTAAGCTTATTTCAGCTTATTCAATTAAGCTGGGGTCTAGCTTTTATTTTCCCTAGGATCAGAATAACTGTCAACACTTTCCTGTATTTTTCCGTAATTTTTAGTTTCCATTTAGTATTTTTAATTAATTTTTCTTTTTAAATTAGTTTTTAATTCATATTAAATAAAATATAATTCAGAAAAATGTAATTCTTTTTTGTAAAATTTTCTTTTATCATTTAGGATTTTAGAAAAATAGATTTGTTCCCGTAGAATTTATATTTCATTATTTTGACGTTTTTAGGTTCGTTCTCAGTTCCCGTTTTCTTTAATTCGCGTTTTTTTTTGTCCGTTTACGTTTTTTAATTTTATTAAATCGTTTTTAATTCATGTTCACTTATTTTAGATTAAAAACCAAAATCCAATCTTTTTCACCATTCAAACACGTTGCACGATTCGAGATTACAAATTCCATTCATGCCTTCGTTGGGGATAACGACCCGGGAATACAACTTCCATTGTATTCCTTGGAAATATTTACGCGTTGATTCCAGCGAATCAGCTAGCTTATGTATGATTTTGTAGATGATCATGTGATCACGGTTTTTGAACCGTTTTTGGCGAATTTGGATACATATGATTATGTTTAGCGAATTTGGATATATATGATATTATGTTTAGCGAATTTGGGTTTGTTGTTGTTGTATGTTTTGCGAATTTGGCGATGTTGTAGCATAAAACAGGTTGTGATGTTGTAGATTTTTTCCAAAAATATTTCGGAAAAAATATGGAAATTACCCATTTTGCAGCACTGCAAAATGGGTCTGTGGCTTTTGGCGGGGACATGTCCCCGTCAAAAGGTTGAACCAGTTTTTTCTGGTTAAGCGTCATGTCCCCGTCAAAAGAATTTGCTGCAACAGTGTAGTACTCTTTTTGGCGGGGATATGTCCCCGCCAAAAGAATTTACTGCAACAGTGTAGTACTCTTTTTGGCGGGGATATGTCCCCGCCAAAAGAATTTACTATAACAGTGGATAGCTCTTTTAGCGGGGACACGTCCCCGCCAAAAGACCTAATTAATTGCATAATCCCTTAATCAATTGACTTTCTGGGTAATTAACAAACTTTTTGGCGGGGACATGTCCCCGCCAAAAGTGATGCCACGCTGGACCAAGTTTGACCAGCTCAAAGGCTGTGGGACCCACATGTCTCCGCCAAAAGTATTAGCGGCGGGCTTGTGGCGGGGAACTTTCGGCGGGGACATGTCCCCGCTGAAAGCTATTGGTGGGGACATGTCCCCGCCGAAAGCCTAAAAAAGTCCCCTCCGAAAGGGTCGAATGTTGTAGTGCATGCACTTAGATTTGATCAAGTATACTTTTCCATGTTCTTATTAACATGCACAAATATGATTTGGAATTATTAATATGCAATCAATAAATATAAGTGTCATGCAATTTCCATTTTATGGCATCACATCACAGAACATAATCAGAAAATGCAAGTAGAAAGTGCGTACTTGTAAGATTTTTGATCCAATTATATCCTCCCATCAGTATGGTTATCTTGTCTCCAGATTGCAACATACCCTTCCGTAAGTTTGATCGAACCAAAGTCCCATGTTCACTGTTTGCATCAATCTCAACAATATCATCAATTCAAACATTTTTGTCATCCCAATATTCTTTTCTTCAAACTTCTCTAATTTCATAAAATTTGAGTGTCATGTCTTTAACAGATTCCACGATCTCTTTCTCAAGGGTTATGTTATAGAAACCCCCTACTAAGAGAATGTACAACCCGCAAAGCAGACAGTACCAATGCGCGAAGCACCCAATCATTGGATACCCCCTATAGGAGGGGGGGGTCCAGATAACTTGTCCCCTTTCTCAATTCATCAATCATGATTATCACTAAAATATTATATTAATTTGTTGGTATTAGGGTCATGATAATCAAATGATTGCCCGAATAAATTCTTGAATCGTGTATAGGGTCCACTTTCCTAATACAATATTTCGACCCTATTGTGTCTTGGGTTACTCGAAATTCGTATTGAGATAAGACAAGAACGAACACTCTAATTCTAGGCACAAGAAAAAGAGAAAAAACATTGAATACTTTTGTTGTATTTGTTGATAATATGAATATGTTCATCAATGAAGACCAAATTAAGTTTAAACTAAATTGCAAAAATCGTCCCTGTGGTTTGTCCAAATTGCACGTTTGATCCCTGTGGTTCATTAAGTGCAAAAATAGTCCGGATTTGGCACTGTTTCATTCACTTTTGGTCCCCCACCAATAACTCCGTTAGTTTCCAAGCGTTACCTTTTGCACGTGATTGGCACAAGGGGGTATTTTGGTCTTTATACGTTATATCAATAAAATAATTTCACCCATCCTAATTAAATACCCCATCCGATCTCAACAGATATCGAAGAAGAAGTCGCCATCACCACTACCAAACCTCAACTCCAAACCAATCCAATCATGGAAATAAAATTCAAACTAAGACTCCCAAACCAAGAAACTCACAAAACCCTAACAACTCTCCTAAACCCTCACCACACCAAAACCCACAACCAACACAACCATTTCTTCGACACCATCTCCGGCCACCTCTCCACCCACCGTGCCGTCCTCAGTCTCCGTCTTTACACCAACCCACCACCTTCAAAACACACATGCATTTTATCCCTTAAAGCTAAACCTGTCCTTCTAAACGGTGTCAGCAGAGTTGAAGAAGATGAAGAGGAAATCGACCCAGATGAGGGTCAACAGGTCTTAACCGACCCGACCCGGTTAAGAACGATGGTTGGGTCGTCAAGAATCATGAGACGTGTGGAAAATGAGTTCTTTGGTGGAAATGGAGATGTGGGTCAGTTTGGGTTTGTGTGTTTGGGTGGATTTAAGAACTTGAGGAATGTGTATGAGTGGAATGGGTTGGTGCTTGAAGTTGATGAGACTAGTTATGAGTTTGGAACTCTGTATGAGGTTGAGTGTGAGAGTGTAGACCCTGAGAAAGCTAAAGGATTGATTGAGGGGTTCTTCAAGGAGAATGGGGTTGAGTATGAGTATTCAGTTATGTCTAAATTTGCGATTTTTCGGTCTGGGGGAAAAAATAATTTGAGTATGTGTAAGCGTTTGACTTTTGGGGATCTATTTTGGATTTAGGGTAAAAAATAAACGAGGTGGGGTATTTTATTAGATGGGTAGAGTTATTTTATTGATATAACGTATAAAGACCAAAATACCCTCTTGTGCCAATCACGTGCAAAAGGTAACGCCTGGAAACTAACGTAGTTATTGGTGAGGGACCAAAAGTGAATGAAACAGTGCAAAATCCGGACTATTTTTGCACTTAATGAACCACAGGGACCAAACGTGCAATTTGGCCAAACCACAGGGACGATTTTTGCAATTTACTCTTAAGTTTATATATATATAAACTAAATGGTGGTTGTCTGAAAAGTTGTGACTCTTGATGAAAAGTCACACCATCTAGTGAAAAGTCACAACACTTCCTTTAATTATGTCCAGAAACAGTTTTGTAACAGAAAAAACTGTCGCTAACTGCTATAATTAAAGACATGTGTATGGACAATTTAGTGACCACAGAAATTCTGTCACTATATGCCCCTTGACTTACATACACAACCATTACCATTATTTGTTCCCGAAATCAAGTTAATAGTTTATACAAGCGTGCACTCCGCACCTCCAAACTCGTATTATAACTTAACTTGAAATCCATTTGGTCTTGGGTAAATCACCATTACACAAAATGTATGATGACACTAAAATCATCAACAATCACTTCCAGCTCTTCTTTGGGGTAGTAAGTGTTTGAATTATGATATCACGACATTCATATAAATATAACAAGCATCAAATAACACATGCAGAAGCGTAGGAACAATAACACATAATTAATTAACCGAATTTAAATGTACATGCACCTTAATGATTCTAGCAAAACAAGAATCAATCCAAGCAACTAAAATGATGAACCCAAATTAGGGTTTAAGCGGATTACACGAATTGCCCCTTACCGATTTTGCAATTCAATCCAAGAATCAAACAATAGTGTGTTTGTAACACCCCAACCCGACAAGGGTAAAGATGTCACACTAATGGTTTCACATCAGATCAAAACAAAGCATACATTCCAAGTAATACAAAAATTCTCAAAGGTTACAAATGAAATTCTGAAATTTACAAGGTTACAACGGAAACAAAAACTAAACACTAAGTCTGCAAAAGCAACTCCTTCTAATGGTCTCTACTTCAGATTAACTATCAAAGTCTTCTAAGTCCAAAAGTTTCTTCACTCATACCCAAAACCGTCGTCCTGCTTATTACCTGCCGCACACGAAAAGAAAACGTGCGGCTGAGCTTAAAAAGCCCAGTGAACAGATATAACGATAACAAAAGTAATATAGAAAAGTACAGAATAGCAGAAACAAGGTCAAACAGATGCAATATGGTTCAAGGGGTAAGTCCATGAATAAGTATAAGGAAAAGAGAAAAGGGATAGTAATCCACCACGAGCCCAGAAACAAATCATATCATATCGTAACCATAAATCTTCAAATCATATAGAGGGGAGACCTCTCAGATAATCAGATAATATGAGGGATGTCCTCATTCTTCAAATGGAGTAGCTAGCTCCCAGACATATGTGAAAGGCATGTATTGCACACAGTACCAGTCACCAGAACAGAAATCATATCAAATCATGTTAAATCCACTAAACAGAACAGATCTAGGATGCATCCATACGCCCCCCAGAAACATATATAATCCATAATCAAAGTAATGCGCATATCATAATCAGAATGGGGACGTGGCGGAACATCACTCTACCGCCCTAGAGTCATGCCATTGGTGCATCAATGACACGGACATGGAACCCCCATGCCTAGTGAAATGGCTCGGGTATCAAACTAAGAGTCAGATATCATATCATAATCAGAGTGTCATATATCAAAGGTCAAATCAGATGGTCCATAACAGATGGTTCATAACAGATATATCAAATGAAATACCAAAGGTCCAAATCAGAGTGTAATCAGAAAGATTCATAATAAAAGGGATCATAGCAATGGCTTTGGGAAATCTTAAACGAATCAGAATCAGAATCAAACTACAATCTAGACTCAAGAAACATCAAAATATCAAAATATACGTTCATATCATCAATTCACAGCCGGTTAAAGTCGAATCAATTCTCAGATCAGTAGCAGTTTCTCACAGAATCATATATAACTTAGGGTTTTTGGTTAAGAAACAATTCATATGGACTTGAGGCTTTAAGGACATGTTACCTTAGGATGTATGACACACAAATGGAACAAAAATCACCCTCTCTTGGTCTCCTAAATGGTGCGGCAGCAGCAGAACAAAAGCCAGCAGCAGAAACTTTTATTTAGGGTTTATTTGGAGTGTTTTCTTGATGTTCGGTGTATAAGGGAGGAACAAAAAGGATATGGGCTGGTTTATTGAGGTTGGGTCGTGGGTTTGGATGAGGGGGAGAGGCTTGGGTCGGCCTATAAGCCCAACACACAACATCTATGTCCAAGTTTCATTATTTCCCTCGTTTCTTACATACGACTTACACGTAACTATTTTTAGAACAAAAATAAATATAAACTTGTTGAGTTTTTGGTTCAAGTGACTAAGTAATGTGTTACAAATATTATTGGTAGCTCGTATACTTATATTATTGTGCCTCATAATCATCTCATGTCGCATTTGTTTCGTTTTCATACGTTTTGTGATTTATTTGTAAGTTATATATGTTTCAATTAATTTTCAAAGTATGAGGGCATTTTGGTCTTTTAATACACTTTAGATTTTCGGGTTTTACAACTCTTCCCCTCTAAAAGAAATTTTTCGTCCTCGAAATTTGCAAAGAATCAGAAATGGAACGAATCGATACATAACAGAAACATACTATGCTGAGTGCGAATCCAAAAGATAACGTACCAATATACGGATGATAATCGAATTCTCTAGGAAGGGGTACAAACAATACGTAGGGTTTACATCGAATTGATTAGGCAAATAAAACGAGTATACATTGAATCGTAGCGACCATGAGGTGGTGCAAAAGTAACCCTTCAGCTTTTCAAATAGTCTCAGCTTCAAAAGAGCCTCCCAGAGGTGTTCTCATGAACAACAGGTCTTGTTATTCTCAGGATCCAAAATATCATATCTTAACTCATAGCAGATCAAAATGAACAGGTTTAACGAATGCGGAACGTATACTTAGCAGAACAGAGGCATAATCTTGTATCACAACAGATCGAATCCATACGGACAGAGAGCATGTCGTTATATATCATCAAATGGCAGAAAGCTCTATAATAGAATCTACGATCATCATCGGAAGTGAAGAGATCAGTAAAACGCGCGTCGAGCATCCAAACGTATCAAGTCGAATATCCAGAACATCAGATCAAATGGATAGGTAGAATGAATCTAAAGTCTCACTAAACGCGGATGATCTCAATCAGATATCAGAATTTCTAAGGTTCTTAAGGCACTTCTCGAAATATCCTATGCCCACAACAAGTGCACGTTATATGATGTAAGTATTATCACGTTGATCAGGCGTCATAATACTAGCATCATATAAATATGCCCTCATGATGGTCATACTTTATCTCAAGTCGTAAACAACACAACTTATCTAAATCCACCTAGTCCACCTACAGTCTCAGGGTCACCAAAGTCAAGCATCATAACTAAGAATATGAAATTTACTCGAAGAGTAACGGAAATCCGAAAATGTCCATCAGAATTCAAGTACGTCATTAATAGCGCCAAGACTTCATAACTTACCGAAATAAATTCAGCCAAAATAAGTGGTTACTTCAACATCCGTCTATTCATAAATATCCAAATTCCTTCCATAGCTCGTCAAAATTCTATTACAACTCGTTATCCAACAAACGCAGAATGGACATAGAACAAAATTACTAACAGAGAACCAAATCATTCAAAGGACCTCATTATCAGGTAACGAAATAAGAGGAAACGAATACGTCATTGGTAGCTTCATCCTCTACAGAATCATCTCGTCTAAACACCAGTGTCCGCCTTAAAATCCATCCATTCATATACAAAATTTTAAAATTTCTTCCAAGTTGGAGCAGTTTGCCGCTTGTCCATCTTCTCTCATGGTGAAAAGGAATTACAAACTTGAGTCTGGTTCCTCAAGCCTTCGGACCCTCTTCTTGATATTGTGGCGTCGTAACGGTAGTCTCTGACACGATCACTGTGCATCCCTCCATCCGCAAGCCTGCTTCAGCTTTCAATTCATCTTAGTACAACTAAAATGAATAGAGAAACAAGATTGCGTTTCTTCGACAGGTCTTCTAACACCGCTCCAGGTTTTGAGGTAAACACCGCCGTCGTAGACTCCAGATTATTTGTTGAATGGTTCGTCTCCTACGGTCTGGTTGTCTTGATGCCCGAACTGTAATCTTCATGGGTTGCATAATATATGATTGAGTACTATCTCAGCTCCTCTCTTCTTCCTATATGCTTCATCCCTGGTAATGCTCGTCGCCACCGTATTCTACTATTCTTCCTCCAAGTTTCTCACTTCGATAACTGTCTTCGATCTCGGTTCCTCCTGTGGAAAGCTCTGTCTTCACATTATACAGGGTAGTGTCGTCTACAATAATTTCTGAATGTCAATCAAATTTCTCTCCCAGATCAAGTGGTCATCTCATCAATAATCTCTATGTTCTTCTTTCATTTTCTGAACATAACACAATGTCATACTATGACAATTTGTCCAAAATACGCAAAGACACGACCATTCTAGCCAATACCATTGGCATCATTCAAACTCCTAAGGTTATAACGAGTGAAAGGACAGTCTCTGAAATCATTTAGGGAAAAACTTTCACATACACTTCATGCCGCCTTCCTTCTTCTTCAAAAAATAAAACTGAACTACTTCACAGAGGTTACTCTCGGTTAGTTAACCCCCTTCTTAGAAGTTCTTGTGGTTGCTTCTTCAGCCCTTCAAATCCAAAACGAATGTAATCAGATACGAAGTTTCAAAAGAAAGACCGAATCAATTATTGATACTCGGAAATGGATAATGATTACTGATAGTGGTGCGGTTAAGTTTACAATAGTCGATACGTCGACACATACTTCTTTCTTTCTCCTTCATAAACTAACAAGAGCATCCAAGAGAATCGCTGAAGTGAACAAAATCATATTACATCGAAAATACCGGAAAATCTTCGTACATCAAAATATTTCCGATGGTAGAACTTCCCAAGGGTGGATAGCAATGGTTCTCAGGAAAACTTGATAATCATATGAGTTCAGGGTTGGTGCTTCCATAGCGGCGAAACTTTAGCAGATTCAGGTGTAGAGATTCATCATAACAAAATACGGTAAGATAGATTGTTAAGATCACATTTCAGATACGGTAGTCTATGGCAGCTTTACAAGTAGTCATCCAGTCCATAACCAAAAGACCATACAATAAGGCATGTTAAGATCAAAAGATTCATAGAACGGATGCAGTCATCGAATCAGACGGGTAGTTCATATATCGAAGTTTAGCACGTGTTTCAATAAAAGTGTTGAGATGTATAAATGAACAGTTCAAAGTGTAGGAATTTGTCCGGCTTCTTAGCAAAACAGTAAGTAGAGCGTGTATTATCAGTAGTACGAACATCGTATCATTGTCAAAAGTGAGATGTACAGAATATCCGTCATCAGCATCATCATGCTCAGTTAACAAACCCATACACAGATAGTATAACATCATATCTTTCCAAAGGAAATGGTTGGCAGAACAAGATTCGTCATTCAAAGGAAAGGGACATAACTTCCTATATCCATGGTTAATAATTGCCCGAATTCTCATAGGAGTAGTAATGGATTTATGCAAAGTTAAGTAGTATCGGATGATACATTTACATTCAGCATAAGCAATGAATTCACCAAAATGTGTCGGACACATTATGGTTGAATGACCTACGAGATGGTCGGAAGGGTGTCAAACCGCTTGTCAAACAAATCAGAGGTGGATGTCAAAATCTGAAACTGAAACTTAAATGGTGTAAGGTATCCAGGTGGGGTTTCCGAGGTATTCTAAATTTGCTTGGTTTCTAACTTTAAGTTGCAAAACTTCTAACTCCTGAAAAGTTTCTGATGAGGCTTAACTTAAGGCAGAGGCACGAATCTGAGTGATGCGGAAGCAAATGATACTCACATATATGTCTTAGTCTACCCATTCCTCACTGGTCAAATTTAGGTTCCTATAGGGAGATCCTAAGGCAAATCTTACAGGTTATCTTATGAGCGCTTACAGGGAAACTTAGTGGTCCTAACTTACACAGGCCAAGGGTAAATGTATTACGAATCGCAGCCTGTCGCTCTGATACCATAATTGTAACACCCCAACCCGACAAGGGTAAAGATGTCACACTAATGGTTTCACATCAGATCAAAACAAAGCATACATTCCAAGTAATACAAAAATTCTCAAAGGTTACAAATGAAATTCTGAAATTTACAAGGTTACAACGGAAACAAAAACTAAACACTAAGTCTGCAAAAGCAACTCCTTCTAATGGTCTCTACTTCAGAATAACTATCAAAGTCTTCTAAGTCCAAAAGTTTCTTCACTCATACCCAAAACCGTCGTCCTGCTTATTACCTGCCGCACACGAAAAGAAAACGTGCGGCTGAGCTTAAAAAGCCCAGTGAACAGATATAACGATAACAAAAGTAATATAGAAAAGTACAGAATAGCATAAACAAGGTCAAACAGATGCAATATGGTTCAAGGGGTAAGTCCATGAATAAGTATAAGGAAAAGAGAAAAGGGATAGTAATCCACCACGAGCCCAGAAACAAATCATATCATATCGTAACCATAAATCTTCAAATCATATAGAGGGGAGACCTCTCAGATAATCAGATAATATGAGGGATGTCCTCATTCTTCAAATGGAGTAGCTAGCTCCCAGACATATGTGAAAGGCATGTATTGCACACAGTACCAGTCACCAGAACAGAAATCATATCAAATCATGTTAAATCCACTAAACAGAACAGATCTAGGATGCATCCATACGCCCCCCAGAAACATATATAATCCATAATCAAAGTAATGCGCATATCATAATCAGAATGGGGACGTGGCGGAACATCACTCTACCGCCCTAGAGTCATGCCATTGGTGCATCAATGACACGGACATGGAACCCCCATGCCTAGTGAAATGGCTCGGGTATCAAACTAAGAGTCAGATATCATATCATAATCAGAGTGTCATATATCAAAGGTCAAATCAGATGGTCCATAACAGATGGTTCATAACAGATATATCAAATGAAATACCAAAGGTCCAAATCAGAGTGTAATCAGAAAGATTCATAATAAAAGGGATCATAGCAATGGCTTTGGGAAATCTTAAACGAATCAGAATCAGAATCATATCAATGAGATAGGACACCCTTACTGAAAAAGGGCAGAATATCTGTACCTTATTCCAAAAGCAAACACAACCAGAAACGAAATAAGATGAGAAGATCAGGTCCTCTCCTTCTTCACACCTAAAGGAGTAGAAGAGAATTACAAATGGTTCTTAACTTCATGTTTTAATTTGCTTTTCCATTTTAGGTAGTTCAAGGTTCATAAGGTTATTATGGTAGTTTTATTCCTTTAAGGGTTTATTAAGTATTTAGGCTAAGTTGAAGGACCAATTGTGTAATTATCATAAGGTTAGGGTATAAGGTGTAATTATTGTAAAGTTACAGGTTCTTACAAGTTTAGTCCTTTAGTATTATCAAAATAATCATATAGACCCTCTAATGTTTGAATATAAACACTTAACACTTTTAAAATAACAAAACACACTTTTTCAGGTTTTAATCATGTTCTGGACCTGTTTTATTTAATTTAAGAATCATAGTAGAACTCCGAATTAAAATCTACAAAATTCACAGAGCTTCCTCAATATTCCTATTATTTATCATAATTTTTCCAGATTTTATTTATTTGTTTTGATACGAATTAAAAATCCACCTTTACAACTTGTCCCAGAAACATGTCTGATGGAACACCTGATAAGTTACCACTTCACTACCCCTTCAGAAGAATTCACAAAAATCTAGAAAAATTCCAGATACTAAAAAACATCCCAAAGTTTACCCAGTTCAAGGGCTCTTTCTAATTCGACACGGTTTGAAAACTAAAATTCAAAAACTAGGATGGATTTTCCAGACTTTTAAATACGACTGAACATATGATTTTCCAAAAATCAAAAAGTGGCCTTACAAGCCTCTAAAATTACAAACTAAATTTCTACAGGTAGATATTTCATTAAACTACAATCTAGACTCAAGAAACATCAAAATATACGTTCATATCATCAATTCACAGCCGGTTAAAGTCGAATCAATTCTCAGATCAGTAGCAGTTTCTCACAGAATCATATATAACTTAGGGTTTTTGGTTAAGAAACAATTCATATGGACTTGAGGCTTTAAGGACATGTTACCTTAGGATGTATGACACACAAATGGAACAAAAATCACCCTCTCTTGGTCTCCTAAATGGTGCGGCAGCAGCAGAACAAAAGCCAGCAGCAGAAACTTTTATTTAGGGTTTATTTGGAGTGTTTTCTTGATGTTCGGTGTATAAGGGAGGAACAAAAAGGATATGGGCTGGTTTATTGAGGTTGGGTCGTGGGTTTGGATGAGGGGGAGAGGCTTGGGTCGGCCTATAAGCCCAACACACAACATCTATGTCCAAGTTTCATTATTTCCCTCGTTTCTTACATACGACTTACACGTAACTATTTTTAGAACAAAAATAAATATAAACTTGTTGAGTTTTTGGTTCAAGTGACTAAGTAATGTGTTACAAATATTATTGGTAGCTCGTATACTTATATTATTGTGCCTCATAATCATCTCATGTCGCATTTGTTTCGTTTTCATACGTTTTGTGATTTATTTGTAAGTTATATATGTTTCAATTAATTTTCAAAGTATGAGGGCATTTTGGTCTTTTAATACACTTTAGATTTTCGGGTTTTACAACTCTTCCCCTCTAAAAGAAATTTTTCGTCCTCGAAATTTGCAAAGAATCAGAAATGGAACGAATCGATACATAACAGAAACATACTATGCTGAGTGCGAATCCAAAAGATAACGTACCAATATACGGATGATAATCGAATTCTCTAGGAAGGGGTACAAACAATACGTAGGGTTTACATCGAATTGATTAGGCAAATAAAACGAGTATACATTGAATCGTAGCGACCATGAGGTGGTGCAAAAGTAACCCTTCAGCTTTTCAAATAGTCTCAGCTTCAAAAGAGCCTCCCAGAGGTGTTCTCATGAACAACAGGTCTTGTTATTCTCAGGATCCAAAATATCATATCTTAACTCATAGCAGATCAAAATGAACAGGTTTAACGAATGCAGAACGTATACTTAGCAGAACAGAGGCATAATCTTGTATCACAACAGATCGAATCCATACGGACAGAGAGCATGTCGTTATATATCATCAAATGGCAGAAAGCTCTATAATAGAATCTACGATCATCATCGGAAGTGAAGAGATCAGTAAAACGCGCGTCGAGCATCCAAACGTATCAAGTCGAATATCCAGAACATCAGATCAAATGGATAGGTAGAATGAATCTAAAGTCTCACTAAACGCGGATGATCTCAATCAGATATCAGAATTTCTAAGGTTCTTAAGGCACTTCTCGAAATATCCTATGCCCACAACAAGTGCACGTTATATGATGTAAGTATTATCACGTTGATCAGGCGTCATAATACTAGCATCATATAAATATGCCCTCATGATGGTCATACTTTATCTCAAGTCGTAAACAACACAACTTATCTAAATCCACCTAGTCCACCTACAGTCTCAGGGTCACCAAAGTCAAGCATCATAACTAAGAATACGAAATTTACTCGAAGAGTAACGGAAATCCGAAAATGTCCATCAGAATTCAAGTACGTCATTAATAGCGCCAAGACTTCATAACTTACCGAAATAAATTCAGCCAAAATAAGTGGTTACTTCAACATCCGTCTATTCATAAATATCCAAATTCCTTCCATAGCTCGTCAAAATTCTATTACAACTCGTTATCCAACAAACGCAGAATGGACATAGAACAAAATTACTAACAGAGAACCAAATCATTCAAAGGACCTCATTATCAGGTAACGAAATAAGAGGAAACGAATACGTCATTGGTAGCTTCATCCTCTACAGAATCATCTCGTCTAAACACCAGTGTCCGCCTTAAAATCCATCCATTCATATACAAAATTTTAAAATTTCTTCCAAGTTGGAGCAGTTTGCCGCTTGTCCATCTTCTCTCATGGTGAAAAGGAATTACAAACTTGAGTCTGGTTCCTCAAGCCTTCGGACCCTCTTCTTGATATTGTGGCGTCGTAACGGTAGTCTCTGACACGATCACTGTGCATCCCTCCATCCGCAAGCCTGCTTCAGCTGTCAATTCATCTTAGTACAACTAAAATGAATAGAGAAACAAGATTGCGTTTCTTCGACAGGTCTTCTAACACCGCTCCAGGTTTTGAGGTAAACACCGCCGTCGTAGACTCCAGATTATTTGTTGAATGGTTCGTCTCCTACGGTCTGGTTGTCTTGATGCCCGAACTGTAATCTTCATGGGTTGCATAATATATGATTGAGTACTATCTCAGCTCCTCTCTTCTTCCTATATGCTTCATCCCTGGTAATGCTCGTCGCCACCGTCTTCTACTATTCTTCCTCCAAGTTTCTCACTTCGATAACTGTCTTCGATCTCGGTTCCTCCTGTGGAAAGCTCTGTCTTCACATTATACAGGGTAGTGTCGTCTACAATAATTTCTGAATGTCAATCAAATTTCTCTCCCAGATCAAGTGGTCATCTCATCAATAATCTCTATGTTCTTCTTTCATTTTCTGAACATAACACAATGTCATACTATGACAATTTGTCCAAAATACGCAAAGACACGACCATTCTAGCCAATACCATTGGCATCATTCAAACTCCTAAGGTTATAACGAGTGAAAGGACAGTCTCTGAAATCATTTAGGGAAAAACTTTCACATACACTTCATGCCGCCTTCCTTCTTCTTCAAAAAATAAAACTGAAATACTTCACAGAGGTTACTCTCGGTTAGTTAACCCCCTTCTTAGAAGTTCTTGTGGTTGCTTCTTCAGCCCTTCAAATCCAAAACGAATGTAATCAGATACGAAGTTTCAAAAGAAAGACCGAATCAATTATTGATACTCGGAAATGGATAATGATTACTGATAGTGGTGCGGTTAAGTTTACAATAGTCGATACGTCGACACATACTTCTTTCTTTCTCCTTCATAAACTAACAAGAGCATCCAAGAGAATCGCTGAAGTGAACAAAATCATATTACATCGAAAATACCGGAAAATCTTCGTATATCAAAATATTTCCGATGGTAGAACTTCCCAAGGGTGGATAGCAATGGTTCTCAGGAAAACTTGATAATCATATGAGTTCAGGGTTGGTGCTTCCATAGCGGCGAAACTTTAGCAGATTCAGGTGTAGAGATTCATCATAACAAAATACGGTAAGATAGATTGTTAAGATCACATTTCAGATACGGTAGTCTATGGCAGCTTTACAAGTAGTCATCCAGTCCATAACCAAAAGACCATACAATAAGGCATGTTAAGATCAAAAGATTCATAGAACGGATGCAGTCATCGAATCAGACGGGTAGTTCATATATCGAAGTTCAGCACGTGTTTCAATAAAAGTGTTGAGATGTATAAATGAACAGTTCAAAGTGTAGGAATTTGTCCGGCTTCTTAGCAAAACAGTAAGTAGAGCGTGTATTATCAGTAGTACGAACATCGTATCATTGTCAAAAGTGAGATGTACAGAATATCCGTCATCAGCATCATCATGCTCAGTTAACAAACCCATACAGAGATAGTATAACATCATATCTTTCCAAAGGAAATGGTTGGCAGAACAAGATTCGTCATTCAAAGGAAAGGGACATAACTTCCTATATCCATGGTTAATAATTGCCCGAATTCTCATAGGAGTAGTAATGGATTTATGCAAAGTTAAGTAGTATCGGATGATACATTTACATTCAGCATAAGCAATGAATTCACCAAAATGTGTCGGACACATTATGGTTGAATGACCTACGAGATGGTCGGAAGGGTGTCAAACCGCTTGTCAAACAAATCAGAGGTGGATGTCAAAATCTGAAACTGAAACTTAAATGGTGTAAGGTATCCAGGTGGGGTTTCCGAGGTATTCTAAATTTGCTTGGTTTCTAACTTTAAGTTGCAAAACTTCTAACTCCTGAAAAGTTTCTGATGAGGCTTAACTTAGGGCAGAGGCACGAATCTGAGTGATGCGGAAGCAAATGATACTCACATATATGTCTTAGTCTACCCATTCCTCACTGGTCAAATTTAGGTTCCTATAGGGAGATCCTAAGGCAAATCTTACAGGTTATCTTATGAGCGCTTACAGGGAAACTTAGTGGTCCTAACTTACACAGGCCAAGGGTAAATGTATTACGAATCGCAGCCTGTCGCTCTGATACCATAATTGTAACACCCCAACCCGACAAGGGTAAAGATGTCACACTAATGGTTTCACATCAGATCAAAACAAAGCATACATTCCAAGTAATACAAAAATTCTCAAAGGTTACAAATGAAATTCTGAAATTTACAAGGTTACAACGGAAACAAAAACTAAACACTAAGTCTGCAAAAGCAACTCCTTCTAATGGTCTCTACTTCAGAATAACTATCAAAGTCTTCTAAGTCCAAAAGTTTCTTCACTCATACCCAAACCCGTCGTCCTGCTTATTACCTGCCGCACACGAAAAGAAAACGTGCGGCTGAGCTTAAAAAGCCCAGTGAACAGATATAACGATAACAAAAGTAATATAGAAAAGTACAGAATAGCAGAAACAAGGTCAAACAGATGCAATATGGTTCAAGGGGTAAGTCCATGAATAAGTATAAGGAAAAGAGAAAAGGGATAGTAATCCACCACGAGCCCAGAAACAAATCATATCATATCGTAACCATAAATCTTCAAATCATATAGAGGGGAGACCTCTCAGATAATCAGATAATATGAGGGATGTCCTCATTCTTCAAATGGAGTAGCTAGCTCCCAGACATATGTGAAAGGCATGTATTGCACACAGTACCAGTCACCAGAACAGAAATCATATCAAATCATGTTAAATCCACTAAACAGAACAGATCTAGGATGCATCCATACGCCCCCCAGAAACATATATAATCCATAATCAAAGTAATGCGCATATCATAATCAGAATGGGGACGTGGCGGAACATCACTCTACCGCCCTAGAGTCATGCCATTGGTGCATCAATGACACGGACATGGAACCCCCATGCCTAGTGAAATGGCTCGGGTATCAAACTAAGAGTCAGATATCATATCATAATCAGAGTGTCATATATCAAAGGTCAAATCAGATGGTCCATAACAGATGGTTCATAACAGATATATCAAATGAAATACCAAAGGTCCAAATCAGAGTGTAATCAGAAAGATTCATAATAAAAGGGATCATAGCAATGGCTTTGGGAAATCTTAAACGAATCAGAATCAGAATCATATCAATGAGATAGGACACCCTTACTGAAAAAGGGCAGAATATCTGTACCTTATTCCAAAAGCAAACACAACCAGAAACGAAATAAGATGAGAAGATCAGGTCCTCTCCTTCTTCACACCTAAAGGAGTAGAAGAGAATTACAAATGGTTCTTAACTTCATGTTTTAATTTGCTTTTCCATTTTAGGTAGTTCAAGGTTCATAAGGTTATTATGGTAGTTTTATTCCTTTAAGGGTTTATTAAGTATTTAGGCTAAGTTGAAGGACCAATTGTGTAATTATCATAAGGTTAGGGTATAAGGTGTAATTATTGTAAAGTTACAGGTTCTTACAAGTTTAGTCCTTTAGTATTATCAAAATAATCATATAGACCCTCTAATGTTTGAATATAAACACTTAACACTTTTAAAATAACAAAACACACTTTTTCAGGTTTTAATCATGTTCTGGACCTGTTTTATTTAATTTAAGAATCATAGTAGAACTCCGAATTAAAATCTACAAAATTCACAGAGCTTCCTCAATATTCCTATTATTTATCATAATTTTTCCAGATTTTATTTATTTGTTTTGATACGAATTAAAAATCCACCTTTACAACTTGTCCCAGAAACATGTCTGATGGAACACCTGATAAGTTACCACTTCACTACCCCTTCAGAAGAATTCACAAAAATCTAGAAAAATTCCAGATACTAAAAAACATCCCAAAGTTTACCCAGTTCAAAGGGCTCTTTCTAATTCGACACAGTTTGAAAACTAAAATTCAAAAACTAGGATGGATTTTCCAGACTTTTAAATACGACTGAACATATGATTTTCCAAAAATCAAAAAGTGGCCTTACAAGCCTCTAAAATTACAAACTAAATTCTCCATGTAGATATTTCATTAAACTACAATCTAGACTCAAGAAACATCAAAATATACGTTCATATCATCAATTCACAGCCGGTTAAAGTCGAATCAATTCTCAGATCAGTAGCAGTTTCTCACAGAATCATATATAACTTAGGGTTTTTGGTTAAGAAACAATTCATATGGACTTGAGGCTTTAAGGACATGTTACCTTAGGATGTATGACACACAAATGGAACAAAAATCACCCTCTCTTGGTCTCCTAAATGGTGCGGCAGCAGCAGAACAAAAGCCAGCAGCAGAAACTTTTATTTAGGGTTTATTTGGAGTGTTTTCTTGATGTTCGGTGTATAAGGGAGGAACAAAAAGGATATGGGCTGGTTTATTGAGGTTGGGTCGTGGGTTTGGATGAGGGGGAGAGGCTTGGGTCGGCCTATAAGCCCAACACACAACATCTATGTCCAAGTTTCATTATTTCCCTCGTTTCTTACATACGACTTACACGTAACTATTTTTAGAACAAAAATAAATATAAACTTGTTGAGTTTTTGGTTCAAGTGACTAAGTAATGTGTTACAAATATTATTGGTAGCTCGTATACTTATATTATTATGCCTCGTAATCATCTCATGTCGCATTTGTTTCGTTTTCATACGTTTTGTGATTTATTTGTAAGTTATATATGTTTCAATTAATTTTTAAAGTATGAGGGCATTTTGGTCTTTTAATACACTTTAGATTTTCGGGTTTTACAGTGTTTGATTCACGTTCTTGTACACACGAACTAATACCAAATTAACGTTATGCAAGTAAATAACACAAAACAATAATTTTTTTTGACAATCAAAAAATTCGATCGACCCTAAGGGGTATAAGTTTGATCGGATTTCACCAAGGGAAAAGAAAACACAAGTTTTTAGGGTATTAGTGTGTACAAGAGTACCCAATAATGAATCCTAGCCTTGTTTATATAGGTGAGTAAACTTAGAGGACAAGTTAGCCTAGGATTAGGAAACATAACCCCTAGGCCGATCGGTTGAACCCATTAGGGGCTTCCGGATCCTTCTCGACTTTCCTATTTTTCACCCGTTAATTGTTTCCTTTTATCGGTTAACGATCGTTAGTCATTATCCGTTAAATACTAATGGTCGTTATGTGTTTTGCGTATATAATAATTAAATATAACATTTTATAAATAATTATTAATCGTGAACTCTTCATTCGTAAATGTGCAATCCCGTGATCTCGAGTTCGATCATAACACACAACTATTATTTTATGTCTACAAAACTAACAGCTCCCACTTAGACATATCTTAATAGTTGTGATCACATCGGTTAGCGTCTTGCAACACACCGATGCCTCTAGTATAACTCGAGTTGGTCTCCTGGAAAAACCTTTAATGATTCATCATTATTATTATCTTTTTGTTGCTAATACTACATTAAATAAAGATATGGATTAAGTCATTCTTTATTCAATTATTCTGTTTCTCGTTGTTTGTGATTGAGCAAGATTACCAAATCTTCTGAACATATTCAGGGGAGATCTTGGGCATGGCCACGCAAACATCTTGTCAACCCTACGAGGGGCCCAACAGTATTAAACTCCAAAATAAATTTGAAGGAACAAATTCTATCTTGACTACAAGCATAACTCGTGAACTTTGCAACAATTCCGAAAACAATCCTTATGACTACCAGTTACGTATAACGTTATTGTTCCACAGAATGCACTACATTCATAACAGTTATCTGGCATCTTAAGTCTGAGGATAACTATTCATGATTTACTTAATAACAACATCCATAAAGTAACATCATGTAGTTTGGGATAAGTCCTACATTCAATTCATTGAATATCATGTGAATTTGACATGTCAACGCATCAACATACTTTCAAGTATATTATACCAAAACTCAGATTTGTATTAATTTAATGATATTCCCATATCATTAATTGACAACGGACGTTTAGAACAACTAATTTATTCACGGATTAAATATGCAAATATAGGATAACAATATAAAATAATGAACATAAACATAACCAATACTTTATTTCATTAAAAATAATAAATGTTTACAATATCCTTTATCCAAATACTAAACACAGTTATGCATGAAACTACTAGCTAATCTAAGTCCAATGCCATTGGTAAGTTCAGTAAGCTTTTCTTTAGCTAAAGCCTTAGTGAATGGATCAGCTAAGTTATCATCTGTGTGAACTTTCAAGAGATTAATTTCACCTTCGCGGACTTGTTCCCGAACATAGTGATACTTCCGTAGAAAATGTCTGGTGCCCTTCATGACTCCAGGTTCATTGGCAAATATGATTGCAGCAGAATTGTCGCAATACATATTAATAGGCGATTCAATTGAAGGCATAATACCAAGCCCTTAAATGAATTTCGTAATCCAAACAGCCTCCATTGCAGCTTCTGAAGCAGCTATGTATTCGGCCTCTGTCGCAGACACCGCAATTGTACTATGCTTCTTGCTCCTCCAGTCTACTGCTCCTCCATTGATAACAAAGACATAACCAGTCTGAGACTTTGCATCATCTTTGTCACATTGCCAGGACGCATCACGGTAACCTGTTACATCAAGTTCTGCAGCTGAATTTCCACCATACACAAGAAACATATCTTTCGTATGCCTAAGATACTTTAGAATATGTTTAACAGCAATCCAGTGTTTTTCACCTGGATTCTGTTGAAATTGACTGGTGATATTTTGAGCGAACGCTACATTTGGCCTTGTGCATCTCACGACATACATTATAGATCCTACAGCCGAAGCATAAGGAACCTTGCTCATGCGTACCACCTTTGCAGGTGTTGAAGCACATAACTCACTGCTCAAGCCATGTTTTACTTCCATTGGCAAATATCCTTTCTTGGAATTTTGCATATTGAATCTCTTCAATATTTTGTCAATGTAAGCACTTTGACTTAATCCAATTAACCGCCTTGATCTATCTCTATAGATCTTGATTCCTAGAATATATGCAGCTTCCCCTAAATCCTTCATAGAAAAGCACTTTCCAAGATATGCCTTAACCTTTTGCAAACTTGGAATGTCTTTTCCCATGATCAATATGTCATCAACATATAGGATAAGGAAAATTACGTTACTCCCACTAGCTTTGTGATATACACATGGCTCATCAAGATTCTGAGTAAATCTAAACCTTTTGATTTCTTCATCAAATCTTTTATTCCATTGCCTTGATGTTTGCTTCAATCTATAAATGGATCTTTGAAGTTTGCATACACGGTTTGGAAAATTTGGATTCACAAACCCCTCAGGCTGCGCCATATAGATGTCTTCATCTAGGCGACCATTTAAGAAGGCGGTTTTGACATCCATTTGCCAAATCTCATAGTCATAGTATGCTGCTATGGCTATGAGAATCCTAATAGCCCTAATGTCAGCTACAGGAGAAAAGGTCTCCTCATAGTCAACACCATATGTTTGAGTAAAGCCTTTAGCTACCAAACGGGCCTTATAGGTGTGTACCTTGCCATCCATGTCAGTTTTCTTCTTGAAGAGTCACTTACTTCCAACTACCTTGGCATTGGGAGGAAGGTCTACTTCAATCCAGACATTGTTATCTTTCATGGATTGCATTTCCCCATTCATAGCAACTACCCATTTATCCTTTTTAGGACTCTCAATGGCAGGTCTATAATTAGTAGGTTCATCAAGATCCCCTAATATAGTTTTCTCAACTTCTACGTTAAGACATAGACGTTCAGGAGCTTTCACATGTCTTGAAGACTTGCGAATGGGAACAATTTCAACTTCAGGTGGAGGACCCAGACTTTCAGGTTCCACAGGAAGTACGCTAGTGTTTTTAGAAGGTAATGTATCTACATGATCATCTTCCAGATCATAAACTCTCCCACTGAATTCTTGAGATATAAGTTCCTTTTCTAAAAAGTCTCCATATCTAGCAACAATTACTTTGTTTTCAGGTGGGTGGTAAAAGTAGTAACTCATTGTTTCCTTAGGGTATCCTACAAAGATACACTTTACAGATCTTTGTTGGAGTTTATCTGCTGAGTCACGTCTTATATACGCCTCGCAACCCCAGACCTTTAAATAAGACAAGTTTGGAGCTTTTCCATTCTATATTTCATATGGTGTCTTATCAACCGTCTTAGCGGGAACCATATTGTTGGTCCATGAAATTTGAGTAAATAAATAACAGTTTCATTAATAATGATAACAATTGTTACAAGATTACTCAAAATAGAATTGACTACATGATAACATCTTCGGCTTCTTCAAGGGGATAATTCCGGTAAACTATCCCCTTTGGGTGACAAATAAACTCTCATTGATCCAAGCTATGCTTGTGATTGAATGAGAGGATGATCCTATCAACTTATACATTTTGTATTCTTTTGTTTGTTTAGGACTCACACTATCTCTATTACAATGCAAACATATATATAGGTAAATAAAACAAAGACATGTGGGGTTGGTGTGAGTTTTCATCCACTAAGTGGTCCCTCTTCATCTTTCTCTTTTGGAAAAGCACCAACATCCCTTTTGAAACTGTCATAATAAATATTCCAACTCGTATGGCAATTTCTTGTACTTTGTCTGACTTCCATTTTTGGAAGCTCCCGCCCATATTTCAGTCTGCTTGTAACGATAGCGTCTTCAGGGTCACTGAGACATTTGTCAAATCTCAGTGACACTGGAGTTGTTTGTAGCTCGTATACTTTTTTCACTGACACTGTATCAGTAAGTAAAGTGTTTCTTCAACAACGAGCTTTATACAACACTCACTGATTTCTTTATCAGTGAGTAACCCACTATTTTATTTAGTGAGTTAGGCTATTTTATGTTCAAATCCTTGTCAGGGTAATTGGGTTAATTTTTGACCCAACAATCTCCCCCTATTTGAATATACAAATAGCCCAGGTGAATGAGGTTGTGTTTTTTTTTTTTTTTTTTTTGGTTACTGAGGGTTCTGGGGTTCAGTAACTGAGAGTTCAGGGGTTCAGTCACTGAGGGTTCAGGGGGTCAGTCGCTGAGGGTTCAGGGGTTCAGGGATCTGATGGTTCAGGGGTTCAGTAATTGAGGGTTCAGGGGTTCAGTAACTGAGGGTTCAGGGGTTCAGGGATCTGGGGTTCAGGGACCTGGTTAAGTGACCAGGGGTTCAGTCACTAGGGGGTTCAGTGACCAAGGGTTCAGGGCTGGTTTTATCTACTGAATGTTCAGTATGAGAGGGTTTAAGGTCATAATTGAAAGTTCAGTGACTGGGGGTTTCAGTGACTAAGGTTAGTTTTCAGTGACCTGGGTTCGTTCAGTCCCATCTTATTTGAGACTGATATCTTCAGTCTTGTACCACATTTGTGTTCTTCTTTTGAACACTGATACACGCTTAACACCCTGATGTTGCAATCTTTAGGCCTGATTCTTATCGGACCTTGAGGTTTTTGTTTAAGTACACTGAAATTTACATTCAGTTGTCTCAAACCACACAAGATACAACACACTTCCTGAGTCCTTCACTCAGGTACTTCTCTGATTTTTCAGAGACATGGGTTTAGGTTCTAAGGGACACATTAAGCTCTTCCCACAAATTTTATTGAGCTGTAACACCCCTGATGCCCACTCTATTTTACCCACTGCTGTGATGTCCACACCTTTTCAACCCACTTTCTCATCTCTAGATCAGTTTCCATCTAATCAGGCTCAGCCTGAAATTTATAGATTATGATTCAGTTTTCAAGGGTTGTCTATCACACACCTTAGATTTTTCAACCTACAAGCACCGATTTTTATCAATATTCCGCTTTTGATAAAAAAAATCACACTTCCTCATACACCACTCAGCTTTCCCAGATAGCCTTTTATCTATCACCCTCACATTCTTCGCTCCCTGAATCTTTTAACAAATTCAAAACCTAAACAACCCTTCTAAACCACAACTATCATCCATCTCACCCCGTGACGGTAGCAACCATTCTTCTGGGTTTTTCTTTGGCTGTTTCGCCATGTCTTCGCCGTTTGATGGGATAGAATATTTATATCGATTAACATCTTTGTTTGTGAAGAATCGATTATTTTTTTTGTGCTGGGTTTTAGTTTTGATCGAATTTGTTTTTGATCGATTGTTCTTGATCTTGACTGGGTTTTGGTGATAGTGTTGAATCTGAGTTGATCTGTGTTGTTTGATTAGATCCGTTTTTGGTGATGATTTTGAGTTTGTGTTTTTGTTGAACGAATCTGGGTTTTTGATGGTGATGGGGTTTTGACTAATTTTCGTAATCAGTATGTTTGATGTGGTGGGATTTTTGTGTGTGATAGATCGAATGGTGTAAGGGATTGGGTACAAGTTTTTTTTTTTTTTTTTTTTTTTTTTTTTTTTTTTTTTTTTGACTGATTTTATTATCAGTGGTGGAGATAGGGTTTTGGTTTGGTGGGGATAAGATTTGTGTGGTGGGTGTGTGTTTTGTGGGGTTCAGGGAGGGTTATGTGTTTTCAGTGACCCATAAATGTGTTTCTCCCCCTCAAAAATTGCTATAACAGTAGCAGTTTTTGAAGATTCACATTTATTTATTTTCATTGAAGAATGTTATCAGCAGTCATGAACGGATCTGGATCATTAGAATAATCCACCCACTCTTATACCACTTGTTGGTCCATGAAATTTGAGTAAATAAATAACAGTTTCATTAATAATGATAACAATTGTTACAAGATTACTCAAAATACAATTGACTACATGATAACATCTTCGGCTTCTTCAAGGGGATAATTCCGGTAAACTATCCCCTTTGGGTGACAAATAAACTCTCATTGATCCAAGCTATGCTTGTGATTGAATGAGAGGATGATTCTATCAACTAATACATTTTGTATTATTTTGTTTGTTTAGGACTCACACTATCTCTATTACAATGCAAACATATATATAGGTAAATAAAACAAAGGCATGTGGGGTTGGTGTGAGTTTTCATCCACTAAGTGGTCCCTCTTCATCTTTCTCTTTTGGAAAAGCACCAACATCCCTTTTGAAACTGTCATAATAAATATTCCAAATCGTATGGCAATTTCTTGTACTTTGTCTGACTTCCCTTTTTGGAAGTTCCCGCCCATATTTCAGTCTACTTGTAGTGATAGCGTCTTCAGGGTCACTGAGACATTTGTCAAATCTCAGTGACACTGGAGTTGTTTGTAGCTCATATACTTTACTTACTGACACCGTATCAGTAAGTAAAGTGTTTCTTCAACAACTAGCTTTATACAACACTCACTAATTTCTTTATCAGTTAGTAACCCACTATTTTATTCAGTGAGTTAGGCTATTTTATGTTGAAATCCTTGTCAGGGTAATTGGGTCTTTTTATGACCCAACACATATTCAAAATACGAACCGCAGATTCTAAGGCATAATCCCAAAAAGATAAAGGAAGAGTTGTAAGATTAAACATTGATCGTACCATGTCTAACAATGTACGATTTCTTCTCTCAAATATACCATTTTGTTGTGGAGTATATGGAGATGTGAGATTCTGGACAATTTCATTCTCAGCTAAGTAATCTTTAAACTCTTGGCTTAGTTATTTACCACCTCTATCGGATCGAAGAGCTTTAATCTTCTTTCCTAGTTGCGATTCTACTTCTGCTTTGAAAACCTTAAAATTTTCAAACACCTCATGTTTATGTTTAAGCAAGTAAACATAACCATATCTGCTGAAATCATCTGTAAAGGTTTAGAAGTAGCTAGCACCTTTCCTTGACACATGTCTAAGTGGTCCACACACATCAATATGTATTAAACCAAGTAAATCAGAAGCCCTTTCCATATTACTATGAAAAGGTTTCTTAGTCATCTTCCCAGATATACAAGACTCACATTTATCATATGATTCATTATTGATACTTTTCAAAAGCCCATCATGTTGTAGCTTTTTCATGCGAGTCTTGCTTATATGAGCAAGTCTACAGTGCCAAAGGTAAGAATAATTCAAGTCTGACTTAATTCTCTTACTTATGCTATACATTGAATTATTATTATTGGATACATAATCATTCATGTCAATTTCAAACACACCATTCACAGCAATAACATTAAAATAAAAAATACCATTTAAAGAATTATAAATTCCATTACTATTGATAGTATGATTAAAACCAAGATCCAAGAAACAAGAAAAGGAAACAACACCCCTAACAATTGAAGGTGCATAATGACAATTGTTTAATGATAGTACTAAACCCGAAGGTAAAACTAAATTAAACACTCCTATGGCTTCAACAGCTGCAGGTACTCCATTTTCCACATGCAGATATTGCTCCCCATAGGCAAGCTTCCTTTTAACTCTAAACCCCTGCAGCGTATTACAAATGTGAATACCGCATCCAGTATCATATACCCAGGAATTGATTTTATGATTCAGAGTAAATAATTCAATCATAAGTAAGTTACCTGAAGTGCTGGCGCCCAAGTGCCCAGTCTTCTTCTTCTTAATTTCTCGCAACTCTTGGATATAAAGAGGATTGTTCCTCTTCCAGTGACCAACTACATGACAGTAGTGGCAAGCCTGATCCTTCTTTGGATTATCCTTCTTCTTAGGAGGGTTTTTCTTGGGTTGAGGTTGATAAGCCATAACTTGCTTACCCTTATCCGCCTTTCCCTTTCCTTTACCCTTCTTGTTTGCATTTGGCTTGCTAATTCTACCCCCTTGAATAGCAAGTACCTGGGGTGTAGAAGCCTTTGGTGGTAAACCTTTCTCGTAATCAATAAGCAGTGCGTGTAAATCAGAAATTGTCTTCCCCACGCAGTGCATATTGAAATTACGCACAAAACCACTAAATTCCTTAGTCAGGGATCTATTGATTAAGTTGATAGCAATGTCTTGTTCATAGACCTTGACAAGTGCTTGTAGTTGATCCATGTAACCTTTTATTTTCAACACATGAACACTTATAGGTTCACCATCTGTCTGCTTACAACCGTGTAGAGATTCCATCAAATCATAGACCTCAGTGGTTTGTGGTTTTTCAAACATTTTTTTTGAGTTCATTTAGTATGTCCATAGGGAAGTAATTCTCAAACTGCTTTTGTAAAGCAGGTGTCATCGCTCCTAACATCAAACAGGCCACATCATTATGCATCTTAAACTCAGCTTTCCACAATACTTTTTCCTCATCAGTTAAAGTTTCAGGAGTAGGTTCAGCAGAACAAGGCTTATATAAATATTCAAGTTGATCTATCACTCGCAGGACAATCCTGACTGAACGATACAATCATTGAAATTCTGAGAGCCAGTCAATTTTTCCCGTTCAAAGAATGATTTGAACGCAGAAGTCATAGTAGTGTTATTGTTTTGAGCCATTTCTACAGATAAAGAAAGTTCAAAATTAGTATTTTCGATAATACGATTTTTCAAGAAAATAAAATACCCAAGGAAATATTCATATAACCATAGTATTTTCTTGAAAACTATGATCCAAATTAACATAGTTTCATTACATCAGTTGATCTGCTAGTAATGAAAGTATAAAATAAGGTAATCTGTCGAACAATAATTGGCAAACAATTTCCAATTCCTAGATCATTATAGGATTTATATTGGCAAACAATTTTCAATATAAGCATGTTTTATCCCCATCTTATGCCTTGAGTCCAAGCTCTCACTTACATCTCAATTAAGTCGTCTAATTAAAAAACTGTAAATTACCATAGTCCCATTACATCAGTTGATCTGCTAGTAATGAAAGTATGAAATTTACCTTTCCATTGTAATCTAGTCCAAACTCTCACATGACAAAAAATTACAACTTCAAGTGTTCTTTTAAGTAGATGGCATTAACTTAATTTTAAAGGGTACTAGTTTTGATGTTTATAATCAAAATATGTACGAAGAAGCATGCATACATCTTCGTATCATAAGATTTCAAAACCTTTTTATTTACCAATTTTAAGCTAAGATTTAAATCAACAAAGTTTTAATTGAGGTATTGGGTTCACCAATAAAAAAATTACCTACAATTATCGCCCATTATATCCTACTACTGCATGAGTCAAAAGACCCAAGTTATTCAGATAATTACCACAAAGTGGCACGTGGAATTGAGGTCGATTCACCCTTAAGATGATTTTTTACATAAAATAGTCGTACTTGGTAGCTCCAATTTGACGCACAAAGGATCGTAGAAACAAAGGTCATAGCGAATCTTTTTAAAAACCCGTTCCTACTTAAACCCCTCTTATAGTTTGTCACAATTGGGTGAGCCGTTCGTACTATTGGTACAAAATTCAACAATCAATTAAAAGTTTATGACTTTAAGTCTTAAAAATATGTTATAAATTATAACCTTGCTAGTCTCGTCTGGGAGCAAATTACCGTGTGAAGCGAACCACTATCGGCACATAAGACTTTGCAAGATTCATAATTTATCACATCAAGTTTCACCATTATTTAGTCCATTTATTTTTTATTCAAAAATTACTCTTTTTTGCTTAAAACATGTCATACAATTAAACAAAAAGCAAGTAATAATAAAAATAAACAACTAAATAATGCACATAACTTAACAATTAATTAATGTAAATAATTAGCCACATGCAAACTTTATTTGATAAAACCTATTAATAATCATTCTATGTTTAATTATGCATATATTTAACTAAGACTATCACTTACAATGGTAAGTGAGCCACATGCATCAATGTATTGATTGCGTTAATCATAATTAAATATACACCACATTGCACATAATTGATTACTTAATTTATTGGAGTCTTCCTTAATTCGACATCTATCAATTAAATTACATATGAAAAACAATTTAAAAACATCACAACAATGAATCCATGCCAAACATGCACGTTTTCATGGATTCTTCCTAACAATTAGCAAGTTGCCACAAGATTGCATACAAACACATAAACATGTTAAGCTTAGGGTTTCTAATCAAATTAAATTACAAAACCAAACCCTAAATAATTATAGGGCAATCGGCCCTTTAAAAAAAATTAGGGTTTCGATTTTAAATAAACCCTAAATCGACTAACATGTATAAAACACAATCAAGATTTGTTTTTTATGTGTTTCGGTAATTAATTACACGTTATAACGGCTCGTGATGCTACTGTTGGAATTATAATATCATGACATTCATATAAATATAATAAGCACCAAATAACACATGTGGAAGCGTATGAACAATAACACATAATTAATTAACCGAATTTAAATATATACGTACCTTAATGATTCTAGCAAAATAAGAATCAATCCAAGCAACTAAAGTGATGAACCCTAATTAGGGTTTAAACGGATTACACGAATTGCCCCTTACCGATTTTGCAATTCAATCCAAGAATCAAATAATAGTCTGTTTGATTCACATTCTTGTACACACGAACTAATACCAAATTAACTTTATGCAAGTAAATAACACAAAACAATAATTTTTTTTGACAATCAAAAATTTTAATCGAACCCTAAGGGGTATAAGTTCGATCGGATTTCACCAAGGGAAAAGAAAACACAAGTTTCTAGGGTATTAGTGTGTACAAGAGTACCCAATAATGAATCCTAGCCTTGTTTATATAGGTGAGTAAACTTAGAGGACAAGTTAGCCTAGGATTAGGAAACATAACCCCTAGGCCGATCGGTTGAACCCATTAGGGGCTTCCGGATCCTTCTCAACTTTCCTATTTTTCACCCTTTAATTGTTTCCTTTTATCGGTTAATGATCGTTAGTCATTATCCGTTAAATACTAACAGTCGTTATGTATTTTGTGTATATAATAATTAAATATAGCATTTTATAAATAATTATTAATCGTTAACTCTTCATTTATAAAGTGTGCAATCCCGTGATCTCGAATTCGATCATAACACACAACTATTATTTTATGTCTACAAAACTAACAGTAAGTATCGATATCATCACCTGGGTACTGACATTGGTGTCAAAGACAACCAAAGGCGCATAACCTGAGTCATCAATAATCATGATGATGCATTTGAAGCATAATCATGATGATGCATTTGAAGCTGCAAGAACAAATAAAATGGTTTATTAGTGTAAATGAATTAATTTGTAAATAAAATTCATGGCAAAATATGTGTGCAAAAAATATACCATTTCACAACTTGGTAAACAGCTCCATGCACTTCACATGTATAAGCCGGCTTACGATTCCTAGAAGCACTTGACGTAGGACAATTAGACACCACCGGGTCCACCTTCCTACTCAATTCTTTGCAACCAATGTAACACAAACTGCGTTCACGATGGATCCGATGAATGGTTTCCTAGACAACATCACAACACAATCGGTGTCCAACATGTTTTCTTTTAGATATGTATAAGAATAATTGTTTACAATTCATATTGTATCGTTACAAATGGAATTTAATTGTTAAAAACTTACTGGTTCACAATCTCTTATAAGTCTCTATGGCTTGGCCTTAATAACATCGCAAGTCCCTCGGCTGTTAGTGGTAAGGACAAACGGAGTTACAAAACTTCGTTAGAAAGACCGACTATGCAAAAATGAAAGTCGAAGGACTTGCAATTTTATTATGGCCAAACCACATGGATGGACGATGTAATTTAATCTTAGCCTTCCTGCATCAAACCCACACAAACTAACATCATCATCTACTTTATAACCTTCTTGTTATTGATACTTCTTCATAGTTCGAACTATCACCTACAACTTTAGTATCTAAATAAAAAAACAAATCACTAATATAAGCCTGAATTATGAAATTAACACACACATGTACGTATGCGAGTAAAAAGTCGATGGCAAATATCAGTGGTTGTTGAGGTTTAGCCGGAGTAAACTTACACCGATTATAACCTTCCTTAAAAAAAAGTTATAATGAAAAGCAATTTTTCCCCAAAATTCAAAAGAAAATATGAATCGTTTAGAGTTAAATAATTAATCATACAGAGTGATTTGTATTAAATAATATGGCATCACGTATACATAACTAACAATTTGCAGTGGAATGTTAACATACTTGATTTGTGCTGGCTAACAGGTTTGAAGAAAGAGTAGATGAGATTTAGGGTTAATTTGATCAATTCTTCAATTGTGTGTATTTTTTTTAAGCGAAATTAGTATGTGTTTTTGGGGTGCGTATATTTTTATAATGAAGAGGGTTCTAGAATAAGGTGGAAAAGCGTTGTATTAAAGGTAGATGTTGGGAAAAAATCCCAGCAACAAATTGCAAGTTAACGTGGCTGATGGGGAAAAACTTTTAGCCACTAACCATTGTTTAAGGATCGGTATTACAGTAAACGGAATACCAACAGTGCCTGTTATGTTATATTTTGGTTAACCACCAATAAAAAGTGACTTTTGGCCCACTATTCTTTCTCCGTACATCACATGCAAACTCTCACCAATAGAAGGCCCAATTAGTGACTAATTACTCCGTTGGTACTGTAGATTGGAGGCGTTATTTTTTTTGGGTTCTAGTATAGTTTAGAATAAAATCCTAGTATTCCCATCAAACCCCCCATGGGCGTTATGAGCATTGGCCCAAATCTATTGAGTCAATGTTTAATTATTAATTAACGTAATTAAGCTCAATTGCTAGTAAGGGTGGGATCGTGTAAAAAGTCTCAAAATTATAAAAAGTAAATAAAGTAAGATGGGAGTGACACATGTTCCCACATACGAGAAAGTTAAAAAATTCAGATATTTTAAAAAAGTCACACTAGAATTTTTTTCCGCTGGGGGGCATGTGACCCTTGTGACCCCTCCTTATCTCCGCCCGTGCTTGGCATGCAAAACCATATCTACTATATTCTTAAGAAAATTATATATATATTACATTTAGCGGGATGCACTTAAACCATTTATTTGTGCAACCCGCTCCATTCCTGACCCGCCTAATAAGTTCGGGCTCCGGACTGTTCATCCTCACTCACAACCACCCTTTGTCTTTTAAATCCGAACCGTCATGCTCCACGATCGAAACCCGATGGCCATTCAAGTTTCTCCGATCCGAACTTTGCCAGCTACAGTTGCCTGTGAGGGGATGAACAGTAACAGCAATAGTGTACGCAATTTTTTATTCATTTTGTGGCTCTTATTAAGCCATATGTTACTGATACAGTATCCCATTAGTTATAGCCACAAGCTTGGATCTAATCTTATCTGGATTGTGCATTTTTTTATCAAAAAAGTTGTTGCGCTTATTGTCGGCAGATACACTGTCAAAGAATACGTTGTAGGTTTCCCTTTGTTATTATATTTTTTTTGTGTTTTGTTGTTGCTATTCGTAATGTTCTCATCTCAGATTTATGCTCTTGGTTGATTTAATTGTTGATAGCGGATGACTGCTCTTATTTTAGGGTTCGAAAATTTTTGGATCTTAGATTTAGGGTTTTGTTGTTGTTATTACTTGGTTCACGGTTTTCGTTTATTTAATTGTCGTTTTTGCTAATTTTATCATCTCAGGTTTAAGGTTTTGTTGTTGGTATTGGTTGATTTAGGGTTCTACTGGATCACTTGGTTAATTATGTTTGGGTGGGCTTATTTTAAGCGCTTCATACCTTATTTTAGTTGTCGAAAGAAATGGACCACTTTAAATGTGTTTGCTAAATGTTATGTCAAAAGTATTAGCATTTTTGTCAATCAGATACAGTAACCATTAATTTTTGCCTCATTTGGTGCAGGTATGGTTGTATTACCTTATTTTGTTAGCTTATGACCTAATGCTCATTTGTTTATTTTATGTCGTCTGTAAAAGTTTTAAACTTTTTACCATGTTTGGTTTGTAGGTTAATTGATGAAGCGAAAAGTGTACCGCTTTTAGGGGGTCATTTAAGCCCTAAATCGTATTTATTTGATCAAATATCGCCCTAAATCGTTCCTTTTGTCATTTTAGGTACTTTGGAGAAGAAATCTGGAAAAGGAAGCATTTTGGACGTTTTTGGAGCATAAAAGTGAAGAAAACGACAAAGTCTCAAAATCGGCTGGAAAAGTACCTTTGACGGCGTCAGATATTGTTCTAGACGGCGTCATGGCTTGGCAAAAGAGGTGGATATGAAAAATACACGAGACGCGCCAGAGAGTTTTGCAATGGAAAGTCTGACGGCGTCACCCTTTAAGATGATCAAGGCCATCACGGTTTAAGTTAAAGAGGGACGGCGTCAAGCCCATTTCTGACGGCGTCAACCTTTGATAAGCCAGAGCGGATTTTGGAGCACTAAAGAGGGACGGCGTCAAGAAGGCCATCCGGGAACCCTAGACACGGCGAGGTGACGGCGTCAAGTCCTATAACGTGACGCCGTCAGATACTAAACTCTATATATAGTTTTGCAATTTTTTGTCATTAGTGTGCAACTTTGTGAGGAGAAACCCTAAGACGAATTTCTGCCATTTTTAAGGGTTTTCATACCCTTGGATCTCCCATGTTTAATTGAAGATAAGTATTCATTTAATCAATCAATATGTCTATGTGTTGTTTGATTATATCTTGTTCTTGTCTTTTGATTAACATGCTAGGCTAGATTTATCTTGTGTTTGCTTAGATCTAATGAAACCTAACTATTGATTATTAGTTGTTAGTGTGTTATTGATTGTATTGGATGATTGTTTATCGATGTTAGGCTTAAGAAAACTGGCTAACCTCCTATTCGGTAACTTGCTTGAACGTCTTAAGAAACATGAACCAATGCGTACTAAGGTTTTTATGGTTGTATTTAATGCATGAGCGAATTCTAGTGATCCCATGTTAGGAGCTTCTTAGCCGGCTCGACATAGGAGTGAAGTAGGAGCTTATAGAGTTGGGGAAGTACGTACGCCACCCCACGATTGGTATTAAGGAATACACCCGTCATCCACGCAATTAATACACACTAATCAACCGGTAAAAGATAGTTAGGGAGTAAGGAAATCTAAGTAAACACATTTCTCTCCACATAAGTTTCACAACCTTTTCATTTTTAGTCATTTTATTTTATTTGCATTTGTAGTTATTTGGGTTAGTTGACTAGCAACTAATTCCGCCTACTCCTTCAAACCCGAGATTTTACTTGCTTTCATAAAAAATATAAAAATACAAAAAGAATCTTCCCTCACCCTTAGACCTATTAGAGTAGTTTTTCAATCCTAACGACACTATTCCCTGTGGAGAACGATCAATCCCCCGTACTTACCACTACACTATACTACATCGGTCAGGTACACTGCCTGGTGGGGTTGTAAGCCTCTTGAGATCCCTCGAGAGGTAAAACCTGTTGTAAGGTCGCAAAACCACGCATCAAGTTTTTGGCGCCGCTGCCGGGGAATAGTTATTGTTTAGGTTGAATTTTTATTTTATTAGGTCTACTCACTAGATTCCTTTCTAGTGAGATTTTTATTTTCTTTTTCTAGGTTTTCTTTAGTCTTTTTTTTTTTTTTTTTTTCTTCGTTTCTTTGTTCGTAACCATTACCATCCGACATCATGGAAGGTGGTAATATCCTTGATCCCAACAACCCACCACCACAACAACACCCACCTCCTAGAGCCCGTACCTTAGGAGACTACTCCCGTCCTAGCCACCATGGCTATCGAAACACCATTGAGCTCACTCAAGGAGCCAATGTCACTCCCTTGCGATCCGACACCATCCGGTTGGTGCAAAGCGGATGCGCATTCCATGGACTTCGTTCCGAAGATCCTAATCAACATCTCAAGGACTTTCTCAAAATCGTTGATTCCATAGACCTTGATGTTGCCACTCGAGAGACGACCCGACTGCGTCTTTTTCAATTATCTCTGCGGGACCAAGCTAGTCAATGGCTAGAGCGTCTACCCGCAGGATCCATCACCTCTTGGGATGATCTCACCACTCGTTTCCTTGCTCAGTTTTTCCCACCAGGAAGAACTACCAAGCTAAGGAATGATATCTTGATGTTCCAACAACGTCAAGGCGAAACCCTCTACGAGGCATGGACTCGATTCAAGGACTTACTCCAAAAAGTCCCTCACCATGGCATAGAACTTTGGCTCCAAGTCCAAATCTTCTATGACCATATCAATCTCTCCACGAGGCAAACCATTGACCAATCGGCCGGTGGTAAGCTACGTGATCTAAGTGCGGAACAATCATGGGCTCTCCTAGAAGATCTTGCTCTTTATGACAACGAAAGTTGGAGTGATCCCCGTGATTTGAATAAAACGGTCAAGGCAATATCTTTGCCTTCGAACAATTCAAGCACTTCCGACCGTAGGATCATAGAACTTGAAGACCAAGTTAAGTTTCTTATGAAATCCTACGAGGCTCCTAAACCTTCAAGCCAAGTGAACAAAATCACTTCTTCATGTGAATTATGTAGTGGTCCCCACGACACTCGTGATTGCATGGAACTCCCCGAACAAGCTTTTGCGGACTACGCATCCTCGCGTACCGACGGAGCGAGAGACAAGTGGTACACTTTCAAACCCGAGCTAAACCCCTACGGTGATTCATACAACCCCTCATGGAAAAATCACCCAAACCTTAGGTGGAAACAAAACCAAAACGCACAACAAACCAATTCTTCCAACCCACCTAATCGTTTCCAATCAAGCGGTTCCAACTCGAACCGTACTTTCAACAACAATCCTTCTAGCAATGGTAGTACCAATAACTTTGAAGGATTGATGTCTCAATTTATGGCATCTCAAGAAGCTCGTTTGGCCAAGTTTGAAGCCGATTTCAAACAAAAACAAAGCGAGATGACCAATAAGATTGACACTTTGTTGAAAGCCCTTAATGACCGAGAAATGGGAGCACTCCCTAGCAACACAGTCAAGAACCCGAAACTAAATGTCAACGCCATCTCGTCGGTTTCGTCTCCTAGTTCTTGTCCACAATATTATTCGGTCAATTCCATGAGCTCGTGTTTCAAACAAACCCAAGTCGTTCAAAAGGACCAAGAAGTTATGATATCCAAATTGGTCAACAATATAGTTGAAACACCTCCCACTCAAAACCTTGACAATGAATTCAAGGAGCTCCACCTTGAAAGTCCGGTTATTGATGTGTTGGATGAGAAGAAGCTCAAGTTAGGCGAAAAAGGGACCGCCTTTGTTCAAAACAAGCTACCTAAGAAGTTAGATGATCCGGGCTTATTTGTTCTACCTTGAAAGATCGGTAATTCGGAGGCTTATGACACATTAGCCGATCTTGGATCAAGCCTTAACCTACTTCCGTTACCTCTCTACACCTCTCTAAAACTAGGAAAACTTGAAGAAACCGAGGTGATAATAGGCTTAGCGGATGGGAGTGTTGCTTACCCGGTTGGAGTAGTCAAGGACGTGTTAGTACACATAGGAAAACTAACCATTTTAGCCGATTTCCACGTCCTTGACATGGTTAGCGACCCTACATGCCCTTTTTTGATAGGTAGAGGATTTTTGGCGACCGCTAGTGCTATGATTGATTGTAAGGAATCTAAGATAGCGGTAGGGGAAGGTGATACTTGGTCAGTCTATGATGTGAAGAAAACATGCTTATGATACTAGTGATGAACCAACACCCCATTGGTTAGAGTTAAATAGGAGACCATCTAGATATGGACCTTGGATCAATAGAGACTTCATAAGACCCCAACGCCCATGTAGGGTATTCACAATGCAAGAAACACTTGTATGAGGCTTAGTTTTGGATCGAATAGAAGATATTCTAGAGAGAGGTAGGAGAGTTTGGGAGCCTTTGTAGAGAGAGAAACAATATGAGATTAGATTATCATGAAAGGTCCAACCCTTCCCATGGGTGGGAAGGGAGTATTTATAGTACTACATAATATGTCCTTAGTGGACTGTGGAGCGAGCTGACAGTGGGTAAAGACCCGACCCACTCCACAATATTACTAATAACTAAACTACTAATAATATTACTGATAATCCTACGAGCTATGATGAACTAATAATTACTCGGGGTGACCGAGTCTTCAGCTGAATATTCATATTCCTAACAATCTCCCCCTAAGGGAGGTCACCCCAGAAGTAATGTTCTGAATTTCAGCACATCTTCCTTAGATCTTGACATCATAGCTCGTAACCATTGATTCTTCAATATCATTGATTGTTGTGCAAACATCCGTGATCTTAAGATGACTTCTCTTTTGTCTTGGATGAACTTTGAGTAATCTTTGAAATTATCATCCTACTTGAGTCTCCAAGTCATCTTTCAGAATTAGGTCTCCATGTGATGAAATGTACTTAGAGCCGACATGCTCACACTATATGGTGTCATGATCTTCAGCATCAGAGTTAGCAGAAGCTGTGTTGAAGGTCTTTTGGGTGATCATGACTTTGTTGAATAACAATGATGATGTAGTGTGAACATGTGGTAGAGGATTGGCATCTTTTCTGCAACCAGCTACAACAGCAACCAGCTACAGCATTCCACAGCTACAACCGCAAACAGCTGCAACAGCAATCAGCTTCAACCGCCAGATGTTCCTGCATATGACAGTTAGCAATAAAACGTCCGGTACTTACAGGTTCGAACTTCGAGATTGTTAACAGCATAGTGTAAAAACTCTCTCTGATCCTTACCAAGACCGTTCCTAATCGAAAACCCACAGAGGGCTTTTTAAGATCGAACCGTAGCACATCAACGATTAGGTGAGTCGCTGGAGATCACTCCACGACTGTAGACCGTTAGAAACCGCCGTGACCACTAAGCGTAATCCATAAAGAATTACCGAAGTGACCTGCTTTCAGGGCTGCTTGATGTTGACCCTGGCAGGAATTTCAATTCAATCATTGAGAATTACATTTGTAAATTCTCTCATGAATGTTCTGGCAGATTGCTAAGATCTGCGTAGGACTCATAAGTTTACAACTGGTGTCCTTAATGTTGAACACCCAGTGTAGAAATAATTCGTGTTCCTATGAGATCTTATTATGCATCTCGTGGCTCTAGACTCGATAGTGCGTTTTGATTTAGTGAGCGGAGGCTGGAGAGGACTGCCACCTTTTCAATATCATCCAACTCGGAGTGAGAGAGACGATAGAAATGTATTGAACTCCGTGACAATTGAAACAAGAGTCCTTTGAGGGACCTTGAGTGGCTAAGGAGGGTTGTGCAGCGTATCACTGGGTCCATGATACTTTGTCTTCAATGCCAGCAATCAACTAAGTGATTCTGACAGCATATGTATTGACCCGGTTTCTGCCTAAGTTGTAAGGAGGGCTATTTCTTTTCACCCTTTATCTTTAAAATTCTTTTTCATTCTTCAACCCCTTTAGTGCTTACCGAGACTTCCTTACTAGTACCTTGTTGGGTTTGTTCCAGTACTAGCTCCATCTCAGTCGGCACTTTTCCCTTATCCACTTTTCTCCTTTTTAATCATACCTAAGGACTTCTACACTAACTAGTGGATTGTCCCTGGGTAGATCCCTCCGGCTCTGGCGGGATCGTGGGAACTTGAGCCTAACCTAACCATCCTTATAACTCCATACATTAATTAAAATGGTCGGTCTTTGGTATTCATCCACGATTGCCAAACCAAATCTTTGAAGAATCTCTCAAAGTGTTCATGATTCTGAAACACATTTTTGTAAACACTTGAGAGTTTTATATTTTTCAAATGCTCCCCCTCAACATGTGCTCGGTTGATTGTTTTATAAATTTGCACATGTTAGGTGGAGCTCGCATTTTTTGAATTGATCCACTTTCAGTGAACATGACCGTTTCGAGACACGCTTACATCACTAGTTAGACTAGCTTGAAATTATTACCCAGCCTGGTCAAGTCCACAGAAAGTTTCTCGAAATGGTACACTCTACTCAGATACATCTTTTTCGAGACACGCTTACATCACCGGTTATACCAGCTTGAAATTATTACCCGGCCAAGACGTATCCTTTCGATTGATGACAGTTCAAGTTTCGTCAATTCATTGGTGAAGACTGAGTCTTGCTCACGAGAGATGCCAAATCCTTTGTTTTGTTAAAAATATTTGCTCCCCCTCAATATGTGCATCGATATTAGAAAGATTTTCGCACGTATGGAAGAGCTTGCGTTTATGACCAAAACATTTTGCTCCCCCTCAATATGTGCATTGATATATAAAATGGTTTAGCACATACGGGAGAGCATACATTAACATTCAAAATCATCACATTTTATCAGAATTTCCTATTTAAATCACATTCTCTCCCCCGATAAAAAATTTCAAACCATTTGAGATTTGTGATCCCAAGTGATTTAAATAAGTATAGAAAATTTGGGAGAAAATGTGGTCAGGTTTGAATGTATTCTGATTTTGAAGCATACTATGCTTCCCTTGAAACACCGAGAGAGTGTCACTGCTGATGTTGCACAATTTTGGCAAGGTGTCGGGAATTTGAACAAATATGCCCCCCCTCAATTAATGACCCGTTTTCCATTAAAGGAGCTGTAGTCATTCAATTGAGCGACGGGTATTTGTGAAAATTTAAATCAATTTACCACCTTGTGTAACATCAAGACTCTCTTGAAGAATCAAACAAGATAAAGAGTCTGATGTAAAGAAGACTTCTCTTCTAATACACGAAATGACGCACTGAAACGTACATCAAGTCGGGAGAACATGGATATAAAGTAATCCATGCCCAGGTGAACATCACCCGGTTGGAGGAACAGCTGTCTTTTTGGCGACATGCTTTCCCCATTGTACAGTGCGGGTTGCAGTATGAAGTAACTGCAAGCCATTAAGACATGTTTTAACTGATTAGTATAACTTCTGATCGAGCTTCATTTAAGAGTCCGTGCCATTGTTGAATGACATTTCTAGATCCGTAAATGTTATCGATAAACAGAGGACATGCCTAGGTAGAACTATTTTTGGTATTTTCTGATTTTTCGATTTTTATGGTTTTTATAGGTTTTATATTTTTGTATTTTTCTTTTTGATTTAAGATATATACAACTATGTACAAGGATATAAGAAGACAATCCTTTACTCCTCCTTTTCTTCCTGAAGACACTTGAGGGTTTCAGGAGTCATGCTTTTCATGCCAAGGCGTGGGAGAATAAACTGAAACCTTTCTCTTGGCAGGGCCTTGGTGAAGATGTCCGCTAACTGAAACTCTGTCCTCACGAAGTATAGTTCCACAATTCCTTTTTCCACCTGTTCCCTGATGAAGTGATGCCTGATGTCGATGTGTTTTGACCTGGAGTGCTGAACATTGTTACAACAAAGAGAAATGGCGCTTTTGTTGTCACAATATAGGGGAATTTTGTTGTGTGAGAATCCATAGTCCGAAAGCTGTGATCGCATCCAAAGAATTTGTGCACAACAAGCAGACATAGCAATGTACTCAGCTTCAGTAGATGATATAGAAGTACTCATCTGCTTCTTAGAAGACCAACTAACCAACTTTTTCCCTAAAAACTGAGCTCCTCCTGAAGTACTTCGACGAGTGTCTTGACATCCCGCATGATTAGCATCCGCGTAAGCCGTTAACTCCATTGCAGTGTCCTTAGGATACCAGAGACCCATATGAACCGTGCCTTGAAGATATCAGAAGATCCTTTTCACTGCTTCAACATGCTTCTTGGTTGGTCTGGATTGATACCGAGCACACATACACACAACAAACAGAAGATCTGGTCTGCTAGCCGTGATGTACATCAAAGATCCAATCATGCTTCGATACTTTGTTATATCTACTGGAATCCCTGAAGGATCTTCATCCAGCTTTGTTCTATCAACCATGGGAGTGTCAACAGGTTCACTTGAATAGAATCCAAACTTTTTCAAGATTTCGTTGGCGTATTTGGATTGATTAATGAATATGCCTCCGGGACTTTGAGAAACTTGTAATCCTAAGAAGAATGACATTTGTCCCATCATGGACATTTGGAACTTGGAATTCATCTCCTTTGAAAAACTATCACATTCACTAGGATCTGTTGAAGCAAAGATGATATCATCTACATATATCTGAACTAGCAGTAGATGGTTTCTTGACTTCCTGGTGAATAGTGTGGGATCAACAACACCCTTGGAAAATCCGTTCACTAGGAGGAACTTGGACAATGTATCGTACCATGCCCTTGGCGCCTGTTTTAACCCATACAGAGCCTTCTTCAAGCGGTAAACATGAGTAGGATGTTCAGCATCCACGAATCCTTCTGGTTGACTCACATAAACTTCTTCCTTTAAGTCACCATTCAAGAATGCTGTTTTGACATCCATCTGGTAGACTATCATATTTTGACTAGCAGTATTTGCGAGGAAGATTCTTATGGCTTCAATTCTAGCAACCGGAGCAAACGATTCTTCAAAATCAATACCCTCTTCTTGTCTGAACCCTGTAGCAACTAGCCGTGCCTTGTTCTTTAAGACATCACCATACTCATCGAGCTTCACTTTGAAGATCCACTTTAAAGCAATGATCATTGCACGCTCTGGAGGAGGCACTAATTCCCATACTTCAAGTCGATCAAATTCATGGATTTCATCCTGCATAGCCTGGAACCAGCAATCTTTTGTCATTGCTTCTTTGGCATCTTTTGGTTCGACTTTGGACAGTACGGAATTGAAGAAGCACCACAGTGCATCAGTGGCTAGTTGATTACGTGTGGATACTGGACGTGAGGGATTGCCTATGATGTTGTTGATTGGATGATCACTGGTCCATTTCCTGAGATGGTCGTGAGGTTGAGGGTTATGAACAGACGTAGCAGTGCTTTGTCCTTCAAGTGAGGATGTGTCTGATGAATGTTCAGGAGCAAATATGTTTTCAAAAGGAACCTCATCAATAGGAGCAAAAGGATTAACTTCCAATGAATTATTATCTGAAGATTCTTGTGTTACTGGAGAAGTTTGAGCGTTTGATGACGAAGGCGATTGACTGGCAGCTGGAGCATTGTGACTGACTGATACTGAAGCTGTAAGGCCTTCTGAACCTTGTGGGGCTTGAACTTCAGCCATAGGAAGTACAGCAGGTTCACTTGGGATGGTTCCATTCGTTGGCTCAAAGTATTCATCAAACATAGGATCAAATAGCTTCTTTAACTCCTCGCATGTAGGTGGCACATAAGAATCTGCAGGCGTGGAATTCTGTACAAGTCCTGAACTAATGGGTCCAGGAGACAAAAGGTTAAGATCGGGTCCAGAACTAATTTGTCCTGAAGCAGGTTGCTCACTCAGCTCATCGAACGTAACATGAATGGTTTCCATAATTTTACGGGTTCTCTTATTGTAGATTCGATACCCTTTACTGTCTGGTGCGTATCCAACAAAAATACCTACATCTGCTTTAGCTCTTAACTTTCCCAAGTCTTGACTATCGTTAGTTGGGTAGGAAAGTGCACCAAACATACGAAGAAAGGAGAGATCTGGTTTCTTGTTATGAATTAACTCGAAGGGAGTCTTCTCATGAACCGGATGAATTAGAGATCGGTTTTGAGTGTAACATGCTGTTGCAATAGCCTCTGCCCAGAGAAACATCGGTGTCTTTGAAAATATAAGCATAGTTCTTGCAGCCTCTACCAGAGTACGGTTCCTTCGTTCAACCACTCCGTTCTGTTGAGGAGTGCGAGGGATACTTTTCTGATGGGTGATGCCAATACTTTCATAGAAATTACGGAGTTGTTGGTTAACAAACTCAGTACCATTATCAGTGCGGATGATTCTAACAGTTTTATCGAGCCTTACTTGCAGCTGTTTTATCAGTTTAATGATAACCTCTGGAGTTTCGTCCTTGGTTCTCAAAAACTTTACCCATGTGAACCGAGAATAATCATCTACTATCACCAGAACGTACTTCTTTCCATTTATGGTTTGTATTCTCATTGGACCGCACAAGTCCATGTGGAGGGTATGAAGAACTTCCAAGTTGGTGTTGATGGTTTTAGGCTTGTGGGTTTGTTTCTTGCTTTTACCCAGTTGACATGCAGAGCAGAGATGATCTTTTTCATATTTCAGTCTGGGCATCCCTCTAACAAGATCTTTACGGGAAAGATTATTTATGGTACCGAAGTTTAAGTGGTTCAAACGACGATGCCACAGCCATGATTTTGTCTTAGAGGCTTTAGAAAGCAAGCATATGGGAGAGGATTTCAACATTTCTTCAATCGATATGGTGTATAGATTTGTGCCCCGACTGCCTTTGAGGAGATCTATACCATCCAATTCTCTGACGAAACATGTATGCTTTCTGAAAGCCACTTCCAGATCTGAATCACAAAATTGACCCACAGAAAACAGATTGTGCCCTAGTCCTTCCACATAATATACCCTTGAGATTACACTGTCACCAAACACATAATCTCCATAACCCATAATAGCACCAAAGTGGTCGTTCCCAAATCTAACTGTCCCGATAAACTTTTTCACGAAGTTCTTGAGCCGCGAGCGATCCCCAGTCATATGTTTTGAGCAGCCTGAGTCCAAATACCACAGGACGATTTGTACGACCTGCACTTGAAACCAGACAACAATGGATAACTGAAAAATGTGGATCCCCAAGTGCAATTGGGGTCCGTTTGGTCAGCACACACATATTCTGAAACCACAGATTTCACAGATGCTACTGTCTTTACTGAGGAGACAGAACTAGAGACAGGACAAGACTGAGATGGAAGGCATTGTGATTCTAAAGGCAGGATTCTACCAGTTGGTCTCCATTCCTTATTCTTCACAATTTTATGCATATTCATTTTAGGTAATGGTCTCTGTTTTCCTAAATTGAATTTCCTTCCAGTGGGTCTCCATTCCTTAACTTTCACAATTTTATGCTTATTCATTTTAGGTAACGTGCACTGTTTTCCTAAATTGAATTTCCTTCCAGTGGGTCTCCATTGATAGCCTATGCTAGCAAATGTTTTTCCTGTAGCTTTCCAAGCTTTCTTGCATGTTTCAGTTATCCTACCATTCTTAACATGGGGTGACGCAGAAGACATCAAGAAGGACACAACACAATCATCATGATTAGCAGAAATTAAACAATTGTCGCATGTTTTACAGATAGCATTAGAATTCGAATTAATTACAGTACTTTTGATACTAGAATCAATACGATTCATCCTACTCATTGCAAACTTATTGTTCCTAGGTTGGGCTTCTACATTCTTCAAATGATCATTCTTAGCTGGCGCAGTCCTATCCTTTCTTGCATTTTCTCTAGACCTTGACTCGCTAGCTTGGGTGTCACTTTTTACTCCTGTAGAAGCATCGAAGGAAACATTAGTTTGTTTTTCTGTCACATGCCTTCCTGATAAAGATGTGTTGGGTTCTGATGTCTTAGGTGGTAGATCAAAGGCTACATGCTTGTTCTCAACAGTAGATGATGATGCAACAGATCTATCTCTATGGCTGCTAAACTTAGGAATTGAGCCTATGGCACATTCTAAGTTTTCTTGAATCCTTTTCGTGAGTTTGCAGGCATAGACAACTGCCCTATCAAGTGGCTTATCAGTCCTATCCTCTTCAACCACCTCACGAAGTGTGTCAAGGCCCTCTCTAAGATGATCGAGATATGTTTGATGGGCAAGGCTGTTATTTCTAAGCTTAAATGGAATACGCCCAACATCAACATCATACTTTTTACTATCAATAGCCTTTGGTGCATCACAATTACAAGTGATGCATGGCATTTTACCTTTCACCCGAGCCTTGAGATTCTCAATTTCATTTATCAAAGAGGTTATTTGATCATTATGATTGCTTCTTGTAACTTTAATAGAATCATATAACTCTTTGAAATGTTGTTTAACCTTTGAATTTTCTTCTCGATAACACTCATTTTCATAATGTAACTTATTTATGGTGTTTTGATATTGAAAATTCTGAGAATCTGAAGACGAAGGTTTATTGGTGCCATACACTTCACACTTGTTGGATTTCAATTGGGCAATTTGGGCCCTCAGCAGTCGAATCATGTTCGTGTGAGCTTGAATTGTCTCATCTCGTTTGCTTAATTCAAAATAAGTATCAAATTCAGGAGCATCCAAGGATGTCTTGTCATTCGATATTTTATGTTTTTCATTTAAATGTTGATATTTCAATTGCAAATTAAGATATTCAACTTCCAATTTTGAAAAACGTTTAACCATATTATCATGGTCATCATTTTGAATTTTTTCAAGCAATTTTAAATTCTCCCCCTCAAGCTCAACAACACGATTCTGGGTGACATTTAACGCAATAGCATACTCATTAAATTGACAAGCAGACAATGCAGAATCAGTAACAGTGTAAAATACATCTTGTGCAATACATTTAGCAATCAAGTTGTCGTTAGTAATGAGTATGTTTTTTCTTTCAATCTCTCGACTCTTAAGTTCTATTGCATGTTCATTCACCTCATTTTCCATATCTTTAAACACTACTTCCATTTCTTTTATTTCGGCTTTAAGGGCAGTTTGCAACCCTTCAAAGTGTTCTTTAAGTAGTTTAAAGAATGGCATGACCTCAGTTAAGTAACACCTTTTTGCATGTTAAAAACCTTTCCCCCTCAGTAATACCGGAGGGTGTGATTCTCTTCTTACATGTTTTATCGAAATCAGCAAACAGTTGCCAAAGCACATATAAGCTAATAAAGGTTTTGCATTCAGTGGGAAGAGACAAAGGCACCAAATTCCTAGGTGTATTGGGGGGATACACCGTTATGGACGCAACTTTTCTAATAAGGGGGGTGTTGGCCTTAAGTTTTTCTACCTTAAGTTTTTCATTATCTTGTTTCCAGAAAATCTGTTCAGGTGTTAACTTCTTTTGAGGAGCAAACACAGTCAAACGATTTTCCTCATAATAATCATGGGGCTTGATTATTATCCGTCTGACTATGCACTCGGATCCCTCATTTTCTCATTCATTTTTTCCCTCGTTCTATCACTTATCTCATCCTCTTCATTTGTGTAGATATGCTCAGGTTGGTCATGAATAGGCATAAGCATCACATTACCATCATATAGGGCTGGTTGAAGTACTTTCATGTCCCTAAGGATGGTTGACTTAGGTTCACCTATCATGATTTTACTATGCTTATCACTCAACTTTCTGTGCTTATGAATCATTTGAGCAGTTTGTATGGTTTGATCTTGTGTGTACAACTTATCTCAAGCTATTTTTTACGTCTTGAGTCTAGAGAAATCATTTAAAAGAGTTGTTTCTTTTTGTTTGAATTCTTGCTTAAGTGTAGTTACACACTTTTGTGCTTCCTGTTTCTGTTTGACTGACTGTTCTAGCTGACTTTTCAAAGAACTCAACTCTAATTTTAATGTTTCTTCTCTCACTCTAGACTCTTTAATAAGTGTACTCATTTGACCTTCTAATTTCTGCTCTCGTTCATTAAGCTCAAACTTAGCACGCTGTTTCATACATAGCCACTTGTTCTTTATAGATATTAAGTCTAGTGATCAAGTCATCTCAGGACAGGCAACTTTTTTCTTGGCACTCATATGCATTATCTATTTACACGATTATCTAAGGCACCTATATTACTTACAACACAAAATCTTTTATTTACAAAAGAATCACCATTTGGTTACATCAGGCAAGTTGTTGTGATTTTAAATACTGTTCATATGAAATAATATTGCTATTTTCCATGTCAACAGTAGTTGTGTCAGAAACATCTGCCTGTTGTACTTCTTTGGGATTCTTTTGTCCCTCGACTATATTATATGTGTCATAAATTTTTAGTACCTCAGATATCACGGATGCATTAGACGGACCAACTTGACGTGGAGATGAGACCAGGGAAGACAAGTTAGCCATGAAGATAGTTTGAGCCGTAGGTTCATCATCTACATCAGAGTCATATGCATCACAGTCATCTGCCTTGAAGATGTTGGGATCATTAAGTGCTAGATCCTGAACAGGTTTCTCATCCATATCTTCATCAAAAGTATTTCCTCCATCTCCTGCCAAGAACAGTAACTCTTCCTCATCCAATACCGCACCATTCTCTTGAGCTTGCATTAACAGCATCTTGTCTTTGAAGTAATCTAAGTTCTGAGGACGTTTAGGTTGATTGCAGGTTCTAGCAATGTGTCCAAGCCCCCCACAATTATAACACTTGATCTGTTTCCCTTGCCCCTGATTGGCATTCCCTGCTCTATTCTGCACATAACCTCGACCCATGTTTCTACCAGCTCTCCCTTGCACATTCTGAACCACAATTTTCCCATCCTCCACCATTGCTAGATTGCGTGGGTTGGATGAATTCCTTAACTGATTGTTGGTCTGAGGGAGTGATGCTTGAAACTGTTGAACCAGTAATGAAACTTGATTGGTGAGATTGTCAATCATTTTGTTGGTCTGAGAGTACCCTGAGTCAAGTTGAGAGCTCATAGCAGGTACTTGTGAGTGAAGTTGATGATAGCTTGGGTTGGATGATGATTGGATTGTCGGTTGAACATTTGTCATGAACGCCAGTGGATCATTTGTAGTTGAAGGACTTAACTTTTCTCTCAGCACCCGATCATAGACAGCATGCTTCTCATGTTGTTGCAGGTAGGCATACAGCTGTTCATAGTTGGTATCCCTTAAACCTTTGTTGAGTTTGACAGCTGTAACAAATCTGTCCTATTCAGGAGTCATGTTGTTCACAAACTTTGAGTTTAGTTGGATATTGGGCATAGTCATTCTGATCATCCTCATATCATTCACCAACTTATGAAATCTTACATAGTAGTCTGTGACATTCTCTCCTGGGTTCATTTTGAAATGCTCGAACTCATCATACAGCTGTGACTCACGATCTTCCTTTGTAAGTTCTGACCCTGCCAACAACATTTTAACGTTGTCCCACACAGCTTTGGCTTCAGTGTTGAAATTGATGAGCTTGTATACATCCTTTGGAAGACCTTGAATGACTATGTTTGAGGCTCTAATGTCGGCATCATACCTCTTCTTTTCTTCTTCATTAAGATCATTGTAGTTTCTAGGTCTGTCTATGCCCCAAGTTACAGTCCCATCTTCACCAGTTGTAACAACATCTCTGGTGGTACCCATCTGATATGGTCCATCGTCAATCGACTTAAGAATGTTAACTCCATTATCTTTTCCCAAGCAGTAAAGTCTTATCCGTTGTGCCCAAGACTCATAATCCGTCCTATCTAGCATAGGTGGACGAGTGTCAGATCCTGCTGCTTGAATATCTTCTGATGATGTGTTTGATGTGGTAGCCATAGTAACTACGGGATTTTACAGATCTTGTGATTTAACCGAGAAATCGAATCTTTCGCGGGAATTTCTAAAATCACCAAGACACAAACCGCCTAGACAAATAGCATAGACACAAACCGAGTTCACACTGTAGAGACAAACCGCGTAGACACAAACCGAGTTCACACTGCAGATACAAACCGCGTTGACACAAACCGCGTATGCGCCTTAGAGACAAACCGAGTTCACACTGGAGATACAAACCGCGTTGACACAAACCGCGTATGCGCCTAAGAGACAAACCGAGTTCACACTGGAGATACAAACCGCGTTGACACAAACCGAGTTCACACTGCAGAGACAAACCGCGTTGACACAAACCGCGTATGCGCCTTAGAGACAAACCGAGTTCACACTGGAGATACAAACCGCGTTGACACAAACCGCGTATGCGCCTAAGAGACAAACCGAGTTCACACTGGAGATACAAACCGCGTTGACACAAACCGCGTATGCGCCTAAGAGACAAACCGCGTTGGCACAAACTTCCAAACCCGTCACTTTCAATGCTGTTTGTCCTTTTGCCTAAACTAGTAATAAGACAAACCGCGTACCCGATGTGACACAAACCGCGTTCAAGATCGTCCAAAATACACAAACCGCATTCAAGAACACTTGAAAGAAAAACACTCGAATCACCCAAAAACACCACACAAACCTTAAATATGTGAATCCAAGCACTAAATACTACTCTTATACTATTCCTAAGCTAGAAAGTACAAGGTATAACAACTTGTAATCACAAAACAAAGCACAAAATGAAATAAATGAAACTTAACAAATCGAACCAAACAACCTCAAAAACTACACAAATCCGTGAATACCAACTCTCATGGACCTAACCATGGCTCTTGATACCAATTGTAGGGTATTCACAATGCAAGAAACACTTGTATGAGGCTTAGTTTTGGATCGAATAGAAGATATTCTAGAGAGAGGTAGGAGAGTTTGGGAGCCTTTGTAGAGAGAGAAACTATATGAGATTAGATTATCATGAAAGGTCCAACCCTTCCCATGGGTGGGAAGGGAGTATTTATAGTACTACATAATATGTCCTTAGTGGACTGTGGAGCGAGCTGACAGTGGGTAAAGACCCGACCCACTCCACAATATTACTAATAACTAAACTACTAATAATATTACTGATAATCCTACGAGCTATGATGAACTAATAATTACTCGGGGTGACCGAGTCTTCAGCTGAATATTCATATTCCTAACAATGCCCATTTTACCTAGAAGAGGACTTTGTGAACCGAACACATACGGTAGAGCAACTCTTGGCTAGGGACACCGAAATGGATCCATTTGAAGACCCTCTAGTTTTTAGGAAGATGATGGATTTCCTAGGAGTTTTACCAATTAACCTAGGGATGAATAAGTGGACTTGTGAGGACGATGATCATAAGTGGGATTGGGACAAACCACCCAAAAATGGAGATGGGTCATGGCATATTAAGATGACATTGTATGACCCGGATGGAGAGAAGTTTGAAAAGATATATTGTACTAAGCGGACCAATAGGAAACTTCAATCCAAGCTTAACCCTAAAGACGTCCTTGATGACGAGCTCACTTACATAGGGTAGAAGGACTTTGAGTCTAGCTACAAGACTCGTTAATAAAGAAAAGCGCTTCTTGGGAGGCAACCCAAGCTTTATTTGCTTTGTGTGTTTATTTGTTTGTTTGTTTGATTTTATTTGTTTCCGTATGTATGTTTAATTTTTATTATTATTGATTCATGTTCAAAACTAAATTGTGAAAATGCTTTATCTTGTTTTTAACTTCTTCTTAACTACATATAAAGGTATTTTGCAAAAGTTAAGTGTAAGGGAAATCCAAATCGGTTTATTAGAACACAAATGAACATGAATCGTAATAATAATAAATTAACATACATATTAGTATTTGTTTGAGTCAAATGCTTGTATTGAGTCATAATGATATTTTGCAGGATTTCCAGGTAGTAAGGTATAGGTTTTTCCAGAAATTTTCCGGAAACTTAACATGAGAATTCTGTCAGATCATTTCTGACGGCGTCAGGATTTACAACCTGACGGCGTCAGGTTTTAATTTTCTGAAATTTTTGAAAGTTTTGTTTTCATAAAAAGTTTTTATTAAATCTCTAACTTATAAACTCCAGGAATCTGCAAAATTATCATTCCACAAGCATTATATCCATATATAGAATTTATCCCGCCGATGTTATGCAGGTTTTCGTGTTTGTTTTCTCAGGTTTAATAGGTTATTTTGGACAAGGAGATGTATGTGGAATCAAGCTTATGGCGATGCATTAGTCTTGGAGCTTCAACATTACCTTGGAAAGAGATCTAACCATGTTACCTCTTTATCCACCGAACGAATCTGGGGAGTATTTGATTTCATTCGTTTACCTTATTTACTTTTACACCTTGTTATTTGAACATTGGGGACAATGTTCATCTTAAGTGTAAGGGGGGGTAAAAATACGATACTTTAGAGAATGCTATTACGCTTGATTTTTGTTTGTTTAATGGTAGATGTGTAATAAAACTGAGAGAAATACCTGTTAGGGCAATTTTAGTGCCAAATTTAAAATTTTTTACAACATTTAGGAGTAAAACTTTGGTCTTAATGAGCGTCTCATGGATAGGAGTTATATGAACAGCACAAAAAACCGTACCACTAAAAAAAATTTTCACCCCCAAATATGTGAGGTTCGCCCCTAGAATTGGTAGGAAAAGCATTTATGCTATGATGTGTGTACCGGTAGCACTTAGATTCTAGAACTTGCGTTAGGACCATTCCGAGGCCACAAGTGAGACTACACTCGTGTAGTTAGATTTACTACATGATAAGAGGCATTAGGATTAACCCATTGTTTTACACCTGTGTTTTGGTTATAATTACTTTGGCTACATTGGTCAAGTAATTCTCCCACACCCTTTGCGTTGTACTCATTTTTAGTACACGATACCCTAGTACACCCCTCAGAGCCTATCTTTTCGTTTCGACCTTTAAGCATTTTACTTAAAGGAAGAATTTGTTTACACCCCACTTAAATGTACACCCAAATCGCCTTAGCCTACCTTGTATGCACTCATTTTTAGTGCATTATTGTGACAACATTTGTTTAAACCCCAAGTTAATTATCTAATTGATTACATGGTTGCTAAGTCGAGTCATATCCTTGTACATATTGTTTTGGGACGATTGGGACTCATGGGTAAAGTACTAGTGTAATGGAGTAATGGGGAAGAACAACATTATTACCCCCATATGTGCTAAATATTTTAAAAGTACTCCAAGTGTTTCGATTATCTTAATTCGAGCCATTAGAATAGTTATTTGTAAAGTTATGTAAAAGTTCAAGTGTAAGGGGAATGCAACGCCCCTATGATGTATTATTTTGGATGGTAGGGCAAGAGTGTATGAAAAAAAAAAATCGAAAAAATCAAGAAAAATTCAAAAAAAATGAGAAAAAGAAAAATAGAAAAAACATACGGACTACCATCCCGTTTCATTTTATGTTTATTTTATGTTTTTGTTATTTTGTTTTTAGCTTAAGTCGAGTCTAGTCTTGGCTTAGCAACGCCATATTGTACATGTAATTAATCAAGATCTTTAACTCGCCACCAGTAAAATATCCCTTATCCAACAAATCCGTGTTTATCATATCCCTACACCTCACGTTATAACCCATGTAAAAGCCCTCTTTGATAGTTTATCTTAGGTGCTTACGCCTAGTGGAGGAGGTTTTCGATCCTTTCCCAAGCCTATGGTAATCTATTTGCTATGACAGGTAGTGAGAGATATTATCCGTTTTCATTTATGAGATTTATTTTGACGACACCTGAGAGATGTGAGTATCTAAACACTACTTGTGAGGTGCTAGTTTGTAATCTCCGTGCTTATTATGATTAAAGTGGAACGACTATGTATTGTAATTACTTTTATATTAGCATTAAATGACCCCTAACTTGTATTTTGATTAGAATAAAAGCGCATTTGCTTGAGGACAAGCAAATCTCAAGTGTAAGGGTATTTGATGAAGCGAAAAGTGTACCGCTTTTAGGGGGTCATTTAAGACCTAAATCGTATTTATTTGATCAAATATCGCCCTAAATTGTTCCTTTTGTCATTTTAGGTACTTTGGAGATGAAATCTGGAAAAGGAAGCATTTTGGACGTTTTTGGAGCATAAAAGTGAAGAAAACGACAAAGTCTCAAAATCGGCTGGAAAAGTACCTTTGACGGCGTCAGGTATTGTTCTAGACGGCGTCATGGCTTGGCAAAAGAGGTGGATATGAAAAATACACGAGACGCGCCAGAGAGTTTTGCAATGGAAAGTCTGACGGCGTCACCCTTTAAGATGATTAAGGCCATCACGGTTTAAGTTAAAGAGGGACGACGTCAAGCCCATTTCTGACGGCGTCAACCTTTGATAAGCCAGAGCGGATTTTGGAGCACTAAAGAGGGACGGCGTCAAGAAGGCCATCCGGGAACCCTAGACACGGCGAGGTGACGGCGTCAAGTCCTATAACGTGACGCCGTCAGATACTAAACTCTATATATAGTTTTGCAATTTTTTGTCATTAGTGTGCAACTTTGTGAGGAGAAACCTTAAGACGAATTTCTGCCATTTTTAAGGGTTTTCATACCCTTGGATCTCCCATGTTTAATTGAAGATAAGTATTCATTTAATCAATCAATATGTCTATGTGTTGTTTGATTATATCTTGTTCTTGTCTTTTGATTAACATGCTAGGCTAGATTTATCTTGTGTTTGCTTAGATCTAATGAAACCTAACTATTGATTATTAGTTGTTAGTGTGTTATTGATTGTATTGGATGATTGTTTATCGATGTTAGGCTTAAGAAAACTGGCTAACCTCCTATTCGGTAACTTGCTTGAACGTCTTAAGAAACATGAACCAATGCGTACTAAGGTTTTTATGGTTGTATTTAATGCATGAGCGAATTCTAGTGATCCCATGTTAGGAGCTTCTTAGCCGGCTCGACATAGGAGTGAAGTAGGAGCTTATAGAGTTGGGGAAGTACGTACGCCACCCCACGATTGGTATTAAGGAATACACCCGTCATCCACGCAATTAATACACACTAATCAACCGGTAAAAGATAGTTAGGGAGTAAGGAAATCTAAGTAAACACATTTCTCTCCACATAAGTTTCACAACCTTTTCATTTTCAGTTATTTTATTTTATTTGCAATTGTAGTTATTTGGGTTAGTTGACTAGCAACTAATTCCGCCCACTCCTTCAAACCCGAGATTTTACTTGCTTTCATAAAAAAAATAAAAATACAAAAAGAATCTTCCCTCACCCTTAGACCTATTAGAGTAGTTTTTCAATCCTAACGACACTATTCCCTGTGGAGAACGATCAATCCCCCGTACTTACCACTACACTATACTACATCGGTCAGGTACACTGCCTGGTGGGGTTGTAAGCCTCTTGAGATCCCTCGAGAGGTAAAACCTGTTGTAAGGTCGCAAAACCACGCATCATTAATGCTATGTTAGTGGAACAGCAGCTTTTCACAAAGATTTGTGGACCTCATTGCGCTGTCAATGGGTTTGATGGCATAACAACGATGGTTGTATTCGTTGCAACAACGGATTATGAGTCTACGGGGTAAGGGGATTAAAGTTTAGGTGGTCCACATCTTGGCGGGGCAGGTCACTAGACTTGCAGCCATGGTGGCCATATCCTCTTTTTTCGATTCTTAGCAGACTTATTTGTTGTAGGTCGCTACCAGTTTTATTCCCATTTGTTTTTATTCAAAACACCTGGTGTTGCTTTACATACGTTAGGGCTATGATGATTAACACCTATTTTCTGAGACAAATGAAGTGGGCCGTGAAATATTGGACCCGTAACTTGGCCGGGCAATGACCGAATGGCATCATTATGCAACCGTGTTTCTTTACAGCCACGGCGGTGTCTATAACTTTTTCGCCATTTTTGGTTTAAAAAACTTAGCCTAATAACTGCTACTTATGTGTTATAGACAGAGCGGGTGGGACAAAGAAACACTAAATGTATTATATATATGTAATGTTATGTTCATATTCGTTGTAAAAACGGATTATTAGTCTACGGGGTAAGGGGGTTATATCATAGATGGTGCACATCTTGGCGTGCCAGGTCACTAGACTTGCACCCTTGGTGGCTATATCATCTTTTATGGATTCTTAGTAGATTTATTTGTTGTAGGTGGCTACCAGTTTTATTCACATTTGTTTTGCTCCAAAGCACCTTTTGTTGCTTCACGTACGATAGGGCTATGATGATTAACAACCATTTCCTGACACAAATGAAATGGGTCATGAAATATTGGATCCGTAACTTGGCGGGCCAAGGACCGGATGGCATGATTATTCAATCGTGTTTCTTTGCAGCCATGGCAAGGTCTACATCTTTTTCACCCTGTTTGGTTTAAGAATCTGACCGTAATAGCTGCTACCCTATGTCGCCCTATTGCAAGTCATAAGTTTGTGGTTGCTTTTGCATTTGGTTCTTATGAATCCGAAATTTTAAACTCTTACAGATGACATCGTTTTGATTTGGTCAATGGTTGTTCTTCGATTTAGTTATGACTCTTGCTTTTGTTGTTGTTGTCAGCAAAACAATAGTTTTTTTAAACGGGTATCTATGTAATGCATGATGAATATTACAAAGAAACCGTCTTCAAATACAGGTTTACAACCGGAATCGAGCTCAGGAGATCTCAAACCCGGTTCTAGACTTGTATTTGAAGACGGTTTAAATTTGTATATTCATGCGATAGAAGTTCATTTGGCTGCTGGCAAATCAACTTGGGAATCGGATCCTACTCCGGAAGATGGTGATGGCTACATTTGTTGGTTACATTGAAAGTTGTGGCTATAACTAATGGAGATACTGTATCTTTAACATATAGCAAGACAACAGTCACAGAAGCATCGAAAAAAAAAGGACTTGCTTCTACTGTTCATCCCCAAACAGGCAATTGTCGCTGGAAAAAAAAAACATATATTCGTATCGGCGAAACTTTAATGGATGGCAGGCTCCGGTGCCGACCTTGCACTGTTTGGATCTGAAAGGGACTAAATTAGGTCCACATCTTGGCGGGGCAGGTGACTGCACCTGCAGCTATGGTGGACATATCCTCTTTTTTCGATCTTTGGCAGGCTTATTTGTTGTAGTTGGTTATCAATTTTATTCACATTTATTTTCCTACGAAACGGCTTTTGTTGCTTAAGCTAGGGTAAGGCTATGATGATTTACACCTCTTGTCTGAGACAAATGAATTCGGTTGTCAAAGATTGGATCCATAACTTGGCAGGGCAAGGACCGGATGGCATGATTATGCAACCGTGTTTCTTTGCAGCCATGGCGACCTCTAGCTATTTTTCACCCTGTTTGGTTTAAAAATCTGAGCCTAATACCTGCTACCCTATGTCGGCCTGTTGCAAGGCATAGGTTTCTTGCCGCTTCTGCAGTCGCAGTTTTATCCACATTTATTTTTCTCCAAAACATCTTTTGTTGGTTGACGTACGGTTGGGCTATGATGATTTACGCCTCTTTTCTGAGACAAATGGAGTGGGTTGTCAAATATTGGATCCGTAACTTGGCAGGGCAAGGACCGGATCGCATGATTATGCAACCGTGTTTCTTTGCAACCATGGCGGGGTTTGCCTATTTTACACCATGTCTGGTTTAAAATTTTGGGCCTAATACTTGTTAACCTATGTCGCCCTGTTAGTTTTATCCACATTTATTTTTCTCCAAAACATCTTTTGTTGGTTACGCTGTTGCTACCCTAGCTCGACCTGTGCGGATGGCTGTTATTCTTTTTTTGTTATGATTGCTGCTTATGCTGTTGTTCTGACAAAAACAATCCTTTCTTTCGCAAGCTATCTATGTGATACACGATCAATATCAGGAAAAACGTCTTTAAATACAGGTTTACAACTAGAATTAAACTCAGGAGACCTGAAACCCGGTTCTAGACCTGTATTTGAAGACGGTTTTGATCTGAATATTGATGGGATGGATGTTCATTCCACTGCTGGCACATGAACATGGGAATCGGTTCCTACTCCAGAAGATGGTTATAGCTCCTCTAACCAAGTGTCGTCTGATTTCTTTGAGGCCCATTCATCAATACCTGAATCATGATTCACCTATTAGTGAATAGGCCTCAAAGAAATCAGACGGAACTTGGTTAGAGGAGTATCTGAAGAGGATAGTGATGATAAGTGTCTAGGTGGTGATCTCAAGTATTATGAACTAGAGGATAACATTATGCTTTAAATAAGATCGGCGCCGACTGCTGGTCAGTTTGCATATATATACTTTTTATGTCTACCTTGCGTTTACAAGTTTTATATCATACTTAGGTTCATTTCTACAAATGCCTCTCATCATCAGCCGTACGCATTTGACCACAGATAGATGTGAAAAAAAAAGAGAATGCTGTGACAAACATTATACTTCAAGTCAGATCGGCGCCGACTGATGGTGAGTTTTCATACATATACATTATGCAGTCTCAATCAGTTTTATGACATAAGAATCATGGTGATATTCATTACAGGTGCCTATGATAAGTCTACGGGATAAGGGGATTAAACTTGAGATGCTCCACATCTTGGTCGGGCAGGTGACTACTCCTGAACCTATGGAGGGCATATCCTCTTTCTTCAATCCTTATCAGATTTATTTGCTATAGGTGATTACCAGTTTTATTCACATGTATTTTCCTACAAAATGGCTTCCGTTGGTTCAGCTAGGGTAGGGCTATGATGATTAACACCTACTTTATGAGACTAATGAAGTGGGTAGTCAAAGATTGGAACCATAACTTGGTCAGGCAAGGATCGGATGCCATCGTTATGCAACCGTGTTTCTTTGCAGCCATGGCCGGTCGTACATCTTTTTTGCCCTATTTGGTTAAAAAATCTGAGCCTAATAATTGCTACCCTATCTACACCTGCCACACCCCCTGAGTTTCTGACTGTTTCTATGTTGGGTTCTTAGAAGTCTGAACTTTTAAACTCTTACAGATATTCAATTTACTTATAACTGTTGCTTCTGCTGCTGTTTGCAGCAAAACAATTTTTTTTCTTTTATTTTTTGATGGGTATCTATGTAATGCATGATGAATATCATAGGCAATGATGAAAGCTGTTAGAATATCCAATTTTGTTAAGTGTAGATTACCATAACCTATGTGTTGGCATAACGACCAGATGGTCGCAGCCAAGGCCGGTTTTGGGTAACACTTCTATAATCGCTGACCTGAGCCTTATTATGTATATTATCATCATGCATTATCGTTGATCCATCATTCATCCTCTGTTACTGTTTATGTCCAGAATAGTTCAGACGTTTAATTACTTTTTTTGGAGGTCTAAACTTTATGTGCCGCTGTCTTTCAGCTCATTTGCCATGTTTCTACATAACTAGAACACAGAAAAGATAAGTATTATTCAAGTTTTTTTATGCAATACTTCAATATGAAACTCCTGCATTTGTATATGCATGCTTATGGTATCTTAAACTTACAGGCTGAATCAACTGTAGTACACGACACTGCTTACATTTTTTTTCACTGCCAACAGGTTTTTTATATTCAACAACCTCACTGCATACTATGGAGACAAGTTAAATATAAAAAATAGACGGAGTATCAATGATGGATGTACCGAGACCGAGCGCAGCTATCACTAAATTCGCATGGTCGGTGCATCCATCTTTGATACTTTGTCAATATTTTTGTCACCCCCAAGTTTTCACACTCACCTACCTCGGTACATTATGCTTCAACTCAGATCAAGATCGGCTGTTGGTCAGCTACCAAATATATACTTTGTATGTCTGCCTTTCATTTACCAGTTTTATATCATGCTTAATAATACCCTGTTCTCTCTAGTTACAATTTTGCACACCAAGGTCTGCTTATGGCTTTTTTCCCGCAGTTGACAAATCTAACCGTTATACATACTCGATAAAAGAAAAGCAGTCATGTATGCTAGGCTGGAAATGAGGTGTGTGGTGAACAGTGTTCAACAACGAGAAAAAAAATACCAATGCAAATGATAATACTATACTTGCGCTTCCTTTTCGTTATCTAATTGGTGTTCATTTTTATAGAAGCTCAAATTGTTTTATGCATGTTCACAGGTTCAGTCCCACAAAAGGGTCTGATCATCGGTCGTGTGCATTTCACCAAAGATAGATGGGAAACTAAAGAGAATGTTGTGACAAGTGACTTGATGCAGATTACTTCTTCGCACCATCCTCTTTTGTTACCAATCTATCTTTGAGAATTGCACGCTATTATTGATCAGGACCTTTTGTGGAACTGCAACTGCCAATATGCAAGAAAAAAATTGCTATAACACACACGGAACATCAATTGTTGGGATTAAAAGTTTTTGCGGGTCCTATTTGAGCTTATAAACGATAACTTTTCACACAATCTATTACCCTTTCAAAACAAACATGGACACCCAAAGAGATTGTAGTAAGCATGTCCATATTAAGTATCATTTCAGTTAATTTTGAGCCCTTACGAATAAATTCGACAATAATAGAAAGCTATTGCGTGAATCTTTGGATACCCCGTGTCCCCATACTTACATTTGAATTTTGGTGAGCATTTGGTTTTCTCATCTTCTGCTACCGTCTATGGGAAACCTACGAAAATTACATGTGTTGAGGACTTTCAACTGAAGACAATGAATCCTTATGGGTGCACCAAGGTATCATATTACCGCTCTTAAAGATGCTCTGTCTGTCAAGTATTATGCCTTTTTCTAAATGATGCTTTAACTTGGTTCATGCTATGCAGGTATAATTTCAAAGGTTTTATCACAAACCCATCTACAGTCGCTCCAACAACTTTCTTTACCCTTGCAGCAGATGCTTTGACCGGGTACTAATGTTCACCGTTATTTTCAATGCACAAAGCAACAGATCCGCAAGAAATACCACACAAGATCTTTGCAATTGAAGGTCAAAAGAATACTTTTCAAATCCATTTCAATCAAACAGCCAGAACAGTTAACTTTATTCTACACCAAGTTTTCAACAACACCAATAGAGATCAAGGAACAATCAAAATAATAGAAGCAAACCCAGGTACCAACATTTGAGTTAACAATTTCTCTTATTTAAAGATAACATATGCAAATGCAAATATTAACTACTTTGTTTGTAAAAAATAGGAACACCAACAACAATCCTCGCACTAACAAATCAACAACACGCAAACAAAAAGACAGATGAACACAACAGATCAAGATCAGCTACGAGAAAATTGTTTGAAGATGAACTACCACATCTAAGGAAGCAAAAAAGGTCAGTTACACAATTTAACTTAACATAAACAATAACTTTTATAACATCTTACAATCCAGTCACATAGGCTCCAGCCAAACATTACAGCAAGACTCATAATAAAATTAAATACAGATACATAACTACAAATACAGACACCAACGTGAATGACACAACATAACCAACACCAATTCCCTCTACTTCTAGCCACACAGTCAGAAATCCATCAGACCCTTAAGCTTCTGAACAAAGATCTCCTTATCACGAGCATTTAGCTCCAACTCAGCTGTCATTCTGCATGACCTTTTGGTCATCTTTTGCCTGTACCTCTATTAGGTACTCAGTTGTTTTCTGGGCATAAATTCTAAGTTGATCGCACCTAGGACGCCTAGACATTGTTTTTTCTTGCTTCTTTATGACAAGTTGGAAAATGAATTGTGAAAATAAACATACATCAAACCTTCCTTAAATAGAGAAACAAAACTCAAAAAGTAATTTGCATAGTTTTTTTTTTGCCACATGCATATCATGAAGCAAGGTACCCTTATCTCCTTTGGCTTATTGGCATCATACACCTATTGAAAAAAAGAATTGGCATATACCATACCTGCCAAAGATGCACAGCAAACTTTTTTATATTCATTATAGGCATTGAACATAGTTACAGCTATTGTACTATTACTCCTTTCAATTCATCCATACTATCATCCAAAAGAACCCAAAATTATTGCCTTGGAGGCTTTAAAAGTTGGCAAAAATAATAGACTCCCTACTGTTTATTCATTATGCACAACTTAATAATTGTAGATGCATAATATAGTCTGAACACCCGTTATCGATACCTACTTTGAACGACCCAGTATAGCTATAGGATAGACACATATTAAATACTTGCCTATGTACGGATGACTACTGCTGCTTAAATCAAAAACAAAATAAATAATGTGTCAACAATGGAACGGCTATATATATCAGATACATACCCTTTCCGGAAAACTGAACCATGCTTTTGGAAAATGGACTTATAAAAAAAATTATAATAAAAATCATTTCCCTTCATTTTACGGATCCCTAACTATGCACAATGGAAACCGTTTCCCGTTATTGTTGAATACAAATTTCTTTTTCTAATTTTCATTTAAAAATTACTTCCGCCTAGATTGATTGCTACTGTTTGATAGATACTGCAACAAATAACTACGTTACTGAAGCATATCTTGGTGGCTGTTGTATACAGGCAGTTGACAACAACAAAAAAAATAAAATAAAATAAAATAAAAAATAAAAAATAATCGAGTGTTCTGTTGCTTAAAATATTGTGCAGTCAACTAGCTTATTGTCCAGGAAATTTCACACCTGGTACAACTACTCAAGACTACAACGATAGTGAGATATCAAGGATAGTATCGTGCGCAACACTATATATTGGTAAGTTTCTGACTTTGTTATTATGGCAGTATGTTTCCATTTTAAGTGGTTACAAAAATTGCATAAGAAGTTTTTCGTAACACAATGTATTTACCTGTATATATAGTAGCAATCGTCTAATTTAAATTTGTCAAAGTCCACGTCAAATAGATAAAGTACTCAAAAGATGCAGCCCCACCTACACTTACATATGGTTTTGTTCAAAATGCTAACATACATGTTTGATTAAGGTGTTTGGAATAACTTATGTACACTTTCCAAATCTGTTTTTGATTTTGGTTTTGGAAATGTATGGAACTGAAAATGGGGATGCTCCAATTGGTTTATTTTCAAAAGATATTGTAATAATTCCAGAAGCTTTCAGTTTCTGTTTTGTTGTACCAATTGTAATTGCATTAGCTATTGTTTTTTATTGTAAGATCTAACCTTTTGATTGTGTGGATCTATTCGGGTGGTCTTGGATCTTGAAAGATCAAGAAACCCATGTTTGAGTTAGTGAGATGAGATGAACTAGAGAGAGAGAGTTGGGAAAACTTGAAATCAATTAGATTGTAGGTGAAATATGACAAGAGTTCCAACTCTTCCCAAGTGTGGGAAGGGCTTTATATAGTAGCTAATATTTGTGCCCCTAGTGGGCTGTGGAGTGAGCTGACAGTGAGGAAAGCCCCGACCCACTCCACAAATATAAATACGACTAATACTATTAATACTTATACTAATATTACTATGCTAATATTAATAAGCCTACAAGCTATGTAAATGCTAAATAGATACTCGGGGTGACCGAGCCTTCATCTGAATATTTATATTCCTAACAATCTCCCCCTAAGGGAGGTCACCCCGGAAATAATAACTTGAATTCTAGCATTTTGTCTTCTGATCATGTCTTCATAGCTCGTAGTCTTTGATTCTTCAATGTCTTGAAACTTTGTGCATTCAGCAGTAATCTTTTGATGACTGATCTGTTGTCTTGGATGACCTTTGAGAATTCTTCGAGTTTATCACCCAACATTTGTCTTCAAGTCATCTTTCAGCAGTATGTTTCCATGTGATGTGATAATCTTCGAGTCGACATGCTCACACTATTTGGAGTCATGATCTTCAACATCAGAGTTTGCAGAAGCAATGTTGAAGGTCTTTTAGGTTGATCATGACTTTGTTGAATTACAATGATGATGTAGTGTGAACATGTGGTAGAGGATTGGCAACTTGTCTGCAACCAGCTACACCAGCAACCAGCTACTGCATTCCACTTCTACAATCGCCAGAAGTTCCTGCATACGACAGTTAGCAACAAATCGACCGGTACTTACAGGTTTGGACTTCGAAATCGTCAACAGCATAGTGTGAAGACTTTCTCTAATCCTTACCAAGACCGTTCCTAATCGAAAACCCACAGAGGGCCTTTTAAGATCGTACCGTAGTACATCAACGATTAGGTGAGTCGCTGGAGTTCACTCCATGACTGTAGACCGTTTGAAACCGCCATGACCACTAAGCGTAATCCACGAGGAATTACCGAAGTGACCTGCTTTCAGGGCTGTTTGATGTTGACCCTGGCAGGAATTTCCATTCAATCATTGAGAGTTACATTTGTAACTTCTCTCATAAATGTTCTGGCAGATTGCTAAGATCTGCGTAGGACTCATAAGTTTACAACTGGTGTCCTTAATGTTGAACTACCAGTGTAGAAATAATTCGTGTCCCTATGAGATCTTATAATGCATCTCGTGGCTCTAGACTCAATTGTGCGTTTTGATTTGGTGATCGGAGGCTGGAGAGGACTGCCACCTTTTCAATATCATCTAACTCGGAGTGAGAGAGACAATAGAAATGTATTGAACTCCGTGACAATTGAAACAAGAATCCTTTGAGGGACCTTGAGTAGCTAGGGAGGGTTGTGCAGCGTATCACTGGGTCCATGATACTTTGTCTTCAATGTCAGCAATCAACTAAGTGATTCTGACAGCATATGAATTGACCCGGTTTCTGCCTAAGTTGTAAGGAGGGCTATTTCTTTTCACCCTTTATCTTTACAATTCTTTTTTCATTCTTCAACCCCTTCAGTGCTTACCGAGACTTCATAACTTGCACCTTGTTGGGTTTGTTCCAGTACAAGCTCCATCTCAGTCGGCACTTTTCCCTTATCCACTTTTCTCCTTTTTAATCATACCTAAGGACTTCTACACTAACTAGTGGATTGTCCCTGGGTAGATCCCTCCGGCTCTGGCGGGATCATGGGAACTTGAGCCTAACCTAACCATCCTTATAACTCCATACATTAATTAAAGTGGTCGGTCTTTGGTATTCATCCACGATTGCCAAACCAAATCTTTGAAAAATCTCTCAAAGTGTTCATGATTCTGAAACATACTTTTTCAAACACTTTGAGAGTTTTATATTTTTCAAATGCTCCCCCTCAACATGTGCTCGGATGATTGTTTTATAAATTTGCACATGTTGGGTAGAGCTTGCACTTTTTGAATTGATCCACTTTCAGTGAACATGACCGATTCGAGACATGCTTACATCACTAGTTAGACTAGCTTGAAATTATTACCCGGCCTGGTCAAGTTCACAGAAAGTTTCTCGAAACGGTACACTCTACTCAGACACATCCTTTTCGAGACACGCTTACATCACTGGTTAGACCAGCTTGAAATTATTACCCGGCCAGGATATGTCCTTTCGATTGATGACAATATATGTTTCGTCAATTCATTGGTGAAGTCTGAGCCTTGCTCACATAGGATGCCAAATCCTTTTGTCCATTTGCTCCCCCTCAATATGTGCATCGATATACGAAAGAGTTTAGCACATATGGGAGAGCTTACATTTACGTCCAAACATCACATTTTATCAGATTTCATATTTAAATCACATTCTCTCCCCCGATCAAAAATTTCAAACCATTTGAGATTTGTGATCCCAATTGATTTAAATAAGTTAGAAAATGTGGGAGAAAATGTGTCCGATTTAATGTTTTCTGATAATGGAACATACTATGCTCCCCCTTAATCTAAGAGGGAGATTCACTGCTTATTTTGCACAAAGTGATTTTTATGACACGAATGATATTGACCTTTTTGCGCAGATGATGTGATCATCCGCTTTTCTGAGGGAGTCATTGGTCAACATCAATTATCCATCCACCAACAAAACTTTCCCACACGTTGAAGATCTCCACTTGGCGAGATCAGAATACGAACTGCTTTGTTGAAGTGAAGGTGGTGGTGGTGATGACAGTGTTGTTGTTGTTGTTGCTGCCGACGTTGTTGTTGTGGTGAATTCCGAGCCAATCAATAGAGTTTGAATGTCTGATCAAATGGTTAGAATGGGAATTGGCACATTCATTTTGGCTATGGAATCTGCATAAGAATATCAACACAGATATACATACATACAGATACACTATTCCTTAATAGCTACCCTTCAGCAGCTTGCCACATTATAATACCAAATTCATTTAATCAAACCACAGTCAAGAAATATGTCAAACTACTATCTAGCATGAAGAGCAATCAGCAATCATGAACATGGCAATTCACTCATATTTCATCATTCAATTCAGGATCTTAGGAACAAGATTCTAACACGATAGATATATACCTAAGGATATCCTGAGAACATATGCATTATTTCAACAACCATTATGCAGCAATCAACTAACAGAAGTCAGACAGCATTTGAAACTCATTCATTCAGATCATACAAATCTCATAGGAGTATTCAAGAACATCAAACACAACTGGTTTTCTTACTTCTTTTAGGTTTTGAGTTTTGATGTATCTAGGGGATTAAACGAGGATACCAAAGTAACACAAATGAACCTTCTAGATACATAAAGCTAGGAAACTATAAGCAAATTGCACATAATGTCCTAAACTTTCTAGCAACTAACACGTTTGGTCATTAGATATAAAGTTTTAGCAAGATCCTCTTCAACTAATTCCCCATTAACTACAAAACCATTTCTAACAAGTATGAGTTAACCAAGAAATCCGTTTGATGATATAAAATTTGAATTCAGTTTCCCCCTCAATCAATGAACCGAATTCTAGTTAAAGATTTGTAGTCGTTGATTGAGTGACAAATTTTTATGCATAATCCAAGTTTAAACAAATTTCATACAACACATATTCACCAAGTGTCTCACAAATAATTTTCAGAAGAATCATAGAATGAAAACTATTTGTATGCAAAGAAGATTTCTCTTCCTTTTCAAGAAATGATGCACTGAAACGTACATTAGATCGAAGAAACATGGATATAAAGTAATCCATGCCCAGGTGAGCATCACCCAGTTGGAGGAACAGCCGTCTTTTTGGCGACGTGCTTTCCCCATTTTGAAGCGCGGGTTGCTATCTAAAGTAATAGCAAGCCATATAGACATGTTTTAACCATCCATTTTAACTTCTGCTCGAGCTTCATTTAAAGACCCGTGCCATTATTGAATGACATTTCTAAGTCCGTAAATGTTATCGATAAACAGAAGACATGCCTAGGTGAAACTATTTTTGGTCTTTTCTAATTTTTTTAATTTTTATGGTTTTTCTGATTTTACGTTTCTCTATTTACAATTAGCAAGATTTCTATATATCTATTTACAAAATGGTATAAGATATGAAAAAGAATGTAAGAAGCAAAATATATACAAGGATACGAACCGAAAACCATTACTCCTCAGCATCCTGAATCTTTTCCGCTTCCATCATTTAACTTGCTGAAGAGTAACGTGAGCACTTTTAACATAGGGATTAATTCAGGCTTTTCACTCACCCCTAATTAGTGTTCTCCCCTAATCTGACAACCTTTCTGATGAACACCCATAATAGAAGAAAGAATTTGGATGAACGCCCATAATATGAAGAAGTCTTTAGATAACCGAATGCATGCCGTCTTTAGTCTTCTAACACATAGCGGAGAATGTAGAGAAGACTGAAGACTAGACCTTCTTCAAGATTGCCCAATATGGAGGAACAAAATACCAACCATCTTCATCTCACCAAATGCCTTCCAGTAACCTTACATATAACCCATCAGCCCGCAGCGTACACATGAGACGATAACACACAGCAGAGAATGAAGAATAGACTGACGACTCGACCTTCTTCAGTCTTTAGTATAACACCAAAGTAACAAGTTGAACCACTGATCATCTATAGTATGTATCCATCCTTGGATATTAAGCCCTGATCACGTGAACCTGTTGTGCGTCCTTGATGTACACATTCTCTCTCCCCTGATGGGTACGATTAATCAGCCCATGACGTAACAGTGAAACATTAATACCAAGGTAACAAGTTGAACCACTGATCATCTCTGCGGTTATCAACACCGGAATAAATGATTAAGCCCGATCACGTGAACCTGTTGTGCGTCCTTGGTGTACACATTTCTCTCCCCCATGATGGTTACGATTAATCGGAATCATCATCATGATGTGTACATGCAGCGTAATGACGTGTACATGAAGCATTGACTAGAAACCCTTTGATGCTGATTGTACCAGCCCGTGAGACGATGTCGATTAGCATTCCATGACCATGTTCTTCAACACCTTGATAGACGGAGGAAGATGTAGTGTTGGAGAACCATGGTTTGCACGACTCCTGAACTGACGTATTCAGGAGTCGTATGACCATTTCTCAATCATCAAACAACATGTAGATTATTCACCCTTTCCCCCCCCCCCCCCTCAAAAATTGCATATGCCTGCCAACTGCAATTTTTGATGATTGAACGAGTGAATATGAATACCATCAACGGTAAGCAGCTCCACTTGACGGTTCTTGAAGACTGACATGTTGTTTATTCACCTTTTCCCGCCCTCAAAAATTGCATATGCCTGTCAACTGCAATTTTTGGTTGAATAAGTGAATAAGAGTATACTCCAATGTGCGCCGATCCACTTGAAGACTGAATAAGCACGGAAAGAGCATGAAACTTGTTGATGAGAATGGCTATAAAATAAGAAGATTCCTCTTCTTTTGAAGATAAAGTGCACTCAGGCGTACACTTTTCTTTTCTTTGATGAACGGGGCCTGAAGTGATATCTGCAGACGCCATAATGATGAAGACCGAGGCCTGAACTGAGGTATTCAGACGTCATAATGATGAAGAGCGAGGCCTGCACTGATGTGTACAGACGTCATAATCTCTCTCTTTACTACTTCTCTCATCTAACTCGTTACCAACCCCATTATCATTTTGTCGGCTTGAAGTCGTGACCACTGATGGAGAAAAACCCAATATGATGAACTTGAGCCTGAAGTAACATAACCCAAACTTGTGACTTAAACTTGTACTAATGCGAGACAAAGAGCGGTGCAGAGACTTCGTGCAACATCAAATCCCTAAGTACTCTATACTCTTCAACCAACCATCCATCAAGTATAAGACGTACATCACCTCTTGGATATCCACAACTTCGTGTGACACTGAGCACTACAACGTGACTCCTTAAAGTGATAGTTATTTTGTAAAAGAGAGAAAGAAAAAATAACTAGATACCCAAGTCCTCGTCATTGTAAATGTTGAAAGCTCGAACAAGGATCTCGAAGAATCTTCATCCAACCTCCCCGATATCTTCAGATACTAAGTACACGCACCCATGAAATTTCACTTCAGGCTCAAATAAATAATACTGATCTAACGCCGTAGTCACATCTTGTCGATTAACTGCCCCGATCCAGCCATTTGTGATGTTTTAGCTGATCTTTGATAGTGGTTTTAACCCGATCATGGTCAAGAGCGCATAGCCCATCATCACGGGATTTTACAAATCTATGATTTAAACCGAGAAATAAGTTCTTTCGCGGGATTTTACAAAACCAAGAAGAAACCGTGAGACAGTAACAGATTGAATGTGGCATGACTGATTTGATTTTGGTGAACTTCAGCTTGGGTTAAGAATATCTCGTGAGAATTGCGGATCACATCACAACTTTTAAAACCTTTGTCCAACTAACCAAACTCGTATACAAACAACTAGTTGTGACCACTTGATGAAGGAAACCCGATATACCCATATTGCAAATGAAGTAGAATTACTCAAATTTGTTACCTAAGCTTGCATTGTTGTTGGAAGAACGGTGTTAAGTCTCTAAGTACGTAATGTTATCCTGACAAAGTATGAGACTTTCATCACCTCTTGCGATTATCCACAACGTCTTCTACGTGTGACACTGAGTACTACAATGTATCTCCTTTAAGTGATAGTTAACCAGGTCTTCAACCATCCACCCCGACTTCTGGAAACTAGATAACCCAAGTCTTCAACTTACATCTTAAGCACGAGCAAGTTATCATTGAAATCATGCATCCAACCATCCTCGATTTCAAGATAAAAATAGGTAGACTCTTTCGTGAAATCCAACTTCACCCTCAAGCAAGGAATGCCAAATTAACTTCGTAATCATTTTGTGCGGTTGAATAGTCAAAGGGAGAAGAAACATGCGCTAATTCTTAGCAGTGCCCATGACTCATAGTCAGTCCAATCAAACATAGCTGTTTGACACAGCTGCTAGGATGATATCAGGTGCAGTGCATGGAATAGTTATCGTACTGTGTACAGGATTTTACAGTTCTTGAGATTTAACCGAGAAATAAATTCAAGAACAAACTGCACAACAGTAAGTATCAGACCGCTGAAATCTTATGCAAATAGCTAAGCCCCAAACCGCTGAAAGCTAAACCACTGAAACTGGAACCGTTAATATTCAAACCTCTAGAGACTGAACCACTGAATCTTGAATCGCTACGATCTGACCCGCTGAAACCGGAACTGCTAAGATTCAAACCGCTGGAGACTAAACCGATACGATCTGACCTGCTGTAACCGGAACCGCTAAAATTCACATCGCTGGAGACGGAACCGCTAGGAAACTCGCACTAATTCTCCCCCTCAAAAAGGGCATGAAATGACCCTTTTTGCCAAAGCTGAGAGTCCGTGATGTTAGTGAATTTGTCAGGCACAATACATGGAAAGAAACAAATAAAATTACTGCAACGACGATGGAGATTAAGACACTCTTGTAGTAACCCCTTGCTTGTCTCCTCATCAACGGCTTAGTAGATTAACAAAGTCACTGAAGCTCGTAATATGCCAAAGCCGCTTGATGAAATGTGTTTATCTTAAGAGTGAATAAAAGGTTAAGACACGTCTCTAAACAATCCACCTCGTCTTTAAGTCTGACCACCTCTTGAGAAGATCTTGAACTACAATCCCATTAGAAGCTTGAGAGAGAACAATCACTTGATGAAGCTTGATAAAGGACAAGTTCGCGACTTATACTTGCATTAAATTTGTGATTTAGAACCTATATTGAGCACAACAACGTAACTCCTTTAAATATAGGTAGAGATATATACCCAACCTTCCATCCTTTATTGTATATATCCACTTCTTGAACATCCAAGTCTAATCACCTTAAATACGCTCGAGCAAGGATCATCAAACATCGTGCATCCAACCAACCCCGAGATATTTGAGATACTAAGTGCAAGAACCCCTGAATTAACAAACCAAACAAGCTACTATAATTTCCCAATTCCTACCGATCTCGTAGCACAAACTTTTCCCCCAAAAAAATAGTCAAACCCCGTAAGTTTTATTATGTCTAAGTCCAAGTCCAGCCTACTTTGTCCAAAATTAATTTGACGGGATTTTACAACTCTTGAGATTTAAACCGAGAAATCGAATCTTTCGCGGGATTTTCTAAAATCATCAAGAGAAACCGTAAAATCAACAAGAATAGCCAAGTGTGAAGTGCAATACTAATCTTCAAAATTCAAGTCACAAAAGTCAAATCTCAACTTGATCAAATCGCAACAAGTCAAGTCACAGTTTGTCAAATTGCAACAAGTCAAATCGCAATCAACCAGATCGCAATAAGTCAAATCGCAAGAGTTAACTCGCAACGTCAAATTGCAACTGGTACCATTGCAATCAGTCAAGTTTCAACAAGTCAAATAGCATCTTATCAATTCGCAATTAACCAAATCGCAATTAGTCAACTGTAACTCAAATCGTAAAGATCAAATCACAGGCTCACTCACATCTCAGGCACCAATAGGACAACGCTGCCAAATCCACAACTCTGTAATCACGCTGACATTCATAAACCCAAATACTGGGCATGACGTGTGTATCCCCGTGAAATTTTATAGATCCAAACATACCACACATTTAACAACAATTTGTATCCAAATAATTTTTATAACCCAAAAGAAATTCGGATGACAAATGTGTATTGAGATAAAGCAGCCCACCATTTTGAGTTAAACTCTTAAGTCCATTTTATGCTTATTAGTGCAACTAGGGCCCAACACTAAAGATCCAAATCCAATACTTTAAATGATATGTGAGCCCAAATCCAATTTACACCAAAAGAAGCGGTAATAAAGGTGCAACCCTAATTACTTGGTATAATTAGTCTAACCCTAACACACTTTCACGTTATTATCCGCCCCCTTCTTTCATCTCACTCCCTCAAATGCAGATCAAACTTCATCTCATCACCAAGAATCAAACCCAATTAAACATGCGTGATATCTCCTTAATATAGTCCATCTCCTCTACACGTCACAATTAAACAATCCTTACATCTCCTTTTCACGATGCAACACAATTATCAGCCATACAACACCATAAAATATTCAGACCATCCTTATAACTCATAGCAACGAGACATACACACTTGCTCAGAACAAAAAAAAAAAAAAAAAAAAAAAAAAAAAAAAAAAAAAAACTTTAACCGTTGCACAACATGTCGTCAAGATCTCGCTAAGGAGACCTACAGTAGGTTTTGTTTGATGTTTTGTTTTGATGTTTATGAGTAAACCGAATAGAGAGATAGATGATAACAAATTTGTTATTGTCTATTTCTTTTTACGATTCGGATATAAAAGGATGAGTTTGAGTCTCACAGATCTATGATGTATCATTTATTCGTGTTCTGATCTTTTGAGATCTATGGGCATATTGAACCATACGAAAAGAATCAACTGAGATTTTGATATAATTAAATTTTCAGTTTCACCATTTAGATCAATGATGAGTTGTGGGTATAGATCTTTTAAGGTCACGTAATCTCATATGAGATACGAAATACAACACACAACTCTGAGGTCTATTGTTTTACCATTTTTTCGTACGAGACTAGTTATTGTGTGGAGATGAGTATAGATTCGATAGAGTTGTTGTTCTATGATTGATGTGACGAGGGGAGTTAGGTTAGAGATGGGTTTGTTTTTGTGTTGGACTGTAAATTAGATTTGTTTTGGCACTATGGTTGTGGTCATGGTTACTAATTCTGCTTCATCTTCTTTCTTTTTATCTTTTTGAGTTTTCTTGACTAGTCAACTGTGGCCCACCGCTGCAGTCACAAAACCCCTACAGACACAAAACCGCTGAAGAGCATAACCGCTAATCGTTAAGCCGCTGAATGTTTAAGCCGCTAAACCCAGAGCCGCCACTAACTAAGCCGCTATAGGTTAAACCGCTAGACAGTAAGACAAACAGCTAACGACAAATGCACCCCAAACCGCTGCCACAACTGGACAAGACGTCCTTTTCAGCAGTTTTCGTCTCTTTCCGGTTTTGGTTAAAATGCCAAGCCGCTGTCAGAGTTGTCTAACAAACCGCTATTGACTGGTAAAACTGATCTAGGTACACAACAAAACAGTCACTTTCACTCAGTTTTTCTTCTTTCCGGTTTTAGTTAAGCTCCAAACTGCACTCAACCGCTATCAAGAAAAACCTTTTAGCCTCTTGAGTCAAAACCGCTGCCAAGAACTCAAAAGCAGAGACAAGCCGCTACCAAGAAAATTCTTTAAGAAAAACTTTTGAGCAGTGATATATGCGCGAACCCAAAAGCAAAACCAGACTTAACACCTTAAACAAATTGCCTAGACTTTAACAGTTAGTGGACTATGAAAATGAAAATGTTAATAATGACTGTTAAAGCCCAAGACTTTGTGAATAAGAGTGTTAATAGCAACTATTAAAGCCCAACACCAACTAGTGTTCTTGGAATGTTTTCTGAACCAAAACCACAAAACAGCAAAGCAAAAGAAAAGCCAAAAAGAATATGGAGACCACGAGTCAAAACAGATTTAATACAAATCATATTTGACCAAGACAAATTTAATACGATGAGCAAAATAAATTAGAGAAAGAACAAAAAAATTGTTCGAATCACAAATTATAAAATAACTAGAGGCCACGATTCAAACAAAAGAAATACATACGAGAAAGATAGAAGCCAAGAATCCAAGTACACACAATCAATAGAACCTAACCATGGCTCTTGATACCAATTGTAAGATCTAACCTTTTGATTGTGTGGATCTATTCGGGTGGTCTTGGATCTTGAAAGATCAAGAAACCCATGTTTGAGTTAGTGAGATGAGATGAACTATAGAGAGAGAGTTGGGAAAACTTGAAATCAATTAGATTGTAGGTGAAATATGACAAGAGTTCCAACCCTTCCCAAGTGTGGGAAGGGCTTTATATAGTAGCTAATATTTGTGCCCCTAGTGGGCTGTGGAGTGAGCTGACAGTGGGGAAAGCCCCGACCCACTCCACAAATATAAATACGACTAATACTATTAATACTTATACTAATATTACTATGCTAATATTAATAAGCCTACGAGCTATGTAAATTCTAAATAGATACTCGGGGTGACCGAGCCTTCATCTGAATATTTATATTCCTAACATTTATCGTAACAGCAAAAGCATGTTGATAGTAGCAACAACCTCAATAAAAGAGAAGGCAGTGACACCCATGACTGCAGCTGCTTTGATAGCTTCAATGGTGGTTCCACATTTTTCTCAAAGTGCTTCTGATGTAACGCCTTCAGCAAACAGCTTCTTGCTAAGCATTGCTACTGGTGGTGTACTTATTGCTGGTGTCTTGGGTGCTATCATTGGTGTTTCCAATTTTAGCCCTATTGGTGTAATTTCTTTATATAATCAAACCTATTATCATTCATTTGAACGTTAGCATAATTGTACCAAACACAATGGTATACGATAGTTTCTATTACTATCGTGTCATGTTAGCATCCTGTCATTTTTATGTTGGTTATTAATTGTTGAACATCGATACATTTACTAAAACATGGTAACTTCGTGGTTTCTATTAACCTAACTAGACCCTAACACTCTAACACAATATGGTAACTTTGGACTTTTTTGTGTGTGCCTAACTTACCTATATAAACACCCCGCGACAACGCGCGGGCTTAAAACCTCATTATATTTGTTTCCAAAAACATCATAATAGTATGATTTTGACATATGACAAAGTTAATAGTAGAAACGAAAAATGATATTTTGATGATCCACATGCTTTAGTTAGTAGCAGGATATATTAAAAGTACGTTACAAAAAAAAACATCGATTAGCGGTTATACTTATCATACCGTATTCTAACATTTGAACATTGTAACTAGAGCTATATTCAACAAAACCAGTAAAAAGATGTTTTGTTACAAGATATTGTTAGAGTGCTAAAGTTTAAACATGTCCTAAACACTTTTAAAGATAACCATTTAGAAAAATCCTTATGAAAATAAAAAAATGTTGATAAACCTAAATAGATGTTTAAACTTAGCATGTAAGCCACTTCAGTTTATTAATGTTTAGCTTCATGTTTTAATAACTAAAATCTTTCCTCTAATTCGAACTTTAGCGATTTCGTCATTCGAATTGCGAGGGAGTATTAGAAATAAATAAGCCCAAGCCCGTTTGTGGGTTTAGGGTTTCTAGGGTTACCTCTATATATTGTACCTCAATAAATATCATAACCTATGGGGTTTTCATCATCTAACACAGATGTGTTCGGCGTTTCTTGAAAGTATGTTTCTTTTGAAACATGTTCATCCAAAAATTCTTATGTTAGCGATTCTTCATCCGCTAATGCAGAAAATGCTTCAGTTTTCCATTATCATACGAGGCTGGAAAGTTTATTGGCAACAGGTCGACACGACGTGAGTTTTTATCCTCAAACATTAAGCATGACATTTCTTCTATAAAATTATATAAAGAATTTAAGATGTGTGTCCTGATAAAATTAAGATAAGGAGGTGTCTCTCAATTAAAATTCACTTTTATTTTCAAATTGAAATATCTTCTTAACAATTTATTTTTTGACTTAAGATAATTTGAGGACGAAACTTTCTTTACATACCAAGGGATCAATCCCCACCATCTATCTTAATTTAATCTAATGGTTGTGATTAAATACATACTTTACACTACAAGGGTATAATTGTCAACTATATAAACACAAAATTAAAAAACTATCTTCTAATCTCTCATACAAAACACACACCAAACTGTGTTTCTCTCATCCCCTAATTTAACATCATCTTCCACCTTCCAATCCGCTTATCAAACATTCCACCATAACACCTCTGCAATACCACCGCTACTCTACCGCAACACCACCGTAACACCTCCGCAACTCCATCGCAGCAACCGCTACACACCGAGACACCACCGCGACTCCTCCGGTATTCACGTTTTTAATAGATTTGCTTTAATCTGATGCTTTAGTCATGATTTTAATTGATATATCTGCTATGATTTGATTTGAGCAGATTGATCAAATTACAGGTTAATTTTTGCTCGCATAAGGTAATCTCGCTTTAACTTGTATTGTGTCTGTTATGTATGATAGTTGAATTATGACGAATTTATATGCATATGAATTGTGATATCAGCAGTGATAGATTGTACATTTGCCGTTGAGAATAGTTTAGGCGCAAAATTGAGACGTCAAATAATATTGTTCCATTGGGTTGAGACGTCTAATGATAGCGATATTTGGTAGGAGCGATGTTTTGTACGTTTGGTAGGAGCGATAGTTTTGCTTTAGAGTGCAACATTAGATTGAGACGTCTAGTAATATGCTGTTGAAATGGCGCATATTCAGTTTTAAGACTTGAAGCGTGAAGGTTGACTGCAGCTGATATTTTAGAGTATGAGCTCGGTTGTGTAAACTAAAATTTTGTGTGAACTTTAGGTTAGTATGCTGCGTAATTGGCTGTTGAATTATTAGAAAGCGTTTGATAAAGTGAGTGTTTATTGAAATTGCAGTTGTTGCTGCTAAAAGTGTTTATTGAGATTTGATAAAGTGGAAACGGTCCAGAGTTCAAATCTCAATAGGCACAACTTTGTAAGTGATTCTACTATTGTTGATATAGTAAATTGGAAAAGTATTGCGTGCATTTATATGGGTTGAATGGAATTATTGGCTTGAATAATATGATTGTTTCACCGTTTGAGGTGCACTAGTACCAAGCATAATGCAAATTATTTGTTAATCCAGGGGATTTAATTGTAGTATATCCTAACTAGGGTTTGGTTTCATTATCATTCTGTAGGTTAAATTAATAAAAACATTATTGAGTTGTTAAAGCTGAGGCGCATAGATTGATAAATTACCTCTTCTTTGTAGCTATTTTGTTTGGGGTTTTGGATTGTTCTAGTATATCTCTTTATTCTAATTGCAGTTTGCTTGTCTGTCCTTTTTGGCGGCTCACTGGTTATGATTTGTAACATGGATTCACAGAATTAAACTATGAAATATAAGGTGTAATGTACTGACTTGTGTAATTGGTGAAACAGTCATTTCCAGATGAAGTTCTGGACCTGGGAAAATATGTACGCACGCTTGATCTAACACACAACAAATTAGGTAATGCCTTCTTGCTTTCTGCTCTAGAATACGTTTATTATTTCAGTGGTGTTCATATAATCTGAAAAGTTATTTGTTCCCGTGTGTACTTTGTTGTGATGACAAGTTGACCGTATATGTTAACTTCATTGGAAAAGGGATGAAATTTTGAGCTTCTAATCTCGACATTCATAACACTTGTAATGCATAAAGCCAAAAATATGTGATTTTTTGGACTTATTAAAAAAAGGGACGCTCATGGGACATCCAAAGGTAATTTTGTTTGATTTGAGAGTCAAACCAAAGAAAGTGAAATTGAAAAAATATTGACAAGAAAAGAAACATGTTAATGAAGCAAACTTGTCTACAAATACACTCAAAAGATGCAACTTTTTTTGCATGTTTATGTAGTTATTCAGGAGGTTTAATCGTGAGACAGTTGTCCATTTTAAACGATTTTTAAAGCTGATTGTCTTCATTTCATATGATTTCAACTCATAGAATTTAGGATTGACCTGGTATAAATATGATTTGCTTACAAAAGTAGTTATAAAACCTTGAGATAAAGAAGATGCATGATGGATTGGGGAAAAGTCTCTTGGGTTCAATTTACAAACTTCGAATAGACATTTGTAACTGTTGCAACTGCTATCGCAAATTATAGTGAAGTGCATAAGCTCGCAGTTGGTTTCTCTTTCACAGTGAATGATTTTCCTGATTTCGCTTTTGTTTACTTTCGTATCTTTAAATGATTCTTGCTTCGGACATGTTGTACCGTGTAACCTATACTCATCATTTGTGCCCTGTGGTTATTGCAGTTGATGTCCCAGAGGAGATCAGCAAACTAATGAATATGCAGAGGCTGGTAAATACTGAACCTTCTCATCATTACATCTGTCTTCTCGAACATATTCTAGCTGTATCTTCTTACTTTTAGTTCATAGTTTTGGATAAGGGACTGCCATAATCTTCTGACGTCTAAGGTTTTAGTATCTGACATGGTGATACCTTGCATATTTTGGCAAATAACATGATTGGCGTCTAACAATGAATATCGGGAAACTTCAGTCTTTAAAGTTGATCATGCTTGATGGGAATCAACTTACTACCTTGCCAGATGAAGGTATCTTTCTTCAATTCTGATTTGGAAAATAAGCATGTCATTTACACGCACACACAGTCATACACTCACCCACATATACGCACGCACATACACATAAATACATATTATATATACATATAGATTTGACTAGCCCATTGTTTCAGTGGGCCAATTGGTGGCCATTACAGGCATTCAATGGGAAGAAGTGGGAGAAGTTCAACAGTGAAAAGGTAGCATCACTTGCTTATGCTTGCATCCAAGGAAAAGCTGCACTCATTGCCCACTTTCAAAATTCTAGTTTGATGAACGAAGATAAGCGCTGCCGCCCCATCCTTTTCCACACTGATGGTCCGAATGCAGGTGATCAGGTATATAAACAAAACCCTCTGTCACTACTTGGATCAACATTCTGGTTTTGTCTCAGTAGGAGGCATGAGGTGGAGGATTTGGTTTTTGTTAATCTTCCAACATTGAGGTCTTACCTCACCATAGTTTTCATAGTTAGTACAGTTTAACTGGGCTTCATGTCATCTTTCTGATAGGACTCAAATGATATATTATTGACAACATGACCTACTTTCACGATGTTGGTTCTCTCCAATAGTTCTTAAATCAACCCTAGATTAAATATCATATCAAGCATACCAAACCGCATCTCTTAGTCCATAGTTATGGAGTGATCTAATTACAGATATACCTTCTTGAGTTTTTTTACCCTATTTTTAATTATCAATTTAGTGCATTGCTTAGTTTAGTAATTTCCATAAGTAACGCGATTTAATTGCAGGTACCTTTTCCGATGGGTGTAAATGTTCGATCAAGAGTGAGCAAAAACCGGAACAACAACAATGAGGAAAACCATGGGGAAAGCTCACTAGACGTGGGGAATGGGGAGGGGTCTTCAAATAGGGATTCGTCTTCAGTTTCCACAAAGGATTTTGAATGAGAAAGACCATCCGCTTTTTTTTTTGTCCGTGCTTAGTTCTAACTTTACCTTACCTTTACCTTCTAGATAAAACAGGTAATTAATTGAAAGCCCACCTCAAATTTTCTAATGTACATGAGGGGTGGGCAAGGGAAGATGAGCAAATGACATTTAGTTTTGTGTATTTGTGCTGTAATCAAACCTCTTGACAACTTTGAGGAATGCTTCAATGTGTACTCCCCCTATGAGAACGAGCAACAGCTGGAGCTTCTAAATTTTCGATCGTTATGCCGATATGAGGCTTCTACATTAAAAATGAATTAAGAGGATACTGATTGAAGAGATAAATAGCCGTTGAGGTCGAAATCTTTGCTGGTGTTTTTCTCCAACAGATATCCTATTTTTAACCATAGAGTTAGAAAGCCTGCTGCTCGTCATTCTGTTTCTTTATGTCCATGTTCATTTTTTATTTCTTGATATTTTGTTTCAGAGAAGCTTGCATGAAATCCTCTATTAATTTTTCTTTTTCTTTTTGTTAATGGATGTCTTTGAACAATTCTCTTGTCATTTCTACTTCTTTATGCATCTGTAGTGCTGCGGTATGTGGAGTTATTATGTATATTTGAACACAATTTATAAATACACAATGTAAGCTCCATTGAACAACATTAAAACCAACTAGCAGTACTAACCAATGTGTGATTTTGTATGTATCACAGGTGATACCTAAAAAGTTATTTCGTATCACAGGTGATACCTAATAAATTATTTTGTATCACAGGTGATACCTAATAAGTTATTTTGTATCACAGGTGATACCTAATAAATTATTTTGTATCACCGTACAATAGTGAAATGATAATGAAATACAAAGATTACTGTGAATTAAAGAAAAGGGAAATTAGTGCAGACATGAGAAGAAGTAGAGAGCAATCACAGAGGAGAAAACATGAGACCATTTTCACTCAGTTATATCAGTTGGTGTGTAGTTTGTTCCAGCTCCTCAAAAGAGCTCGCGACAAAGTACTTTGTAGGCGCATAGATTGTGATTGCAACAAGTTTGATGATTCCATATATGGTAACAAAAACAGTGTGCGAAAAAAAGATAACAAAATTTGGGAATGATTCCAATTAGAACATCTGAAAACATAATCAAAAAACCGATAGCTACAAAATTTAATACCGCCCATATAAGTAGGAAGTAACCCGACAGAAAAAATCAGCTTCTGTCTGATGACGTTTCCTTCTTTTTCTTGAGATTTTTCGAGAGTACCGATGTTTGCCTTCTTTCTTTCTTTGCTAATCTGTAAAAGTAAATGAAACAATAGTTTAGGGCTGAGCATCGGGTCGGATCCCAACCCATCCCGACCCGTCCCGACCCGATTGATCCCGATACCGAAAGAGGCATAAAATACATACCAATACCGACCCGACTTCTAATCGGTTCGGTTCGGTTATAGTCGGGACTGTCGGTTTCAAAATCGGGTATGATCAGCCAAGCCCGAAATTAAAAATTTTGTAGCCCAGTAGCAGCCCAGTAGCAGCCCAATAGCATATCCAAACACCCCTGACCCCTTGACGACATGTAGCATCAAAGCCAAAGGCAAACACACCAATCTTACAAATATCAAAAGTCCAGTAGCATATCCACTCTTACAGTTTGCATTACAAATCCAATCTTACAAATACAAATTCAATTCTTGATGCTTAATTAACGTGGCATTACAAATGCCTTCATGAAAAATGTAACCAAATACAAATAAGTGATTAAGTTAACGTGGCATTACAAATCCAATCTTGTTGCTTAATTAACATGGCATTACAACATTCTTGAATCATGGCGCAACTGCAACATTCTTCTCTTTTCCGACTTCTCCTTTTTGTTTTTCTAACACATCTTGAATTTCTAGAAAAAAATGACAACATAAGTGATTAAGTTACACACACAAACATAATTGTAGCTGCTACAACATGAAGCTTAAGATAACTATGGTATTCACAAATTAGATAACTATGGTATTCACAAATTTGTTAAATTGACTAAGAACAGACTAGTACTTCATGTGTAATGACCTGAATGATATATGTAACAAAAAATGGTAAGTTAAAAGGCAGTAAAGCTCTAACTGATGACATAATAGAATAAATCCTGCTCTACTACTTCGCAGTACAAACCATGACACATACAATTAAAGGTCAAACGGAACAAGTTTTCAAAAGAGATCTTGATTTGTTATAAGGTTGTTGAGTTGAGCAATCTGAGGTACCAACAAGTGAAATATGTTGTGCATTAGTGTTTGGTTTCCAAATCCTTTTGACAACAGATTATAAAAACCATGCTCATACAGTTGGTGACTTTCATTGGTTTCATTAGGCGACTCTGAATGGGTGATTGATTCATTGACTTGGGGCTTTTGTGAAGGAGGTGATGATATGAAGACATCAATCTTTTGCATAAAATATTTATCGTATCTAGATTAAAGTGTTCACACCGCTTGCAACATGATTTATATAACAGCAAATGGTAAATTAAAGGCAGTAACAAAATAAATCACGTTCCACAAATACACAACACAAATCATATACATATTGTTTCAGGTCATAAAAGAACAAGTTTAATATCATGATGCATCAAGGAGTTGATACTTCTTACAGTTTGTGATATACTTAAATGAGTAAAAATTACATGAATGGGTCAGTCTGGGTAAAAGAGAACACAACTGGATAATCTAACCGCAGTGGCAAGTGCTTGGTTACTAAAGGAGGGCAGTTTCATAGCTTTTTTAGTTTCTGAATGGAGGGCAGTTTCTTAGCAACTATATTCTTAGCAACTATACAAAGAAAGATACTTAGCTAGCGAGATAAACGAAAACTAACCCGTATGGCTTCAACCAGTCCCTTCCTTTTACGTGACATAATTAGCATGGCCATGTCTTCATCATCCTTGATAAGCTGTTTTGGTGAAACATCATCCATGTCATCTTCTTCACCAGTCTTCTTAATCTCAGTAGTATCAGACGTCTGATTTATCCCTTTCATTTCCATTTTCAGTTCTTAATGGAACTGTTTTTCATCAATCGCCATCTGCATACAACGACAATCTCATAAACGTAAGAAAACTTGCTGACAAATGAGTAGAAGAATATCACGATGAAAAACGTGTAATGATTTGTAAAACATATAATGAAACTTTTATTTTCTTTCTGCAGCTTCTTTAGCTTCTGCCCTATCAATAATTCCTTTGGCAATTAAATGGGCATTATCATGATCATCCATTTCCGCACCTGTTAATAGCATTTCTAATTTGTCTTAATATCAATACATTATGTAATCACTAAGTTGTTAACAATAGCCGAGCTGTTGAGAATAGTTTAGGTTGATAGCTTTGTCTTAATATCAACACATTATGTAAACACTAAGTTGTCAACAATAGCCGAGTTGTTGATAGCATTTCCCATATAACCAATAACCAATTACCGTATTCTAAGAATCAAATCTCACATCCAAATACACTTTGTACGTGACACATAAAACATTTAACCGTAGGAGATATGAAGTCCATAACGTAAAGTATATATATTCAAGTATTATATATCTGATATTTTTTTTTAACTAGAACAATATATTCAGAAGAGCAACTTATATGCACCAACTGGGCAATTACTAATTACCAAGTTAATAAGGCCGGTTTGGAGGACGAACCGATATTTGAACTGGAATAGGACGACCCGTACCCCCACCTCCACAGCTACTACACACCATCCGTCCTGAACCAGCACACGTCCCACATCCACGGTCACCATCAGACCACCTGTTACATAAACAGCTAACTCGACCAGAGCCGTTGCAACGAGCACACTTTGGAAACCTATCAGAACCAGGACCCATCATGTTGTATTGGTCCATTACTGACTTAACCACAGCTGCTCCAGCCAGCATGCTTAAACCTGTTGCTAACTGAGTAAGGATAATTGGACCCATGTCGGATAATAAATTTTTTGAGCTAAGTTTTTTTCTTTGGAGTTGAGATTGGTTTATATGAATCAAGAGATTGAAGTGGTTGTAAATTTGTACACGTAGAGTAATATGAATAATATGTGGATGTTTTATTTTTTGTAAGTTTGTCCCTATTAAAGTAATATCACTATCACTTGTGATATTCTGAATATCACAGGTGATATTCTGAATATCACATGTGATATTCTGAATATCACAAGTGATATTCTGTGATATTCAAAATATCACAAGCGATATTCTGAATATCACAAATGATATTCTGAATATCACAAGTGATATTCTGTGATATTCAGAATATCACAAGTTTCTGGATATCACGATTAATATTGATATCACTTGTGATATTCTGAATATCACTATCACTTGAATATCACAGAATATCACTTGTGATATAGTGATATTCAGAATATCATTTGTGATATTTAGAATATCGCTTGTGATATTTTGAAAATCACATGTACTCAATAACAAATAATAACTCAACACTCTAGCTTCTTCACAATATTTGCCCAAAATTCAATAACTACAAAATTTACATTTTTCTAAACACTTATAAAAAGAGCAGAGTGCCTATGAACCACGGATTTTGTATGCAATTTGTTACTATCAGTAATGAACAACCAACCTATTATTTTCATATTACAAATACCAAATATGTTTCTCCATTTAGTGTGACAATGTGTGCGATCTCAGCCTATCACTACCTTATAGTTGATCACCTTTCGATTAAAACAAGTAACGTCCTTTTTCAGTGAGAAACCAAGTCACATTTATTTGAACCAGCGAGATCTAAAGTAAAACTGAATATGCGCCATTTCAACAGCATATTACTAGACGTCTCAATCTAATGTTGCACTCTAAAGCAAAACTATCGCTCCTACCAAACGTACAAAACATCGCTCCTACCAAATATCGCTATCATTAGATGTCTCAACCCAATGGAACAATATTATTTGACGTCTCAATTTTGCGCCTAAACTATTCTCAACGGCAAATGTACAATCTATCACTGCTGATATCACAATTCATATGCATATAAATTCGTCATAATTCAACTATCATACATAACAGACACAATACAAGTTAAAGCGAGATTACCTTATGCGAGCAAAAATTAACCTGTAATTTGATCAATCTGCTCAAATCAAATCATAGCAGATATATCAATTAAAATCATGACTAAAGCATCAGATTAAAACAAATCTATTAAAAACGTGAATACCGGAAGCTGCGAAAACTAAAGATCACCTCTTTGTTTGCCGACCGCCTCTTTTCACCAGCGATTGAAAAGAACTGTTGTTTGATTTCCGGAAGATACGAAATTGATCAGTGACAAGAATTGTTGTTTGATTTCCGGTGGATTTAGTAGATCCGGCGTGTTTTAGCGGTGGTTTTTGATCTTTTTTTGGTGAGTAGTGTGTGTTTTTAGTGTGTGTTTGGTTAGAGAAAGAAATGTTAGAAATAATGAAGATACCGTATTTTGTGTTTTTGTAAATGTACCAAACTGCCCCTCTGTATTTAGTTTTTTTTTCTAATTACTAAATGTATTTTGATCTCAGCCATTGATTAAATTTAGATGGAGGGTGATGATATGTCCCTTGGTATGTGAGCATTGTTTGGTTTGCAAAATAACTCCACTCTTATTTTTTTATGATCTAATTTCATCATTTTTTTAAAAACTTTTTGCTCTTTAATTCAATATCCATTTTGATATATTTTCATGAACTTTTAGTTTTTTGCATTTTTAATAGGTTTATTTTATTTTGATTTAATTTTTTTACAACTTTAACCTTAATTTGAATCGATACAAACTTGATTTGTCAAAATTAAATACTTATGGAGAGCGTGTTTGACGATTAACAGAGAGTGAGGGTTTCTATGCATGTGTAAAAGAGTGTGAGGGTCTTTGTACATGCGAGAATGATGATGTCAATATGGCGTTGCGGGAAAGCTACGAGAAACCCAAACATATACATACAATGAACGCATAGACATTCAGAGTATTGTGTAACGACTTAAATAAGTAGGTATAGAATTGCGGGAAGAGTTAAGTTATAATTTATTCACTATATTTATAAGGGGCAATTTCATATATCCCCTTCTTTTAGTTGGAAATTTCATATATAACCAAACATGCATACAAAAACATTGTAAATTATGCATTTAATACTTGCACTTTGGGTATATATGAAATTAATCATGAGAGTATGGTGATATATGAAATTAATCCTATTTATAATATAATTATATTTATCGCCGCCGCTATGCGCGGGTATTCTACTAATATATAAAATGTTGGGAATTAAATGTTCTGAAGATTAGTATTGGAAATTAAAGGTTCACAAGATCGTTACTGCTCAAAGAAATACTCTAAGTATCATTCTACTGCTAGTGCATTTGATTCTACTGCTAGCGTTAAACATTCTACTGCTGAATGATGCTGCTGTTGGTGGAGAAGATTCTGCTGCTGAGTGGATAACTATTGAAGTATTCTACTGCTGGTTGGATAAGAATACAAAGATATTATGTGTATAATAGTCAACAATACACGGTAGATAATATCTTTAGACAAAGTGTTCAGTAACAAGTTGTAAACACAGATACATGTTGTATCTTAATGACTGACACTCTCAAGCATGTGTTCGATTAGACTTGACAATATTGTAAAAATCTCTCTTGGACTATAAAAGAGAAATCATAGGCTTAGATATTGTACGAATTAATTAGATCATAACTGTTAAGAACATAGAACAAACACAACAATATCATAAGTCATAGAAACATAAGATTCAAGGTTTTGTAACCCTAGTGATAGTGAAGATCACTCGTATTATCTTGAATAATATTAAATCGTTTGGTGTTAACATCGTGTGTTAATTGTTCATTACTCAAGCATTACTTTTCCATTTCCAATAACCAAATAACCTTCTAAGTGTGGTTAAGTAGATTCCGCATACTTAATCATATTAACTCAACATATCACATGCACAAAGCAACAAAAGTCTAACAACCTTATAGTGTATCGAATCCTCTCATAAAAACACATGTACATAATACAAAAAGTAACACTATAGCCTTAAAAAAATCTACCAAAAATACATGTCAGGAATTTACAGTAAAATTAAGTTGGTTCACTATATCACATCCAATCAATTTATAACATATATCGTTAGGAGGACAATTAACTTGGCATTTTAGACTCAAATGAGTTTAGAGGGTGTTTGGTTTAGCTTATATGTGCTTTATGAGTTTATTTGTTTTTCGGCTTATATTTCATAAACCCGAATTTTTTGGCTTATTTTGAGACTTGTGGGCTTAAATAACTTTATTATGATTTGATAAAGTCATATAAGCCCATAAATCTCAAAAATAAGACAGAAAATTGGGGCTTATGAAATATAAGTCAAAATCAAATAAGCTCATACGCCCACATATAAGCTTAAACAAACACCCCCTTAGTTAGGTTTATACACAAAAGTGGTAAGTTTTATGTTGATATTAATTTAACAAACCCGTTTGGCTCAAGATATCTCTTCAACAATTTCGTAATTAACCCAAGTAAACTCATGATTTGTTAACATTTATGTTTATGTTAACCCATTTGGTAAACAAGATAGACCCCTATAAAACCAACAAAACCCATTTAGGTCTAATTTGCCGGGTTTGGTCATATATATCATTTCTAAATTTAAATAAAACGAGATAATATCTACACCATTTATTTTGTATATACATCATCATTTGTGCAATGCAGTGTTATAATGTGGTTTAAGATAGAGGGTGTTTGTTTCGGCTTATGGGTTATTTGGTTTTGAGCTTATGTTTCATAAGCTTATTACTTGTGGCTTATTTTGAAACAACCCGACTTATATAATTTCATTAATAAGCCGGAAAATGAACTTATATAAGCCAGAAAGCTTCAAAATAAGCCACAAAAAATGAGATTATTAAACATAACCAAATAAGCTATAACCCGGCTATATAAGTCGAAACAAAAAAGCGTTGTGTATAAGGTAGGGGTGAGCAAAACTGACAGACAACCGACACCCGATCCCAACCAATCCCGACCGACACAAACCGAACTCAACTCGGGTCGGGATTCGGGCTGAAGTTTCCGGCTATTCGAGACTCGGGCCGGGTCAGGATTCGGTTTTGCTCAAGCCCGACTAAGAAATTACAAAGGAACCGATGCTATTCGGGACAATTCGGTTCGGGAGTCGGGCTGGGTTTTAGACGTAATCGATTTCGGGACTATTCGGTATCGGGTCGGGACGGGTCGGTTCCGGCCCGATGCTCACCCATACTACTATAAGGAGAAACAAGTAACATAAGGTTTGACTTAAAGCAAGTCAAAACTATCTTATATCCTGAAAACATTAGGGCAGGTAGTAACAAGAAACAAGAAACTCCCAAATCAAAACAGGCGCATAGCAGGATGCAGTCCATTTCACGGCGATTAGCTCGTGATTCGTCAACTTACGGACCGGCGATTAGATCGATTTACCCAATCTCCGATCAGTGTAAGCTTTTATTATCATTTGATTCATTTCTAGGGTTTTGATTCATCAGATTGATTGAAATTGGTGAAATGCAGATTACGGTGGGTATGGTTACGATAGGCGATATGCGTCGACGCTTCCGGCGAAAGGCGTGGGGCATTTGGTTCGTAAAGGGACTGGTGGAAGATCATCTGTTAGGTATATTTAGTTAGTTAGTTAGGGTTTGAGGTTTATGTTTAAAGGTAGTATATATGATATGAATTTGTAGTGTGTTTTTGAGTTAGATGTATGCGGCCTCACTGCGTTAATCCCAGGACAAGCTTTTAGTTTAATGATTGCATTTTTTATAAAGCTGTGTATTTTTCTTGTCCAGGGACATTTTGGGACGGAGGGAGTAGTAAGTAAAAGGTTGAGGTTTTTCTTGTTAAGAGGTTACCTGGGAAGGGAGTCTTTGACTAAGATGCACACTCCTAACCGGGGTATTTCCATAACCGTTTTCGACCCTTTTCCTGGCCACTCCCATATATGTACCTAGTACCTAGTGAGGTTTGAAGCCTAGACCTCTTGTGAGGAAATGAGGTGCCTTACCACTAGGCCATTTGGTGGTGGTGGTGGTTGCTTGCTATGTAGTAAGTGTTAATGCCGTTTGCTTGTTAGGTTATAAGTTTATTGTACGTTGTTTGAATATAGTGTGTATGTAGAACGTAGGGTAATTTAAATAATGTGAAAGTTAGGAATGCTTAAGTTTATTATGGAAGTTAATTGCTGAAGTAATAGCGATGTTGTACTTTTCAAAATGTTTGATATGAATCCATAGGTGAATTACAGTGAAAACATAAATACATATAAGATTCAAGTCAAGTGTTTCTCCCTCACTATTGAAGCGATATGAGAAAATTTTGTCTTTGTTAAAACTTATAAGTTTGATATACTTTGGTGTTAAATTATTGTTGATCTCAGGTCTTGCTAACCAACCAGGACCGTTTAAATCTAACTGTTTAACATATGGAACTTAGCGTTTTGACATAATTCGTAAAATTGTGAACAAGACATAGGCTTTAAAACTGGCAAAGAAATTGGAAAAGCTTCTATTTTTAAAGCGATACATAGAGATACACCATAATTTGAAGGGCTTATATTGAGTCGTGACTCGAGAGGACCAACATAGTTATGATGTTTAATGTAGAATGCATATTTTATCTCTAAACGTTTATATTTGTTGTAGTCTAGGTCTATTTAAAACATTGGCTTCATTTCACTTGGTTGGTTTGTTAGTTACTTACCTTGAGGAATTGTAGAAGGTGAAGCCAGTTGATGACTGTAGTGTTCTCCATTGCAGTGATCATGTTAATGTAGTTCACTAATTTGTTATTTTCTTGATTTGCAGTGGCATTGTAGCTACAGTGTTTGGAGCTACTGGTTTCCTCGGCCGTTACCTGGTGCAAGAGCTTGGTTAGTGTGATGCTGAACCTTAATTTACCTTTTCAGGAAGTTTTAGGAACATTTTTGTTGATTTATACATCTTTTAAACTTCTATATAGTGCAAGTAGTTTTGCAGAGCATGCTTTAGCAATCAAGTTTTTTTGATAGAACTATCTTGCTAATAATTTAAACTGAAAGTTCTTATCGAGTGAAGGAGAAAGTTCTATATAGTGTAAGTAGTTTTGCAGAGCATGCTTTAGCAATCAAGTTTTTTTGATAGAACTATCTTGCTAATAATTTAAACTGAAAGTTCTTATCGAGTGAAGGAGAAAGTTCTATATAGTGTAAGTAGTTTTGCAGAGCATGCTTTAGCAATCAAGTTTTTTTGATAGAACTATCTTGCTAATAATTTAAACTGAAAGTTCTTATCGAGTGAAGGAGAAAGTTGTAAGCTGAAGCTACTATGATGAAATTATGTTTTCTGATGCATGCTGATATTGATTGTTTTATCTGCAGCTAAAATGGGTTCACAAGTGCTGGTACCTTTTAGAGGTTCTGAGGATTCACCCCGTCATCTTAAACTGATGGGTGATTTGGGGCAGGTAACTTAAAACATATTATTCTTAAAATTTTGTCTATGTTTGGTGGTAGAATTTGCCACGGCTTGCTTACACGTGACATTCTTTTTTTAACCTACACAGATTGTTCCAATGAAATACAATCCAAGAGATGAAAACTCAATTAAGGCAGTTATGGCCAAGGCAAATGTTGTGATCAATCTCATAGGTGCATTTATTGTATTATATCTTCTTTTCACTGGATTTTCTACGTAAATTTTGGGAGCACTTCTTTGACTTGGTAATCGTGTTTTTTTAGGAAGGGAATATGGGACTAGAAACTATAGTCTCGAGGAAGTGAACCATCATATGGCTGCACAACTTGCCAAGGTATAATTTTGACACTGTTCTTGTTGTGCGCTTGGTCTCTAGTCCATTGGATTGCTCTGATATGGGTATGTTGTCGCCTAATATAGTTTGCATGTCATATGTAGATTTCCAAAGAGCATGGTGGAATCATGAGATTTATCCAACTTTCTTGCTTAGGAGCCTCTAAATCATCTCCATCCAGACTGCTCCAAGCTAAAGCTGCTGCAGAGGAATCCGTCTTGAATGAATTGCCTGAGGTGATTCATATATTTCATTTATGTAATAAATAGATAATTATCTTGACATGGTTCACATATTTGCTTCCCAATCTTTTTTAGGGCTTTTTTTTTTTTTTACCATTCTACCAAAGTTTATGTGATGCATAGCTGAGGTCATTTATATTTAGACATTTATTGCATGCTGAAACTAGAGGTTATAATTTAAATCATCTGAAACTAATGATTTGCTCGTCTTCAGGCCACAATATTGAGACCTGCAGTGATGCTCGGCACAGAAGATCGGATCTTGAATCCATGGGCTCAGTTTGCGAGGAAATATAACTTCCTTCCACTTGTTAGTGGTGGATCCACCAAGTATGACTTAATTTGACTTCCATTAACTTTTAGATATGAGTGTTGTTATATTGTTTTCTCACCACGGGTATATATTTTGGTGTTTACAGGATTCAGCCTGTGTATGTCGCTGATGTTGCTTCAGCAGTTGTTGCAGCCTTGAAAGATGATGGTAGCAGCATGGGAAAATTGTATGAACTTGGTGGTCCAGATATCTATACACAGCGTGAATTGGTGAATCTGAGCTCTTTATCATTTCCATATTTTGTTGCCACACTTGTTTTACCTGTCCTACTCAAAGCAACTTCCTTTTATTTGAATAAAAAATTCTTATATCGTCCTTTTCCAGGCTGAAATTATGTATGAAGTGATTCGAGAATGGCCTCATTATGTTAATGTTCCTCTTCCAATTGCTAAGGTATCTTAATTACAGTTGCCATCTTGTTTTAAAAAGTTTAGGTATGTAATTGTGAATCTGCTTATTAGTTTTTAGCCATTTTGGGTGTATAGATTTGAGCAGTTTCAGATTTAAAATTGTTAACTTAGCTGCTTATTCCGTTCCATTTTGTTTTGTTGTCCATTAAGCGCAGGCAATCTCATCACCACGAGAAATGTTTCTAAATAAAGTTCCTTTCCCGTTACCCTCGCCAAGTATTTTCAATCTGGATATGATTACTGCTTATTCTTCGGATAAGCTTGTCTCAGAAGATGGTTAGTCTTTCATACATGGATAACATAAATTTGTGGCTTTCGTTTTGTTGATTCCCTTATGCAGAGATGGCAAGATAGGCAATGTGGGAGGGTTGGGTCATGGTTCAAATAGGTCTTTTAAGGTATGGGTAAAGACAACGAGTTCGGGTTTGACCCGGCAACTCTTTTTTGTCTGTTTAAAAACCAATAATAAATTAGTAATGGGTTAATGATGATACCAAAACAACATTATTACAACAATATTTGAATCATTTGACCTATTTCCCCCTTTAGCCACATATTAATTTGACCTGTTTGAGATAAACACAACCTGAATAGACCAATTAATAAGTAAAATGGGTTGAAATTGCCACCTATATTATGTATTTTATAGTGACCTGATTAGTACCTGCCTGTTTTTGAAGCTTTAACGTTCAACGATCTTGGCATCGTGCCACATAAGGTGAAGGGATACCCTATCGAGTTTCTTATCCAGTATCGCAAGGGTGGGCCAAATTATGGGTCTACAGTCAGTGAAAGAGCGAATCCAGATTACGATCCTTAAGTTTCTTGAATTTTTAACTCAGTTAAACTTGGTGCATGGTCAAACTGGTAGCTCTAACGGAGGTATGTAATTTTGTTGTATGTGAAGTTTCTATGACATGACGTTTCATACTTCCTGGCTCTCATAAAAACTGCAATGTTTGACCTGACATGGATAAATATTTGACCATATGGATTAGGATAAATGTTCGACCTGACATGGATTAATGGACAAAAATCAGTCTATCAATGCCCTGTGACTACATATAATTAGTGGAGTGGCAAAGTGGCCAGGTTGGGTTACCCACACTGACTTGTTTAGACTCGTGCTACATAAGTTTTTCAATACGAGTCTAGACAAGTCAGCTTGGGCTACCCATGAAAAACTTTATGAACAGTTATTGTATTGAATGTGATGACAAAAACCATACAATTAATTTATCTATTTTGTGGAAAACAAATTTAGTAGATAAGAATCTGAAAACTCATTGGCTTATTTTTGACCCTCACTTATTTGGCTTGTTCAATCTTTTTTTCCATTTTTAAAATTCTGAAGGTTTGACTTGTTGAATTCTTGAAGATGAAATAAACCTAAATTGACTTAACTTTAGGTAAATTAGAAATTGCCGCCTATATGTATCCAAAAGTTAATAAAGGTAAATAAAATGGGATGTCCTAAAATGGATAGTGTTGCAGTTCTTATGGGGGGCAGAGGAAGCATATGGCAAATCAAAGTACTTTGAACTAACTTTGACATTTGAAAATCAGGTTTCCAGGTGCATTTGTTTTCCCCAAGACACACTAGAGATGAATAAAAAGATTTGAAGTCTTATTTCTTGAAACCATTGCATGATTTGTATAATTCTGAATGTTGTATCATCCTCTTATTATATTTAGAGGGAAGCAAATGATTTTGTTTTGGCTTCCAAGTCTCGAGAATAACCCACATGTTTTTTTATGGACTGATTATCGACATCCTAAATGTTTGCTTCCTTCTTTCAAAGTTCATCTAATCAGAACTTTAAGTTGGCTGGTTTATGTTATGGAGTTGATTTGACCATGCATATTTACAAGTGATTCGCTGGTCTAATATTTTGTTAAATATTGAATTTAGAATCCTAACCTTCGGAATTCTTGCTAATTGGCCCACTCTTTATGAAAAATAATGGTTATTTCGTGTTGTGGATCTCGTTAACTAAAATTGTTCTTGTGACATACGTTTAAATTGAATGTTATATGATTGAGCTACGTTTTATTTCATGAATGAAAGACTAATTTCTTGGGATATGGTTTGGTTCATGAATTATAGAATGTGGTTACATTATGATAAACTTTAGAGAAGTCAAATTTTGATCTAGTTACTTGCATCATTTGCTGGTCATGTTGATAACCCGAGTCATGGATCATTTGAAACATGTGTATATATCAAGGTTCAAGTGTCCACCCTGTTCGAAAACAAACAATTAATTTCTTGTTATTAAGACGCGTTGTTTTTACCTGTAGTTACAAATAATTTTTTTCAGTAACCGTAGACGTGCCTAAAAACACACTCGTTAATTTCATATGATTAGTCTGAAGTGTCGTTTATCCGTTTGTTAAACTTAAACCTCACAAATATAAAAGTTACAGCTAAATTCGTTTTTCCTTCCAATCTTCTTTCTTTTTCCAAAAGGCTATGGCCTCACTCTATAGCCACCCTTTTCATTGCCGACAGAATTAAGTATTTAATTTTCATTACTTCTACATATTTAATTTTTTTTAAATAGTTATTACTTTCTGTACAATATTGTAATATATGTCCTGCATTTTGCTCCGACAGAATTAACTAGTTGTTGTTGTGTTGTACCTTGCATGTCTTTGTTTCTTCTTCTGTTTAAAGGTGTTTGCCGAACTCAAAACATCAGATTTTTTCATGCATAAAATATGGTATGTTTAATCGTGTTGCTTGCATACACGTCGCAGTATGGTCCACTTTGAAGTGATAGAAAGAAGTACATTTAATAGTTGATGCCGGCACGTCACGGTCCACTGCATCTGAAACTGCATTAACTACATAAATATTCTTCATACAAACAAAAGTTACAATCTCCACCCAATTAAATACTTTAGCATCATGATATGAGCATTTAGACCCGAATTTCGGTACTGAACCGGAATCGTACCGTATCAAAATGGTACCGACTCCAAATACATAGTACGGTACCGGTACCATGAATTGATCCCAAAAAGAAATCGGTACCACTAATACGGTACCGGTACCAAAGCGGGAAGTACCAAAAAAAATCCGGAAAATTGAGTAGTCATATTTTTGAATTAAATAACTTATCCAAACACATATTTTGCCCGTTCAATGTCAAACAATACTCATGTAAAACATATGAAAAGAAACCAAACGTTCGAAAAACTTATTGTGGCAACTATAGATCCTTCATAAACGCTCCCAAAAATTAATCCCGAACCTATTTTATAAGTTTTTGAACGTTTGTATGTTACGAATATCTTGGTGATGTATTTATTTAAGTGTTGGCTGCGTTTTGTGTCACGTCGTGGTTTGAAATCCTATTTGGTTTAACAATAATGCATGTTTTTTCCTATTTTTTGTTGCATTTTTTTGAAATCCTATTTGGTTTAACAAAAAAGGGGAAGAACCGTATAGGTACAGATTTCCCGGTACCGAGTACCGGTACCGGATCCGGTACCCGAATCCCGTCCAGTACGGTACCGGTACCCACTTTCATGCTCGAAAAAATATCGGTACCACCAATTCAGTACAGGTTCGGTACCATTCTGGTACCATGCTCATCCCTAATATATTCATATTAAAAGGGAGATAATTTGCACGTTTTATTAAATAATTTGGATACTCATATTGTGTTAGTTTTATGCACATAAATTATTAGATTTGTGTTAGGATCGAACTCAAGATCACGAGATTTCACACTTTATGTATGAAGAGTAAATGTTTAATAATTATTTATAAAAGGTTATAATTAATTATTAAATACACAAAACGTATAACGACCGTTAACTAATAAAAGGAAAGAATTAAGAGTGAATAATTGGAAAGTCAAGAAAGTTCTTGAAACCCATTATGGGTGTTTGGCCGATTGGTGGGGGATTAGGGTTTCCTAATCCTCAACCAACTTGTCCTCCAAGTTCTTCTTAGTATAAATACAAGGCTTAGGGTCATTAGTTTGTATCTCTTGTGCACACATAATACCCTAAACCTTTTTCTTCCCTTTTGTTCTTGTGAGGCCGATCGTACAACAACCCTTAGGGGTCGATCGGATTTGTTTTCCAAACAAACAAATCGTTTTGTGTTTTCATTACTAGCATAACGTTTACTTGGTATTAGTACGTGTGTACAAGAACGTGATTCAAACACACTATTGTTTGAATCTTGGATTGAATTACAAAAATGGTAAAGGGCAATTCTTATAATCCGTATAAACCCTAATTAGGGTTCATCTCAATTGCTAGCTTGGTATTGATTATTGTTTTGCTAGAATAAAAAAGGTACGTATACTTTTATGTTTGGTTAATTAGTTTACATGTTATGATCCTATATGCTTCCGCTATTCTTTGATGCTTTATGTGTTTAATTATGATTGTCATGTTATTAAATTCCAACAGTGGCATCACGAGCCTAATATAATGTGCAATTAATTACCAAAACATGTTAAAAACGAATCTTGGATTGTGTTTAATTATATATGATGAATGTTAAGGTTTAAAAAAATTCGAAACCCTAAATTTAGGGGGGGGGGGGGGTTGCCTCATTAATAAAAAAAAATGTTTTGTTTTTTAATTGAATTAGAAACCCTAGAATTGCATGATATAATTACGTGTTGATTGTATGCGATCTTGTGACTTATTGTCAATAATTGTTATGTGATATCCATGATGGAACGTGCATGTTTTTTCATGTAATTTTGTCTATATGGATTAATTGTTAAGTTTTACACATGTATTTAATTGATAAATCTTGAATTGGGGAAGACTCCAATTAAAATTAATTAATCAATTATGTGCAATATGACATATTTTTTAGCTATGGGTTACGCAATTGATTCGTTAATGCATGTGGTTCACTTTCCTTTGTAAGTGAGAACCATAGTTAATGTATGCATTATTTAACCTATAATTGATTATTAATAGTGTTAGTACAAATATTACGATATTTAATCTATACATTCTCGTTTGTTTTGATTGATGACAAACATGTAACTTGATACATAACCTAAAATGTGCAAGTTACTTGTAATCATATTTTATCTCGACATACATTCAACACCTCTCGACTTCTCAAGTCCTCGTATGGTACAACACAGGTTTGTACATGTTTGTTATGTGACATTATGATCAAACCATTTAACAAACCATTTAGAATGTTTAAAATACGTTTAGAGTCATTAAGTATTTTAAAAGGTTAACCATTCTACTTCGAACCTCATTTTACATTTTGCATATACAAGTACTTTTACTTGTACATCATGTTTCCTAAGTTGTATTCATGTCAAAATAGGATAAGTACACTTTAAGTGTCAAACTAAGACAAATGTGTTTACTTATAAAAATGATGTTAATGACATAATAGCATAAGTAGTTTAACATATTTAGTAACACATAAACTAACATGGTACAACTTGGTAAACATATATTAGTTAGCTAGTATATACATGTTACATATTCATATACATTTACAAGTTACATTCATATACATTTTAATTCCAAAATTGGAAAATGTACTATGACATCATGGCATGCATCACTTTGAAATCTTTAGAAGATTTTGAAGATCATATGAATATCTTGGTAAGATCTCTACACAATGAAAAGATATGGAAATATCTTGGTTAAATTTAGTAAGATTTAGGAAGATTGTCTGTCAGGTTCCCACGGAACCAAACTCATACACGGACGGATCCCTCAAATTGGATCCGTCCCATCCGTGGGTGAAAAATCTAGTTGGCTATAAATAGCAGCCCATTGTTTACTCATTTGTATATAACTTGAACATACATTCTCTCTACCCTTTTGCATACATTTAGATAAGTAGATAACCATGTAGTAACATACATTAATCACCCTTATCATCATGATCATAATGTTACTAACTTTCATTATGTTGTAAGCATACTCTGAAATGATCCTGTGAAGCAAGCTCAGAGATCTTGAGTCATCATCCACCACAAGCATACATATATGAAGATCTATCACAACAAGCTTAGGGAACTTGTGATCTTCATCCATTGAAGGCTTCCTATCAATGGAAGTTCATTTAGATTAGTCATTCATATCCAGTAGACATTTGTGTCATGGATCATCATTGTAAACATCATTGCATCATCACAATCTATTCACCAAACTAGATTAGATGGTTTATGTGTTTGTGCCATAAAACACAAGGTTTTTATGTTGGGCCATAAAACATAACGGGAGTGGTTGTACCCTTGTAAAAGAACTCGACATCTACCGGAAAAAGTGTAAGCGACGTTTGTAAGGTTTTCTCCGCCGAGAAGGGAGCTTGTTGATTTAGTGAAGTAACTCTCGAGTTGGGTACTCGGGGAGTGGAGTAGGGCGGAGAGGAGCTCCGTGACCGAACCACTATAAATCATCGTGTTCGGTTTGCGCTTTCTTTTACTTACTGCTTTACTTTTATACTTGCATTATATTATTGCTTGTGTTGTGACTTGATGGTTATACTTGTGTGACAACTTGTTTTAGTATATGCTAGTCATAAACTACAATTGGCATCTTTCATATTACAACAAGCTAAATTGGATATTTGATACAACAAGTTTTAAGAATTTAAAACGGTAACGTATTCACCCCCCCCCCCCCTCTACGTTTTCACAAATAGGTTTTATCGAATTAGTTTGCATGTGGCTAATTATTTACATACATTAATTGTTAAGTTATGTGTGCATTATTTAAGTGTCATTTTTTTTTGTTATTACTTGTTTGTTTATTTGTTTGACATGTTTATAAACAAAGGGTAATTTTGAATAGAAAAATAATACGGACTAAATAATGGTGCAATATGATTTGGTTTAGAAGAGTTAAATTTTCAATAGTTTAATTGAGTGATAAGTTTTGTACCAATAGTAAGAACGGCTCACCGAACTTGACAAACTGTGTGAGGGGTATAAGTTGGAACGGGATTTTAATAAGCTTCGCGCTGATCTTTGTTTCTACGCTCCTTTGTGCGTCAAATTGGAGCTACCTAGTACGACTATTTTTTAGTACAAAATCATCTTAAGGGTGAATTAGCTTTAATTCCATGCGCCACTTTATGGTAATTATCCGAAACACTAAGTCTTTGGACTTATGCAAAAGTACGATATAATGGACGATAATTAAAGGTAAATTCTTTGATTGGTGAACCCAATACCTCAATCAAAACTTTGTTAATTTAATCTTAGTGAATTGGTTAATATTTGTTTTTTTTATTAAAACCTATGTTATGAAGTTGTATGCATGCTTCTTCATACATAATTGTTTGATTACATACATAAAAAATTAGTACCCTTATAATTTAAGTCTATGCCATCTAATTATAAGGAACACTTGAAGTCACCATTTAGCCTAAGTGAGACCTTAGCTAGATTGTGATGACAAGGTAAATTTCATGACTACGTGGGACGTACATGAGAATTTGCAATTTCTAAATTAGACGATTTAATTGAGTTGTTAGTGAGACCTAGAACTCAAGGCATAAGATGGGATGAAACATGCTTACATTGCAAATGGATTTTTGGCAAATGTAAATCCCATAATGATCTAGGAATTGTAATATGATATTGGCAATTATTGTTCGACAATTACCTTGTTAAATACTTTCATTACTAGCAGATCAACTGATGTAATGGAACTATGTCAATTAAGATCCTAGCTTTAAGAAAATTCTATGGTTTATATGAATATTAACCAATGGGTATTTAATTTTCTTAAAGATTAATTATCGAAAATACTAAAATTGAATTTTGTTAACTCTTTTAAATGTATTAATGCAACGTTAAACCGTAAACGTGGGTTATTCTTTTATTGATAAATTGATCTTCACCCGTAGGGTTTTTTATTTTATTTTATAGAGTTGATTTTACTAAAAGAATAAACCTAGTCTCCTTTCCATGAGAGAAGAGTGAGATATAATCCTATTCCTTTTCATGAATGAGGAAGGAATGATAGGAACATTAGAATTGTCTAAATTCTAATATATAACTCATTGCAAACCTTAATAGTTAAGAAAATTGCACATTTTCCATAGAGATTTCATCATCCTCATTCGGTGATTAAAATCTTTTGTAACAAATATGATATTTAGTTAACAGGGAAATATGTATGACACTTTATGAGTTATTAAAATTAGAACCTAGACTAATTACCGCAAAATGATAAAAGGTAAACTAATATATTTATCTAGTTGTTTTGCTTTGACCATTTAGAGGTACTACATACCAATGTGGGGATGGTAGACCTATTAAGAAAGAAATTGCATGCCCAATTTTCAAGTTAATAGCATTGATGGATAGTCCATCATCTATATAGTAGAATACACTCTTTTAGTACCTAAGTAATTGTTACGTATGGGTTTTCTCAAAGATGTAGAAAAGTAAATAGCACACTATTTTCTTTCACTGGTTAATGAAACACTTACAAATGTTGTCAAATCCAGTGGGAGCATTGTGCTCTTATTACTGAATAAGGAATTATTGTAATGATCTCTAATTCAGTAGGAGCTACAAGCCTTGTTATCTTGGTAGTAATCTACATTATCTCTAGAATGTCTCAAGATAATTACTTTAGAAATATAGACACTCATATTTTCAAGGATAATCATGTACGTTTCCTTGTTAATTAAGTAGTTCTATATCTACTAATTATGCTAATATCTATGACACAATCATATTGATCACCTAAACAAACGTGTGTCGTGTTGTTAATCTGCTACATGATGTTGTTCCATGCACAAGTGGGAGAAATCTTTATTGTGTTCAAGGTACAACACATAGGAATATGATTTAAAGGATTCTCTTGACTGAAAGGTAAGAGACTAACGTTCTAACACATCTAATCCAAGAAACACTTGGTGTTGCAATTTAGATTAAGTGAGATCTTACTAGATTGCAACAACAAGATAAATCTCCATGAATACGTGAGACCGTACATGGATAATTTAATGTTTCTAAATTAGACAACTATTTAGAACATGTGTCAAGATAATAAGATAGACTACTTCAATTCTAATATTTATGTATTTATGGAATGACATGAATAAATTATTTATGTATTCTTGGAATGACATGAATAAATGAAGTAATCTAATACTATTTCAATTTGAATAGTTATGTATTCTTGGAATGACATAAATAAATGAAGTAATATAATTAACTTGAAATTACTATTGAAACCAAATTGGTGGTGTTCATGAATACTTTAGTTAAAAATATGTTTACGTTTTATTCTAAAGTCACAAACATAAAGTCTTTTAACTCTTACAAGACTTATAATAAAGTAAGACGTTAACTTGTTATGTTTTTTAATTAAGACATACACAAGAAGTTATTGAGTTGATCAATGATTTATAACGTATAGTGGAATTATAACAGTTTATGTTTTGTTGAGGCATGAACATGAAGTGACTTGGTCAAAAAGTACTTGTGTTATAAAGCATGCAATTGGCTTGGAAATTCTATTATATCATTAAGATGACTTAGTTGGTAAATAGATAAGCACAAAAGGAATATAGTTATATTAAAATATTGTTAGATTGTCTCACAATATTATTTCTAATGAAATACCACATGTTTCTGATATGTTCAGTTAGAAAAAATCAAACTCTTGTTATATTGTTTGATTCAAAATAATTATATTTTCTTTTCTTCAAAATGTTAATCAAGGTTAGAATATTGAGTATGGATAATATATACTCAATAAGACTCAATGTAACACCCCCTAAAATTTGAGTTAACAGCGGAAGACTTAATATGGGTATTACTGGTAGGATCATAGTTATAATCATAAAAAACGACTCAAAAGAGACGTTTTGTAAATCATTGTCATTCATTTAGAAATTCAAATACAAAAAGGAAATTTCAGCGTTTAATATTCCACAAAAGATAATGTAAGTTTGATATAATTGACAGAAATTTATTTGACACCAAAACCATTCATTTAATGCCCACTCCGTGCCTTGAATACTCCATTAACTACCTGAGAAAAACATGCTTAAAAGTGTCAACACAAAGGTTGGTGAGTTCATAGGTTTATAATAAAGCAGTAAAGTAGGACCATGATTGAAGCATGTGACCATCACCACAAATATGATGACACATCAAAATAAATGTCTAATTACGCTAGCACTAAGTTCATACAACCGAAGCTTGACAATATGCATGCTCTAGAATCACATTAAATAAAGGCCCTTGTAAATGTCTATCCCGAGACACTCGTGATTCGACATGTTATACGCTCGCTTTTGGCCGACCTGGCCAAACCAAACGGGGGAGTCAACCCCAATAGATCTATTTATACCATTCGCGCTTCCCAAGTGGAATTGACGGTTCATGAATTTGGGCATGATGGGGATACTACTCTTAGGCTAATCCTTGCGTAATAGTTTAATAAAACATGAATAAAATATTGGTCCTTAAAAATATGTTTTGCATGTTTCTCACCCCAAATGTTTTATAAAGCAAATAATAATAGTAAAAGTGGGGCTATGACTCACCTTGAATGTAACTGGTAAAAGTAAAATGCGAAACCAAATGAATAAAGGGAACGCCTCCAACACAGGACCTGGATAATAATAAGGAAGTCTGAGATTTTGACGGTTTTGGCCTAATACGAATAATGACTGAAAATGGTATCGGATGACGAAGTGGTTTGTGATGAGAATGAATGATATGCTTAAAATGCTTAAAGTTCAAAAATAATATTATATATAATATTATCTTTTTTTTTATGTTATTTAAATCATAAATATCGTTTCCTCGAAAATGGTTTGAATAAAACGTTAAGTTAATCGTGAAAAACCGTTATAAATAAATATAAATGTTATATAATAAATATTGAACGTAATGAAATAAAATGCTCGTGAAACGAATGAAATACGTAAAATATAAAATGAAAATGAAAATAAAGTAAAGTTACTATTGATCCTTGAAATTATACAAAATTTACATTTTTAACCCTAACGGTGTAATATTTGCACCGTTAGTCCTTGGTTAACATTTCTAGTCCAAAAGTTCCCAAAAATGACATTTTAAACCATAAAGTGACTGTTTTAACATTATATATCCTTAAATTAAATATTGGACAGTTTATACCTTGTTTTTACCAAATTGGCAGTTTTAATCCTCGAGTTTGAAAGTATTTGCAAAACTAGTCCTTTTTGTACAAAAAGATTAGGAAAAAGTTGCTGAGAGTTTTTATAAGTTATTTAATCTTATTTGAATGCTTTTTAACTGCTTATAATATGTATAGCTTATTTGCGAATAAATGGGCTTTTAAACGATTAAATCTCGGCCAATAACCATTTTAGAAACGTGGGCTTTTAGGAAATATTGGGCCTATGTTTGGGCTTAACTTAAGCTTATAAAAATGTTGAAAAAGGGTTTGGGTGGACTGCTTATCAAAGTAAGCCGTAAACAGCTTATTGGGGTTACAGCCCAACGTTAAGTTTATAAAAGGTTTTAAGAGTTTAGCGACTAGCGTTAGCTTTGGACTAATTCGAACGTGTTTAAGGCTTTGTGAGGGAAATCACCAAACTAAGTTTTGGTTATTTATACTATGAAAAATCAGTAGAAACTATAAAATGAGTGTGTCGCGTTTTAAAATATGGTTTACGAGTTTGTTTCTAAACCGAGTTACAACATATTAATGAAAACGAAAAATTGATGAACATGATTTAAAATGAATTCGATAATGAAATAAATGGATAAAATAAATATGCAATGTGATATAAATACGTAAAGATGTTATTCTAGCCTTCCATATAGGAGGCGAAGTATATATAACGTGAAATGATGAAATGAAATACGTAAAAGAATGAAATGAGATATATAAATATACATTCGAATGGAAAAGAAGAAAACAAGGCATGAATCGTAAATAACTTCGAATAGAAATAGTTTAGAGGGTGTTTAGAAAGCTTACAACACCACAAGGGTGGGATGATTCGCTTGAAATGATCAAGGATAACTCGAATAGAAGTTTATGCGTATGAAATAGAACTCGTATGAATATCAAAGGACCTTGGCTAGCTTCGAACTGATTGCAGGAGTATTTAGAGTGTTTTGAGAGAGTGTGTGAGTGATTAAAACTAGGGAAAAGGGTTACGTTTGGTTTGTACGAAGGGTGCATGCATGTAGTTCGAAATATATAACCCAACTTGCACAACTTGAGTTTATTCGATCATGGCAGAAGTAGGGTAGGATAAGAGAATATATTCTATCATTAATGACTTAGGAAGAGTGTTAGAGTCATGGGCAAGTAGGGAAAACGGGTAGGAGAACGTTTATGTGTTAATACGCTTTGTTCGTATATTCAAAGGGTCCAAAAGAAAGATTTAACGTGTGATATTATTAGATATTGTGAGAAATGAGTGTTACGAACTTAAAACATGTTTTAGAAACCAAATTATATAGTGGAAATCGTTTGAATGCAAAATGGATCAAAATGAATATTGTTATACGGTTTTGAAAATAATGGCGAGATGAGTTTGCTTTGGCCTTAGTTCGTGGGTTAAACGTTTGAGTTAGGACTTGGAAATTCGACATCCCATTAGATTGATATATAAAGAATTGAGAGAGCACAAAATATATATATCTTGTGTGTCGAAATTCGAAATGAAAGGGGCAAAGCTTAGGGACTTTGGTCGACAGAAATTATAAAGAAAATAAACTAAGTATTTTGGGTTGGGCCTAATGAATAGTAATAAGCTGAAAATTTGGGCTTAGGAATAGTAATAGGGTCCATTGGGTTTATATTGGATGTGTTGGGTTATCCGTGGTCCGCGTGTGAGCTCGTTCCAACGTATCGTAAATAATGTAACAATGTTTGAATAGGAATGTAATAAACAAAAATTTCAAATTTTGCTCGTAAAAATAGTTAACTGAACTGTAACTGATAATTAATACTTGATTAACGTTTATAAATCACTGGTCAATTTTACAGGTTGCTACAGTACCTACCCCTTATTTTTGAATCTCGTCCCGAGATTCAGTCTGAGTTATCTATTAAAAGATGCTAATGAATAGTCGATGTGTAAAGCTTAACGTAATTACGCTCTAAGACTTACGTATCTAGTGCTGCTTATCTAGCTAGGTACGTTCTTGGGATTAGCGTGACTAAGGACATATTCCCTTATGGTTAGGCTTTTCGTAGATAGGTCTTGAGGTTGTACTCGTTAAGGATATCGTTTCTGGTGGCTACGTTTGTTGATAAGTTACCCTACAATGGTTAGCGGGGTAGCTTGTCTTCTTAGATTAAAGAAAGTGATGTGGGGTGAAGCTGAATTTATGCGGTAAGGTGGTGTAGAATTCTACTTGGTCACGGTGCTTACTAACGTGAATGTCCATAAGTTGCACTACTTTTATGTACTCCTACATGAGAGTTTTTGAGTTCTCTATAGTGGGAATAGAAAACTTGACTTCTGGTAAAAATTAAAGGTAACCATTCCTAGCATAGTACGGTTCTGCTGGGATTATACATAGGTGATCAGACTTTGTATAATCCAGGTCCAACGATGCAATGCTGGGTTTAGTTAAAAGGAGGGGAGATATTGATTTTTAGTGATAACAGAGTGGTTTATTAGATGGTACTAAAATAGGGAATGCAATGGCGTCGATGGTTATATCTAGTTGATATTAGATTGCAGATAGTTGCGAGTCAAATAAGCTTACAACTTAAGATAAAAGTACACCAAATCCATACAATACGACGAGGTTTACTGTAAGATATTGGATATCATAACACAAGGTCGGATTGATGTATGAACCGAATCTAGAGAGAGAAAGCGGGATATTCTAGTAAGAGAAAATGTAGTTGAATGATTAAGATCAAATGAACATCCAAACCTCTCCCTTGGTGGGAAGAGGGTATTTATACAACTACATAAACGCCCCATGTGGGCTATGGAGCGGCTTTACAATGGGTAAAGACCCGACCCAACTCAATGGTGATACTATATCTAAACAAAAGCTATTTAAGCCTATGAGCTAATTAATGCTAATGAGTACTCGGGGTGACTGAGTCTTTCATATGAATATTTATATTCCTAACAATCTCCCCCTAAGGGAGGTCACCCCGAAAATTACAGTTTGAATTCTAGCATTCAATTACATGAATTTAATTTCCTAGCTCGTAGTCTTTGATTCTTCAAGGTCTTTAATCTTTGTACTTCAAACAATGATCATGTGATTAATGTTCCTTTGGCATATGTGATCTTTGAGCATTCTTTGGGATCACCAGCCATCGTAAATCCCCAAGTTCATCCTTTGTAGTATCGCCATCATGTGATGTAGTTACCATTGGACCGACATGCTCACACTTTTCTGGATCAGGAGACTTTGCATCAGAGTTGCGGAAGCATTGTTGTAAGTCTCTCAACTTTCACGATCCTTTGATAATGAATTGGTCGTGTGAGCATGGGGTGTGGATTGTCATGTCTCTGCTGGAATTAGGTACCACCATCACCATCTTTATATAAATCTGAAATAAAACAGTTAGCAATAAAGTTGGAGAACGAATATGGCTTTGTCATTCGCTCGGTGTGGTTGGATTAACCTTCGGTTCCGTAAGGACCGACCTGTGATCAGGTAGAATCCCCTTTAACGAAAATTCTCCTTGACAGGACTTTCCAGCTTGTTGTAAAGAATCATCCAACGAATTAACATCAGAATCATCATACTAAGCATGTTCTCATACCAGAACGTCTCAAAGCAGACAACATGGTAGAGTGAATCAGTGAATTAAATACCCACTGATTGATGAGAAATTATTTAGAAAAATCACTCGCGTGTCACTAGATAAACATTTTATGCAGCAAGACGAGGGTTTTATAAATTGAATCACATTTCTGTCATAAACACTTTTGTTTGAAAATTTACACAATCAATGTGCTCGAAACTCAGTTGGTGAGCACATTGAAAGGTTTTCCAAAAGCATCCGTCAATCCATTTCCTGGAACAAGTTTGATTCAAATATGAATCGCCCCATCGTTTCTTTCCAGTTGTCACTAGTTTGATCCATGAAGGATCTTACATGTCACCTACCAAGAGCTTGTTTGATGTTCGCTCTAGAAGGATTTCCATCTTCATTGTGAATACTTTACGTATCACTCGGATGTTCTGGCAATACCACAAGGATAATGCGTAGGACTCTTAATATATGTTTTCTTACTTTTCATGGTGTATGAAATAGCAAGCATATTGGAAATGTGTCCTAATGAGATTTATGGATGATCTCTTGGCTCTAGACTCGATAGTGCGTTTTGATTTAGTAATCGGAGGCTGGAGCAGACTGCCACCTTTTCAATATCAACTAACTCAGAGTGAGAGAGTCAATAGTAATGAGTGAATCTCCGTGTGAATGAAACAAGAGTCTTTTGAGAGACCTTGAGTGGCTAGGGAGGGTTGTGCAGCATATCACTGGGTCCATGATACTTTTCTTCAATGTCAGCAATCAACTACGTGATTCTGACAGCATATGTATTGACCCGGTTTCTGCCTAATGTGTGAGGAGGGCTTCTTTCTTTTCACCCTTTATCTTTACATTTCTTTTTCATTCTTCAACCCCTTCAGCGCTTACCGAGACTTCATCACTAGTACCTTGTTGGGTTTGTTCCAGTACTAGCTCCATCTCAGTCGGCACTCTTCCCTTATTCTCACATTGCTCCTTTTTTTTTTTTTTTTTTTTTTAAACATATCTAAGGACTTGTACACTAACTAGTGGATTGTCCCTGGGTAGATCCCTCCAGCTCTGGCGGGATCGTGGGAACTGATACCTAACCTTACCATTCTTATAACTCCACTACATTAAATACAATGGTCGGTCTTTAGTATTCTTCCACAATTGCCATCATAAATCATTCGCTCCCCCTCAATATGTGCATCGATATACGAAAGAGTTTAGCACATATGGGAGAGCCTACACTTGAGTCCCAAAGATCACATTTTTTATCAGATTTTCATATTTAAATCACATTCTCTCCCCCGATCAAAGATTTCAAACCTTTTGAGATTTGGGATCTCAATTGATTTAAATAAGTTAGAAAATTTGGGAGACAATGTGGTCTGATTCAATGTATTCTGATAATGGAACATTATTATGCTCTCCCTCAATCAATGAGGGAAAATGTTAGTGTCAGGTATGATAAGTTTGAAAGATTTTGAATTTAAAAAAAATCATACACTGACACATAACAACCACATTTTATTCACTGCTTATTATGTACAAAGATAATTGTTACGACACAAATGATGTTGACCTTTACGCACAGATGATGTGATCATTCGCTTCTCTGAGTGAGTCAGTAGTCAACATCAATTATCCATCCACCAACAAAACTCCCCAAGTATTGTAGATCCCCACTCGGCGAGACCAGAACTAGTAATGCTTTGTTGAAGTGAAGGTGGTGGTGGTGGTGAAGGTGTTGTTGTTGTTGTTGCTGCCGATGTTGTTGTTGTGGTGAATCAGAGCCAGTCAATGAGTTTGAATATCTGATCAAATGGTTAGAGCGGGAGCAGGCACATTCATATCAGCCATGAATCTGCATAAGAATATCAACACAGATATACATACATACAGATTACTCTTCATTACTCGTTACCACGTAGCAGCTTGCCTACTCATAATACGATATTCATATCCTAATCAAACCACTATTTAGCATGAAATCAACCATCAATCATGAACATTCCAATTGACACATATTTCACATTAACTCAGGATCTTAGGGACATGATTCTAACACGATAGCTACATACCTAAGCATATTCTGAGTGCACACGCAATAAGTCAACAACAATTAAACAGCTATCGACTAACAAAAGTCAATCAACCTTTGAAACTCATTCAATCAGATCATACAAATGCCTTTGGAGTATTTAAGAACATCAAACACAATGGGTTTTCAAACTTCTTTTAGATTTTGATTTTTAAAGTATTTAGGGGATTAAACGAGGATTCCAAAGTGACACAAATGGACCTTCTAGTTACATAAAGCTAGGAAACTATATGCAAATTGCACATAATGCCCTAATCTTTCTAACAACTAACACATTTGGCCATTTGAGATAAAGCTTAGTAAGTTCCTCTTCAACTAATACCCCATTAACTACAAAAACCATTTCTAACAACGATGAGATAACCAAGAAACCCGTTTGATGATATAAAATTTGAAATCACTCTCCCCCTCAATCAATGACCCGTATTCTAGTTAAAGAGTTGTAGTCATTGATTGAGTGACAAATTTTATGAACAATCCAAGTCTGAAAGAATTTCAAACAACACGTTACCACCATGTGTCTCACAAATAATTTTCAGAAGAATCATAGAAGGAAAATTATTTGTATACAAAGAAGACTTCTCTTCTTATACCAGAAATAATGCACTGAAGCATACATAAATCGGGATGCACTGGATATGAAGTAATCCATGCCCGGGTGAACATCACCCGTTGTTAGGAACAGCCGTCGTTTTGCCGACGTGCTTTCCTCATTCTGAAAAATCGGGTTACATATCTGAAGTAATAGCAAGCCATCATGACATGTTTTAACTATTCAATTTAACTTCTGCTCGAGCTTCATTTAAAGTCCCGTGCCATTATTGAATGACATTTCTAGGGCCGTAAATTTTATTGATAAACAGAAGACATGCCTAGAGGAACTATTTTTGGTATTTTTGTTTTTTTCTGGTTTTTTTTATGGTTTTTGTTAGTTTTATATTTTTCTATTTACATTTTGGTATAAGATATGTACAAAATATATTATTCAATTTAAGAAGATGTTGACATGAATACCGAGAAAAGGATATCGTTATGTACATTGTAGAAGTCTGTAGTCAACATCTCTTAAACTTTCACCACCAAAGCTTTCGAGGCTCCTGAATAATCGTCAGAACTTGAGCCTTCTCAATATGAAGCTTTGATAGCTTCCCCCCAAACCGACAATCTTCTTTTTTAGCAGTTTCAAAGCTCTCTTTCAAGCTTACATAGTTAAGTTTACAAGCGAATCCGTACAAACCACATCAAATATTGTGCTCATTTAAGAATAATCATCGCGATTATCATTTGAGGGATCATCAAATAGATCAGCAACGTATCATCTCACGCTTGAGTAATTCTTCTCATATTTCTTCTCGCTGAAGCTGAAAGTAATGCATACCAAAAAGTATCAAGAGCCCACTTCCCCCAGGTAGTTGAAGTGATGCAATCAGTCTCATTGTATGAAGCTCAAAAACCCGAAGTACACACTTAATCCCATTAATGAAGTCGAAACATAACATCAAAATCAATTAAGACTCGAAATGCACTTTTCTCCCTTCAGGAATTGTAGATGAGAATTGTACACCAAAGTCAACTAAGTCCCGAGTGTAGGCAATTTATCCCGTATTTAGTCGAAATGATACACAGACATACCACAAAAACTGAGTACGACGAACACTTCTCTAGATACCGACTAACAGAGGAATCATCATAATTGTGTACCTCTTTAATCATCAGAAACTTTTCTTACATCTCTTCCCCCACGTAGTTGGAATAATACACCAAAGGCACGAGTTAATACACTGATTTTATCTGCGGTTATGACATTTGTCTTCCCGGAATAACTTCAATTAAGAAGAAGTATAAAGTTCATCATGTGTACTCTTTGCGTTTCAGATGTATGTCTCCTTCCCCCTTGCTGGTTTTGATACCTCAGAATCCGCAACACATTTTACGCACATATACTTGAAATCTTGTGAGAAGAACAAAATTGGCTCAAGTGTATCAAGTGAGACTCAACCGCTACTGAAACTCTCTCTGACTCTCTTTACAAACCCTTAAGTAGGCTATTTGAAGTGATAACGATTGAGCAAACCGATATACCAAACTTGAAACTGAAGTAGAATTCCCCGTTCTTGTGACTTAAGCTTGCACTAATGTTGGAAGAACGGTGTAGAGAATTTATGCTCCAAGCAAATCTCTAAGTACTCAATACCCAACCAAAGTATGAGACATTACCACCACTTGCGATTATCCACAATGTCATCGGCATGTGACACTGAGTACTACAACATAACTCCTTAAAGTGATAGTTAAACAGGTCTTCAAACATTTACCCCGACTGCTGGTAACTAGTAAACTAAGTCTTCAACTTAAATCTTAAGCACGAGCAAGTTATCAATGAAAGTCATGCATCCAACCAACCCCGACTTCAAGATAAGATAAGATCACGCCTTTGTAAAAGTCAACTTCAATCTCGAATAAGTGATACCTGATCAACTCCGTAGTCACAATTAGAGTCACATGCCCAACAAGTGAGTGAACATACAATCAAATGTACGTCGATCCACTGTTCACACTTCTCCCCCTCAAAAATTGCATATGAGGTTGCCATTTTTTATTGAACAAGTGCATATGAGGTTGATCCACTGTTCACACTTCTCCCCCTCAAAAATTGGATTTGAGGTTGCCATTTTTTATCGATTGAATAAAAATCCAATCTAATGAAAGTAGATCCACTTGATGACTGAACGAGCATGGAACAAGTATGAAGCTTGTTAATGAGAATAGTCAGATACAAGAAGATTTCTCTTCTTCTAAAGATAAAGCGCACTTAAGCGTACGCCTTTCTTTTCTTTGAGGAACGAGGCCTGGAGTGTTTTCAGCAGACGAAGTCATGTTGACATTGAGGACCGAGGCTTGAATTGATGAATTCAAACGTCATTTGTTGTTGAAGACGAGGCCTGACTGATGTGCACAGACGTCTATTGTCGTTGAAGAACGAGGCTTGAACTGATGTGTTCAAACATCATATGTGGTCGAAGATCGAGGCCTGAACTGATGTGAATAGACGTCATAGTTCATGTTCATCAAAGTTGAGTTTCATGAACCCCTAATTTATGAGATATCAGTCTTTTCGGCAACCAAACTCTGAGTCTTTCCTTAATGGGAGTGAACGATGTACCTTCACTTAAGTAAAGACTACATGCACTAACATTAAGAGTTTGTTTGCATTTATGTGGGTTAGTGATATCAGCATCTAAACCATTTGGGGTTTCACTGTCAACCTTAGTTTTGCAATCAGCGAACAGCTTACTAATAGGTATCCATCTAAGTCCAACAATCTTAAAAATTCTACCCGTATGTATCCACCTAAGGCAAGATCTAGGAGTGTTTGGTTTCTCATGTACAGTGGAAGACTTGTTGAAAGAAGACCTTTGTCCTACAGCAATCTACCTACCAGGTTTTTGAGTATAACTCTTTGGTTCTACGGGCTTGTTGTTGTTTCTAGTCTTAGAGGATTGAACCTTAGCACGAGCATTCACTTTCTTCAGGAATTTTGTTATACAATCATCATGGTTTGCATTAAAAACACATTTCTGACAATTTGAGCAAACAGAGTGTTTGGATTCAGAAAATATCAAGAATTCTTAGAGTGATCTGCTACGGGAATCGCTTTAATCGATACGCAACTACTCTTAGAAACAGGCAAATTCCTAGTCTTTTCATGTGTGTTTTTCTTAACATCCTCTAGGTTGTGATTCTGAACACTGTTTTTATGTCTAACATGTTCCTTTGGTGTCACAAATGACACACGCTTTGAACTAATCCTAGGGGAACTAGAGCCCTCATATGATGAGGTTTTGCAAAAGCATATTCCTTTACATTAGGTCTAGATTGTGAAGTGACTGGTTTTTACAAAACTTGTTTCGAATCAACTCGGGAAGCAAACCGTGGTTTTGAAAATTTTGACCATTCAGATCTAAACGCAGTCGATTGTCTAACAAATGATTGGTTTCTAAGTGGTTGTAAAACTGGTTTCCCCAAGATTGATGGTTTTGCAAACATAGTGTTCACACTATTTCCTGTTAATTTTCTAAACTCTTTTTTTAATGCTGCAATTGTAAAACCCTTTTCCTGAAGTTGAGCTTTGAATTCATCATTTTTGGCAATCAAAGAGGTTGTCTGAACTATAGTCTTATTTTTCGTTTCTTTGATTGAATCACACAGTTCTTTGCAATGAAACTTTCAAAGTCTCATTTTCATTAAGTAATTCAGCCACTTTATGTTCCAATTCACTATTTCTAGTTGCAATAACGTCACTGTCATGTTTAGCTTTAACTTCATTACACATATCACACATCTCAGCAATACGTTTTTTCAGGTTGTTGATCGTTAAGTTTTTGGCTTCTAGCTGAGCTTTGAAATCATTTATCATAAAGAATTCACGGAAATCAGGGAGTTCTGGATTTTTACAAGGTAGGTTAGTTTGAAAAATTTCTTCCTTTTGTTGCATTGCGATTTCAAGTGAAATACAATGTTTTTCAAGCTGTAAAAATCTGTTTGAAAGTTCATTAAAAACTTCTTTATAAACCACATCATTTGATTTAAAAGTCTCAGCCGTAAATAAAGAACTTGACTCATCATCATGTTCCGCATCATCCTGATCACTTTCTCCCCCTTTATGATTCATATTTGTTGAATTAGAAATGGTATTGCTATCAGTCTTTTCCAATAAATATGTGTCATAAGAGGGCATAACTTGATCAGTATGCAGTCGTTCATTAGGGAGCACATTATGTTGATCAGTGACATGTACATCAGCAGATGAAACTTGGTCATTTTCTGGTCTGTGATCAGTATCCATGTCAAGTGTGGTATAAGTCCCAGAACTGTCGTTTGTATCCTGCTTATCAAACTTAGTGTCCCTTCATTGTTGATGATGCGCCCTTTCATTAATGAACTCCTTAACATTACCCATGAGTTGGAGTAGTGTAACTCTGAACATGTCAACCTCGATTCCAGTGTAATTAGCAAAACACTTTTCGTCATTTGACTGTCATAATCATAATCCTCAGTGAATTGCGAATCAATGAACACTTGGAGTTGGTTGTTGATCACACAAAAGGCAGCCATGGATCTACCTTCGTAAAATTCTCCTTTGTCAAGTTGTTGTTCAAGTTGATCTAAATACAGAATCATTTTGACTGTGAAAGTCTGAACATCTTGACCAAAGAGTGATGCGAATGCACGTTTGTATCCTCCCAAGTATCCAGGTTGTTCAAAGAGAACCTTGAGATGTGAGTGAAGTAGTCGAAAACATTCTATGCAACTTTCCTTTGTATTATTAGGCAATTTTAGTGGCTGATGAAACTCTTTCTCTTGAGAATTCGAGCACGACGATTCCATGTTAGCATTATCAGAATCAAACACGTTTATTTGTTGTACAGGATTGGAAGTCTTATGTTTATCAACCATGTGGTACAATTTGAGTACCTTAGCTATGACTGAATCCGAAGTGTTTTACATGATATCAACGTGCACGGGATTTTACAATTCTATGATTTAAACCGAGAAATAGATTCTTTCGCGGGATTTTACAAAAATCAAGAATAAACCGTGAAATGATAATGATTACTTGAATTTGTTATGATAAAAGTTTGGATCGATAATATGATTAGTGATTGTGTGTTAAAAGTGATGATCGTTTGTTAGACTTGGTGATCTGTTGTTTAGTTGTGATTTGGTTTGGTTGATGCAAGATGTTACGGTGAAATTTTGGACTGAAAACTTAAAACCTTAATAACTTCCTTTCGGAGGGGATTTGGGCCTCGAAAAATTCGTTTCACTACTTTGTTGTAACACCTCACCATATTCAGGCTGTTCTGGTCGTTTTGACAGGTATTTCGCTGAAAATGGAGTTACGGTTCAAAAGTTATGGCCGTTTGAAGTTTTGACGTAAAAAGTCAACTCTAAGATGCACAAAGTCACCAAAACCGTGAATAAGCCAAACCGCAAGAGTCAAAACGCAGGATCTTTGGTCAAAACGCAGGAAGTCAAAACGCAGAGTCTTCAGTCAAACCGCAAGAGTCAAAACGCAAGATCTTGAGCCAAAACGCAATACCCAAACCGCAACCTGCAAGAGAATACAAAACGCAAGACCAAATCGCAGTGACCCAAAACGCAGAGGCCAAAACGCAATCTTCAGAGGCAAAACCCAGTGATCAAACCGCAAGATTCTTTAGTCAAACCGTAGTCACCAAAACGCAGTAACTTGAGTCAAAACGCAGTGACCAAAACGCAAAAGTCAAAACGCAGTGACCAAAACGCAGAGGTCAAAACGCAGTCTTTTGGTCAAAACGCAACAGGTAACCGACAAAACTGTCCCTATCAAACCGCAGACGACAAAACGCAGGTCACTATCAAACCTCAGTGTCAAAACGCAATCAAGAAACTACGTACGAGAGCCAAAACGCAGTATCCAATTTTCACCTAAAATCACCTAAAAATCACCCTTTTGAACGTTTTTGCTTGGTTTCTTTTGCACTACTTGATCTTAGAAGGTTATAACAACACTAAAAACACTAACTTTAACACCACAAACGTGAGAATCAAAGAAAGCCAAGAATAAAACCATAAACCTTCCAAAAAACAAAACTTTTGATCTAAACTAACCAAGAAAACACACACACAATCGAGCTAATCAAACCATGATCTCTGATACCAATTGTAAGATATTGGATATCATAACACAAGGTCGGATTGATGTATGAACCGAATCTAGAGAGAGAAAGTAGGATATTCTAGTGAGAGAAAATGAAGTTGAATGATTAAGATCAAATGAACATCCAACCCTCTCCCTTGGTGGGAAGAGGGTATTTATACAACTACATAAACGCCCCATGTGGGCTATGGAGCGGGTTTACAGTGGGTAAAGACCCGACCTGACTCCATGGTGATACTATATCTAAACTAAAGCTATTTAAGCCTACGAGCTAATTAATGCTAATGAGTACTCGGGGTGACCGGGTCTTTCATATGAATATTTATATTCCTAACATTTACAAAAGGGTACGAATGAAGTCTTATAGGAATACAACTTAAGAGAATTTAAACTTAGTCTCGACATATAGGGCAGTCGACTTTTTGATATTACATTCAAGCTCTGTTATCCACGGTTTCCTGGCACTCGTTCCTGTAGTGCCCCTTCTTTCCGCACCCATAGCAGGTTACCTCTGCCCTTTGATTTTTCTCTGGTGCTGTTTGTGCTCCTGCGAGAGCTTTAGACCTGCAGTCTTTGGCCATGTGTCCTATCTTCTGACAGTTGTGACACTTCCCAGCACACTTCCCGTTGTGGTAGTAGTTACAACGGTTACACAAGGGCAACTTCCCTGCATAAACCTTCTTTTCTCCCGACCCAACAGTATAGACCTTGGCGACCTCTTGTCGTTTTTTCGGGTTGTTGTTGTGAGTGGTGATTCCACCATCATCCAGCCTTCGCTTGTGATCGTTGCTTCCGGCGGTAGAACTCCGTTTAATTTCCCGTTCCAACAATTTCTGAGCTATGGAGATAGCTTCCTCTAAAGTTGCTGGTGTTGACGCGGTAACATTCCCCTCTATGCTTGGAGGCAAACCCTTGACGTATCTCTCCAGTGTCTTTTCAATATCTGGCACCATAGATGGGCATAATACCGATAGTTCCTGAAACTTTCGGTTGTAGGTCTTGATGTCGTTCCCTCTCACAGTCAACCGATGAAATTCCTCCTCTAGCTTCCTAATCTCCGTACGAGGACAGTATTTCTTGAGCATTTTCGTCTTCAGCTCGGCCCAAGAAATGTGGTATGCTTCTTCCATTCCCATAGTCTGGGCGGTTGCGTCCCACCAAGACAAAGCATCTTCCAGTAAAGTTCCCGTAGCAAATGTGACTTTGCTGTCTTCTGGGCATTTACTTCTCATGAACACTGTGTCCGTACGCTCAAACCATTTAGCCAATTCGGTCACTCCTTCTGACCCTTTGAAATAAGTTGGTTGGCAGTTCATGAAATCTTTATAGGTACACTTGCGAGGCGCAGATGTCTCGTTTTCAGCTGTTGCTCTGTTGTTGCTGCTCGAACGAGCTATGGTAGCCGCTTGAGTCTCAAGAGCTGCTGCGATACCATCAGCTATCATTCTATGGATAGCTTCAGGGGTCAAAGCTGTTGCGGGAGTGGCAGTTTCATTCCTTGTGCGAGCCATAAGTCTATTAATGCCACAAGAAAACACAATTTAGAATCCACATAATGACCATGTTAGAATAATCCGAGTAACAATGAAATTGTATACTAGTCCTAACAATATAGTTACAATGTGAAATCACAACCAACTGAGAATCATAAAATCACGACAGGTTTGGGTACTATCGTAAAAAAATGATCAGCTTTTGGTATAGAATTGCTAAGGGACAACCTGATTCATCATCTACAAAACTGAAGTTCAACAACTTTCTCTACATTCATCAATTTCCTCTTGAAATATTCTCCATTATGACTTTGTAATTACATCTCAGTTGTAACATTCAAAGAACTGTAACCTTCATAAGTAACATCACGACATGCCTAATCACAATACACATGGGCAACCATGGTCACATAAATCAACATCAATATATAGTAAATCCAATCCAACCACATGCATTAAGAACTTGATCAGTTGTTTTACAAAACGCAACGATACAAGGTCCTTCATGAATGCCTCATGTGGTAGGCTAAGATGCCTCAAAACTACAACTGATGTAATGTATGTCTAGCTACTGGACGTCTCATCCATGTGTTTCTTCAGCTCTGTGACCTGATCCAGACGTCTCTACTGTCTGACCTGCATGTCCTCGGTGAGGTTCTCTAACGTAGCGGCTCTGCGGCATGTTTTGTATAACTTCTTCAATCTGTCTCCGTCTCTTCCACTGTAAGACCGTCATATGGGATCGTGTCTCGAACATCTTTATCTGAATCCTTGTCAGACCACCTTGCAGATCCATCCTCTCGCATACAAGGTCATGTATAGTCGGGGCGGTCGTGTGATGCTCTGTCAACGATGCTCAGAGGCGTAACAATCTGCTCCTTATGATGCTCCAGTCGCGTCATGATGAGGGAGGGAGTAGGTGTGCGGGTAGTTGTGGTCCTGGAGCTCTTTCTCCAGTCTCGAAGATTCAGGATGAAGGGTAAAACCTGGAGGGGAAATGGCTATGGTGATGAAAATGAATCCCCAGGATCTGCTATGCGGGCCTGGTTCTGAGGGGGTACATCTGCCTTAGGAGTCGGGTCCCGTTGATGCTGTGCGAATGAGTAGGAATGGGTAAGTAGGTTAAACAAGTAGTCAGGTTTGAACGACAGTGGAGGGGGTGATGGTAATCTAATGAGAACTATGGGTAGTCGTACCCTCTTGCGAGGTCGACGTGCTAGGAACTATGGGTGAGGTGATGGATGATAAGGTATCCTCGGACTCCATGTCCGATGATGGGGTACTAAGGTGTGATACTATAGGCATGGTACTGTAATATCCCCGTAAATAGTAATTGTAATAAATTAATAACATCAAGTATATGAAAATCAATATGTAATAATCTTGTTAAGCAATACTGTAAACATAATGTGATGAAATCTGCAGGCACGGAGGGCATAACGTGGTATGGTGTAAAGTTGGTCCATTTTGAAAATATAGTTATAGTCCAATGTTTAAAACATTTGGTTCTCTATAACTATAGCTCTGATGTCAATCTGTAACACCCCCTAAAATTTGAGTTAACAGCGGAAGACTTAATAGGGGTATTACTGGTAGGATCATAGTTATAATCATCGAAAACGACTCAAAAGAGACATTTTGTAAATCATTGTCATTCATTTATAAATTCAAATACAAAAAAGAAATTTCAGCGTTTAATATTCCACAAAAGATAATGTAAGTTTGATACAATTGACAGAAATTTATTTGACACCAAAACCATTCATTTAATGCCCACTCCGTGGCTTGAATACTCCGTTAACTACCTGAGAAAAACATGCTTAAAAGTGTCAACACAAAGGTTGGTGAGTTCATAAGTTTATAATAAAGCAGTAAAGTAGGACCATGATTGAAGCATGTGACCATCACCACAAATATGATGACACATCAAAATAAATGTCTAATTACGCTAGCACTAAGTTCATACAACCGAAGCTTGACAATATGCATGCTCTAGAAGCACATTAAATAAAGGCCCTTGTAAATGTCTATCCCGAGACACTCGTGATTCGACATGTTATACGCTCGCTTTTGGCCGATCTGGCCAAACCGAACGGGGGAGTCAACCCCAATAGATCTATTTATACCATTCGCGCTTCCCAAGTGGAATTGACGGTTCATGAATTTGGGCATGATGGGGATACTACTCTTAGGCTAATCCTTGCGTAATAGTTTAATAAAACATGAGTAAAATGTTGGTCCTTAAAAATATGTTTTGCATGTTTCTCACCCCAAATGTTTTATAAAGCAAATAATAATAGTAAAAGTGGGGCTATGACTCACCTTGAATGTAACTGGTAAAAGTGAAATGCGAAACCAAATGAATAAAGGGAACGGCTCCAACACACGACCTGGATAATATAATAAGGAAGTCTGAGATTTTGACGGTTTTGGCCTAATACGAATAATGACTGAAAATGGTATCGGATGACGAAGTGGTTTGTGATGAGAATGAATGATATGCTTAAAATGCTTAAAGTTCAAAAATAATATTATATATAATATTATCTTGTTTTTATGTTATTTAAATCATAAATATCGTTTTCTCGAAAATGGTTTGAATAAAACGTGAAGTTAATCGTGAAAAACCGTTATAAATAAATATAAACGTTATATAATAAATATTGAACGTAATGAAATAAAATGCAAGTGAAACGAATGAAGTACGTAAAATATAAAATAGAAATGAAAATAAAGTAAAGTTACTATTGATCCTTGAAATTATACAAAATTTACATTTTAACCCTAACGGTGTAATATTTGCACCGTTAGTCATTGGTTAACATTTCTAGTCCAAAAGTTCCCAAAAATGACATTTTAAACCATAAAGTGACTGTTTTAACAATATATATCCTTAAATTAAATATTGGACAGTTTATACCCTATTTTTACCAAATTGGCAGTTTTAGTCCTTGAGTTTGAAAGTATTTGCAAAACTAGTCATTTTTGTACAAAAAGATTAGGAAAAAGTTGCCGAGAGTTTTTATAAGTTATTTAAGCTTATTTGAATGCTTTTTAACTGCTTATAATATGTATAGCTTATTTTCGAATAAATGGGCTTTTAAACGATTAAATCTCGGCCCAATAACCATTTTAGAAACGTGGGCTTTTAGGAAATATTGGGCCTATGTTTGGGCTTAACTCAAGCTTATAAAAATGTTGAAAAAGGGTTTGGGTGGATTGCTTATCAAAATAAGCCGTAAACAGCTTATTGGGGTTACAGCCCAACGTTAAGTTTATAAAAGGTTTTAAGAGTTTAGCGACTAGCGTTAGCTTTGGACTAATTCGAACGTGTTTAAGGCTTTGTGAGGGAAATCACCAAACTAAGTTTTGGTTATTTATACTATGAAAAATCAGTAGAAACTATAAAATGAGTGTGTCGCGTTTTAAAATATGGTTTACGAGTTTGTTTCTAAACCGAGTTACAACATATTAATGAAAACGAAAAATTGATGAACATGATTTAAAATTAATTCGATAATGAAATAAATGGATAAATTAAATATGCAATGTGATATAAATACGTAAAAATTTTATTCTAGCCTTCTATATAGGAGGCGAAGTATATATAACGTGAAATGATTAAATGAAATACGTAAAAGAATGAAATGAGATATATAAATATACGTTCGAATGGAAAAGAAGAAAACAAGGCATGAATCGTAAATAACTTCGAATAGAAATAGTTTAGAGGATGTTTAGAAGGCTTACAACACCACAAGGGTGGGATGATTCGCTTGAAACGATCAAGGATAACTCGAATAGAAGTTTATGCGTATGAAATAGAACTCGTATGAATATCAAAGGACCTTGGCTAGCTTTGAACTGATTGCAGGAGTATTTAGATTGTTTTGAGAGTGTGTGTGAGTGATTAACACCATGCAAAAGTGTTACGTTTGGTTTGTACGACGGGTGCATGCATGTGGTTCGAAATATATAACCTAACTTGCACAACTTGAGTTTATTCGATCATGGCAGAAGTAGGGTGGGATAAGAGAATATATTCTGTCATTAATGACTTAGGAAGAGTGTTAGAGTCATGGGCAAATAGGGAAAACGGGTAGGAAAACGTTTATGTGTTAATACGCTTTGTTCGTATATTCAAAGGGTCCAAAAGAAAGCTTTAACGTGTGATATTATTAGATATTGTGAGAAACGAGTATTATGAACTTAAAACATGTTTTAGAAACCAAATTATATAGTGGAAATCGTTTGAATGCAAAATGGATCAAAATGAATATTGTTATACGGTTTTGAAAATAATGGCGAGATGAGTTTACTTTGGCCTTAGTTCGTGGGTTAAACGTTTGAGTCAGGACTTGGAAATTTGACATCTCATTAGATTGATGTATAAAGAATTGAGAGAGCACAAAATTGTTCATATGATTTCTACACAAAGATTTAAACTACTAGGTTTTTCCATCTCTTTGAAGAAATTTATCTTTATTCTATATCTTTATTCTATATTATGGAATGTGATGAATCATATTAAGTCTTAAAATTGAATTTATGAATTTGTTAAACTTATGAAGTAGGATATTAACAAACTAATGTCAGGAACTGTAAATGTGTATTTGTAATGTCCCAAAAGAGAACGATTGAGTGTTGCTCTAATTACTAAGTATTTAGTCTCTAAATTACAAAAGGCAAGTGAAAGTTTTTATCTTGAAAAGATAAAATTACACGATACATAATCTTCTAAAATAAACTAGTGAATATCATAATGAGGATAGACATGTAAATGTTATACCTCAAGATGATGGAATTCTCATTCATAGATCCGCAAGGATATCTCAGATATTTGATCAATATGTTGAGGAATATGAGTTACAGGATCATGGTAAACTTGTTAATCATAATGGATTGCAAATATTGAATTTGGCAAATTACTCATACTGTGAATGTTAAGATGCTGTCCATAAAGATAATCAATTTTGGAAACTTGGTTTATCTTGAAATCTATGGTTAGACTATAGAATAAAGATGAATTTCTTCAAAGAGATGGAAAAACCTAGTGGTTTAAATCTTTGTGTAGAAATCATGTGGACAATTTTGTACACATATGTATGTCTTATATGAAAAGATTATTAATCACGCTTAAGTAATTAACTGTGATTGAATATTCTTTCATAGGCACATTAGACATATTAAGATGATAATTGTCATACCTATTTTTGTTAATATGAAAAATGACAATGGAATATTAAAACTCTTTCTTGAGTAATTACTTGTGCGAGGACGGTAAGTAATCAAAAGGAGTTTATGAATTCAAATAATATTTGAAAGTGTACAAAGTGCAATAATTCATGAATGGATTAATGGATACATCTAGGAGATAAAACTTATGTTTAATTAACAAATCCAAGTTTTGATTTGTAATTGAAATAAGATAATTCCTAAGTATTCCTGAAAGCTAGTGGGAGTATTATGTTAATTTCCTACATCATATATGTTTTATAACATATAGGAAGTAACATTCTATATAAGTAAAATGTTAAGTCTTGGTTTGGAATGAAACTTCACTTGAAATATTTAAAAAATAAGACATACAACCTTGGAACAAATGTTTATTACGATTAAACATGTGCGGTAAATGAATCTAATAGAACATGAAATATCATTTAGAAATTTTCAATGGATATATAGAACATGAATGAAATCTAAGGATTTTTCATGTACATCATGTTATTATTGTATCATGCTTGAATACAAGATGATTTGACAACATTGATATTTAATTGAAAGTTATTAGATAACTAGTGTAACAAAATAGAATATGTTTGGATTTAGAATTGCATTTCTTGGAGTTGCTCCCAGATTCTATGGATGAACAATATGTCAATTATTGTGCAAATTGTCATAGCCATCAAACTTGAAAGTTTGGAAGGCATCAAACATTACACAATAGATATTAAGTTTACGGAGTTTTAATGAGCATATTATTGTTTGTATACAATGATACTGGTTTAATTGAGATGGCACTCAATACTAGTCATGGTAGGATTTCATCCTTGGCTATGTAAACTAGTTGTGCTCACTAAGAGCATAGTTGCATTATACATTAAAGAATTAGAATACTTTAAACTTTAAAAATGTTTGAAAGTTTGATTATCATAAATTGGTGGTCGAGATTGTCACACACTTTATGAAATATTATGTGGCAATATCAAATTATTTGAATGCACACATACAAGAACTTCACTAGTTGAATTCTTGTAATAAGTATTCTCAAAATTCCGATAGATCAAAGTCGGTTGATTTATGTTTTGTCAACAAGTATGATTAATCATGATTTGAGGCATAATTCATCAACTAGAATTTCATGCATTGATCTATTTAGTATTTGGATAAGGGATATTAAGCAATTATTATAATTAATTAAAAGTACTTGGTACGTTTGTTTTTATAATATATTGTATCCTATATTTGCATGTTTAAATCCATGAATAACTTATGTTATTCTAAATAGTCCATTGTCAATTAATGATATGGGAATATCATTAAATTAAGACAAATCTGAGTTTTGGTAAAATATACTTGAAAGTATATTGATGCTTTGACATGCCAAATTCACATGATATTCAATGAATTGAATATAGGACTTATCCTAAACTATGTGATTGTACTTTATGGATCTAGTCATTAAGTAAATCATGAATAGTTATCCTCAGACTTGAGATACCAGAGAACTGTCATGAATGTAGTGCATTTCTGTAAAGCAATTTAACGCTATACGTAACTGGTAGTTATAGGATTGTTTTTAGAAGTGTTTCAAAGTTCATGGGTTTTGCTTGTAGTCAATAAAGAATTTTTTTCCTTCAAATTCGTTTTGAAGTTTAATACTGTTGGGCCCCTCGTAGGGTTGACAAGATGTTTGCGTGCGCACGCCCAAGATCTATCTGGAATACGTTCAGAAGATTTGGTAATCTTGCTCAATCATAAACAACGAGAAACATAATAGTTAATTATGGAATGACTGAGATCCATATCTATATTAATATGGTATTAGAAACAAAAGGATAATAATAATGATGAATCATTAAAAGGTTTTTCCAGGAGACCTTACTCGAGTTGTACTAGAGGCATCGGCGTGTTGCTAGACGCTAACCGATGTGATCACACTATTAAAATATGTCCAAGTGGGAGCTGTTAGTTTTATGGACATAAATTAGTAGATGTGTGTTAGGATCGAACTCGAGATCACGGGATTGCACACTTTACGTATGAAGAGTAAATGTTTAATAATTATTTATAAAAGGTTATAATTAATTATTAAATACACAAAACGTATAACGACCGTTAGTAATTAACGAAAATTGACTAACGACCGTTAACTAATAAAGGAAAGAATTAAGAGTGAATAATTGGAAAGTCAAGAAAGTTCCGGAAACCCATTATGGGTGTTTGGCCGATTGGTGGGGGATTAGGGTTTCCTAATCCTCAACCAACTTGTCCTCCAAGTTTCTCTTAGTATAAATACAAGGCTTAGGGTCATTAGTTTGTATCTCTTGTGCACACATAATACCCTTAACCTTTTTCTTCCCTTTTGTTCTTGTGAGGCCGATCGTACAACAACCCTTAGGGGTCGATCGGATTTGTTTTCCAAACAAACAAATCGTTTTGTGTTTTCATTACTAGCATAACGTTTACTTGGTATTAGTACGTGTGTACAAGAACGTGATTCAAACACACTATTGTTTGAATCTTGGATTGAATTGCAAAAACGGTAAGGGGCAATTTTTATAATCCGTATAAACCATAATTAGGGTTCATCTCAATTGCTAGCTTGGTATTGATTCTTGTTTTGCTAGAATAAAAAAGGTACGTATACTTTTATGTTTGGTTAATTGGTTTACACGTTATGATCCTATATGCTTCCGTTATTCTTTGATGCTTTATGTGTTTAATTATAATTGTCATGTTATTAAATTCTAACATATTGTTTGTGTCTTGACATTTACACTTTTACATCACTTTTAGTTATCTTCACTTATGTAAATGCATAAATGTCAAAACACAAACAATTAGAGTGTGCAAATCATTTTATGCAGTGTGTAAATCTCATCTCATATTAAAAATGTTTAATGTTTTGTTTCTTAAGGTATTTAGTCTTGCGGTCAATTCAGTGTCCAATGATGTCTTATTAGATTTAAATATAAATTAGACTAAGTATAAGAAGACTCGCTGATGAGAAAATCAATGAGCAACTTTAGCAAAGTTCACGTCAGAGACAACGTCAAGGAATCAAAGATAACTTAAAGATATGCTCTCTAACTTATGTGAAATCAGCTAGTATGTATAAGAACTAGAAGCTGAAGGACAAAGAGTCATAAGGGATCGACAATTCCCTGACGATCCTATGAGCTCTCTGATCCAGCCAAAGAGTTTAACTCAAAATATCACGAGCATTTACTCTCTTTGAACTCATTATTGTTTTTGATCCAATCAAAGACTGGGAGTTCACTTGCAAACTCTTGTTATAGTTTGCCTGTTAGAGAGCAATCTTATTGTCATCCAATTAAGTGTTTATCCGCAAAACATTTTATAATTCTTTAATTTATTTTAATAAAAATTACACGTTTAAAACTTTATCTTTGTGTTATTTCTTTAGACCTTTTTATACATATATTGTTTCATAAAAGTGTCATAGATTAAGGAACTACACCGTCCACTCATTTGACCATAGTTTACGCCCATCTTAGAAATGTATTCAACCTTTCCCATATTACAATATATGTTTACGTGGATAATGTAATACCTTGTAAGTTTCGGTTTGCATATACTTTGTTCTATAAAAGATAGTTGCTTTATTCTTAAGTGTATATACTTATTCGTGTGATGAATGAAAAGATGAAAATGAAAGCACTGAATTGAAAGTATTACAAGGCACAAGCGTGCTCATAAAAATGATTTCTACTATGGTAACACCCCCTAGTGGGTGGGGGCCCCTTATTTTGGTCAAATGGTACAATCCTTAAAGTAGACAGTACAAGCGGCGACAACACCCAATCATTGAAACACCCCTACATATTGTTTAGGGGGTGTTCGGATAATATCCCCAAGCGTGCTCATAAAAATGATTTCTTCAAGATGTGAATCACGAAGCAGAAAATGTACTATGCCTTGTCATTAAAAAAGAAGGCGCACTATTTATTGCTATTATACGGCATTGTCAAGAACATGTCTTGATTTTTTTCAGACTCATCACAGACACAAAATGTGTGAATCATTACTGTTTCGGTTTGGACGACTTACGTTAAATTGTTGAGAAAATTTTTGAAAGACATTTTTGAAATACTGATTCATTCAAAGTTCAAAAAGAAAACACTTTTCCAAAAGAGTTTGTGCCACTTCATTATTTTTTTACAAATCGCTTTTTTATTGACAAAAGCACAAGTGATTGGTGGGTTTTTTTCATTAAACCGACAATTATTGTACTTTCGTGTGAACAAATCTTGTATTTTTCTATAAAAAAAAAAGGAAAAACAACAAAAAATAGTTGTCAATATAGCAAAAAATAGTTGTGAGTATAGCAAAAACATCCTACCAACCACTAGTGCTTTTTAAAATAAATACTAGACATGTGTAAAAAATCAAATAAAGTCGTGCCGTCGGTTGGTCTGTGATAATTTGTTCTTCAGACTCTTTTGAAAAAGTGTTATTTTTTAGGGCTGACCACGGTCCGAAAACTGGACCGGACCGACCAAGACCGGACCGAACAGAAAACCTATTTGGTCCAAAACACCGGACTGAGGACCGGACCGAAATGTTCGGTCCATGCCCGGGGCGGTTCGATCCGGTTCAGTTCTTCAAAAAGCAGATGGTCGGTTTTGCGTAAGACCGAATCGGATCGGATCAGACCGGATACCAAATATGAGGAAAAAGATGGACCGATGACTGGACGGAAATATGTTCTGTCCAGTCCGGTCGGTTCGGTCTATTAAGCTCAGCCTAATTATCTTTTTACCTATTAGTGGACCAAGGTTTCAAAAAAATTAACCATTTTAAGAATTTTCTATTAATTGTATTGGTCTAATAGCGTTTTACACCACAAGTTAGAAATCTCTGTATCTTTCCAAGTGACATTGCTCTCCAATTCCAAGCATAAATTGATAATGATTCCTTCATGCAAACCAAATGTCACTCAAAGTAAAACTGGCTTTAAAACCAAATACATGTGACTCAATTTATAAAGTGTCTAAACAAAAGCAGTTGAACATAAAACAATGTTTGTGGTTGAACGTAGACATAGGTGTCGGTTCCTTAATTTACCATTGTTACTTAGTTTGAATCAATAGTTCTAGAGAGAGAAAGTAAGAGAGAGAGAGATGGAAGGAACTTATAAGTGAAATAAGTAATATTGAATAACCAAGAACCAACACCCTTCTTATCATGAGAAGGGATATTTATAGTTGTCTTACATGTAAGGGGCGTTGCCCTAGTATCACTAAATGGGTCGCTCATGGGCTTGCTTCATGAGCGGGCTTTGTAACTAATATACAAGCCTTATAGTTTACGACCTATTACCTATACTAAATGACCGAAACTTTATAATGATTACACGTAATCCAACAATCTCCCCCTAAGGGTTGGTAATTTCAATACTTAGGTCGTCTGACGTCTTTATCTCTTTTCTTGATCTTTTACTTTCTTTGCTTGAGACGTCTTTAGTACTTTGCTTCTTTGTTCTTTGTTCTTGTTGTTGTGATCATATGTTGGTTTCGCCTTGCTTTCATCAACGTCTTTATCTCTGGTGTCTTTACGTCTTTTCCAACATGCTCATACTTCTTTTGACTTTGAATCTTCATACTTGTATAGCTCTCAATCACTCAAGCTTTGATCTTTGTCTCTTCACATCGTAGATTCTTTGGCTTAGATATGGAGAATCTTCTTGAACTTTGATTTGCTTTGTCTTTGGTGAGAACTTCACTTTAAACTTTGCCAATCTTATCTTATGTGATGATGTTGGTATGAGCATGTGAAATGAGAGGAGATGATGATCATAATGATGGTAACGGTCTCCCTTCACGGTACATTCGTCATTAGCTGCATAATAAAGGTTAGTAATAATATCCAATCGATCATGGTGAACTTTTCTTAAGATTGTTCACACACGATGTTTTACTGGTGAACGTCTTGATTCCATTTACCTTGGTCGGGCACATCAGCCGTCCGAATCCCGTTGAGGGACAGTTATCAATACTAAGGATAGAATCCAAGTAAAGACCCACATCTTCAGGACTCGATTCGTGAAAGGAATCTCCTTAGCGGGATTTCCAGCACTTACAGGTTCGGACTTCGAAAGAATTAACAGCATAGTGTGAGAATCCTCTCTAATCCTTACAAAGGCTGTTCCTGAATCGGATACCCTCAAGAAGGCTTACACAGATATACCGAAGTATATCAACGATTCAGGTGAGTCGCTGAAGTATACCGAAGTATCACTCCACGATTGTAGACCGTTTGGAACATGAAACCATCATAAGTAAGGCTATAATAAGTGACCTTACAAAAGATTCTTTATACAACTTGTGTCCATTTTTGGCGAACACAAGTGTATCATATTGGAAGTGTACCTAAGAGATCTTTTTATGAATCTTGTGGCTCTAGACTAGATTAAGTGCATTTTGGTTTTAAGTCGTCGGAGGCATGGAGCAGAGTGCCTCCTTTTCAATACCAACACAACTCGGAGTGAGAGGTCGATAGATTATGCGAGGTTCTCCGTGACAAATGAAACAAGTACCTTTTGAGAGATACTTGAGCGGCTAGAAGGTTAAGTGCAGTGCGTCACTGGGTCCATGACGTCTTGTCTTCAATACCGGTGTCATCATAGTGACACACAGTAGCATATGAATTGAACCCGGTTTCTGCCCTAAGTCGATCATTTGGAGGGCTATTTCTTTTCACCTTTTTTCTTTACTTTTCTTTTTAATTCTTCAAATCCATTTTTCTCCTTTCATTTCTTTATTCTTTTTTCATCATACCTAAGGACTTCTAAATCTATCTATGGGTATTGTCCTTGGGTAGATCCCTCCGGCTCTGGCGGATCATTGGACATGAAACCTAACCTTAATCACCTTATGACTCTATGATTATCCTAGGTTGTTTCACTGTCGATCACATGCCATAAAACTTTTGGTAAAATCTCTCAAAGTGTTTATGATAATAAAACATATTTTGATAACACATTGAGAGTTTTTTGTTTTTCTGAAATACTCCCCCTTCACGTGTGCTTATAAGTTTTAAAGTAATCTTACACACGTTGTGTAGAGTTTTCACTTTTGAATTGATTGATTTTCAGTGAACATGACTGATTCGAGACACGTTTACATCACTAGTTAGACTAGCTTGAAATTATTACCCGTCCTGGTCACGTTCAAGGAAAATCTCTCGAAACGGTACACTCTACTTAGACAAGTCCTATTCGAGACACGCTTACATCACTAGTTAGACTAGCTTGAAATTATTACCCGTCCAGGACAAGTCCTTTCGATTACTGACATTTAAGTTTCATCAATTCGTTGGTGATATCTGAGTCAAGCTCATGTGAGATTCCACACTTATGTTATCATATTTTAATCACATGTTGTATTTCTCCCCCTCAAAAATAGCATATTGATGTTAGTTTTGGAAAACGTTTAATTAAAATATATTTTTTGAGGTTTACGGGAAGAATTGAACAAGAACTTTTCGTTTAAACAATGCTTATTTCAAATACTCCCCCTCAATAAGTGAAATAACATTTTGAGGTTTTAATTACGAGAGGGAATACTTGTTCTTTTGAGCAGAATTATGAAAAACTTATAAACATTTGATTAATTCTACTCAAAAGTAAGAAGCCTTCGCTCCTTAAATCAGGATTGAGGAACTGAAGCGTACCACATGGTCCTTTCTTTACATGGTACGGGTTGTACACTGTTATGTGTGCACAAACCATAATGTTTAAGCCCTTATTTGAAATCTTTTCGGGTTGATATACCCGGACTTAGATTTTGAAAAGATTTCACTTTGAAGCATGGGTTGTAAGCTAAAGTACTTACAAGCCATAATTTTAAGCGCGGGTTCTGAGCTGAGTGCTTCAGAAGCCATTATGTTTTTACTACAAGTGCTCGAAAAATATTTAAAACCTTTGTTTTGATTAATCACTTTCCTTTCTTTGAAGCGCGGGTCCTGAACTTATGTGTCCAGAAGCCATTACCGTTAGTTCATGGAAATTAGCATGAATGGTTTCCACTTTTTCTCTAGTACGACGATTCTAGATGCGAAAGCCTTTAGAGTTTTCGCAGTATCCAATGAACACATCGATGTCAACTTTTGATTTGAGCTTGCCAAGGTCTTCGCGATCATTATTTGGGTAACAAAGAGCACCAAATACATGAAAATATTTTATATTCGGTTTTTGATTATGGACACGCTCATAAGGTGTTTTGCGGTGGCGTTGGTTGATCATATAGTGGTTTTGAGTATAGCATGCAGTCGAGACAGCTTCAGCCTATAAGTAATCCGGAAGTTGAGCATTAATCAACATCGTTCTTGCAGCTTCCACTAACGTCCTGTTGCGTCTTTCAACAACCCCATTCTGTTCTGGACTTCTTGCAATGGATGTTTGATGTTCAATTCCTACTACTTCAAAATATGCTCGAAGAGTTTGATTTTTGAATTCAGTTCCGTTGTCTGTTCTAACTTTTCTGACCGTATTACGAAGCTGAACTTGAATTTTCTTGAGAAAGGTGATGATCATAGGAGGAGATTGATCTTTACTTCTGAGAAAATAAACCCAAGTCCATCTGGAGTAGTCATCAACGATTACAAGAATGTAGCGTTTGTCGTTAATCGCCTGCACGCGCATTGGGCCACACAAATCCATGTGAAGTAGTTGAAGAACATGATCAGTACTAGGTTCTGTTTTAGAGGGAAAGCGTGCACGAGTTCTTTTTTCTTGTTTATATGCGGGACATAAGTGATCTTTGGAAAACCGGAATCTTGGAAGACCGTCGACTAGCTTGTGACGTGCAAGATTAGTCATGGTTTTAAAGTTCAAATGAGAAAGACGTTTGTGCCATAAACATTGTTGGGAATTAAATATTCAAGAAGTTTAATATCGGGTTCTATTCAAAGAAATACTCTAAGTATGATTCTGCTGCTGCTAGAGCATTTGTTTCCTGCTGCTAATGTTTGATTCTGCTGCTAGCGTTAAATGATTCTGCTGCTAGGCTTAACATTCTACTGCTGAAGGATTCTGCTGCTAGCGTTAACATTGCTGCTGCTAAAGTATGTTCTGCTGCTGAGTGGATAAGTATGAAAAGATATTATGTGTATTTTAGTCAACAATATACGGTAGATAATATCTTACCCCATGTGATCAGTCATAATGTTATATTCACAGAACAAGTTGTAAACATAGATACAGAACAAGTTGTAAACATAGATACAAGCTGTATCTTAATGACTGACACTCTCAAAGCAAGTGTTCGACTAGACTTAACAATATTGTAAAAGATCTTTCTTGTGATATAAAAGAAAGATCTTAGACTAGTGATATGTGCGTGTATCTAATAGATAAGTAAAATATAACTCTCAAGAACTTAGAACAAATAACACAAGTCGTAGAAAACATAAGATTCAAGGTCTTTGTAACCCTAGTGATATTGAAGATCACTCGTATTATCTTGAATAATATTGAATCGTTTGGTGATAACATTGCATGTTCTTTGTTCTACATACACAAGCATAACTGTTCCATTTCCATAACACAAATAAACCTTCTAAGTGTGATTAAGTAAATTCCGCGTACTTGATCATATTAATTCAACTTATCACATACACAAAGAACGAAGGTTTAACCACCTTATAGTGTATCGATCAACAACCCTCATCAACCATGATTTTGTCGAAGTTGCTTTGGAGAGCAGACATATTGGAGAAGAAGCAATCATATCAGACATGGAGATTGTGTAATGACTTGTTCCACGAGTGCCTGACATTAGATCATTTTCTTGTAAATCACGAACGAAGCTTGTTTTCTCCCTAAATGCTACTTCCAAATCCCCATCATAGAATTAACCGACTGAGAAAAGATTGTGACCAAGGCCTTCGACATAATACACACGACTAATTTCGATGTTGCCATTGATATAATCTCCATAGCCCGTGATAGCAGCGAAGGGATCGTTCCTGAATCTGACAGTGCCGATTAACTTTGCAACAAAGTTTACTAACAGTTTGAGATTGCCAGTCATATGTCGGGTACAGCCTCTATCAACAATCCATAGAACGATTTGGATCACCTGCATCACACGAAGATGACGAAGGTGGAATAATGGTAAGGGTGGAACCCAAAGAATTTGTGGGTTCCGTTGGGTTAGAAGAGCACAGATTAACAATTTTAGGTATCCATTTAAAACTAGATGTCCTTTGTAGCCAACGTTGTCATGTCCAACTAGTTCGTGCTTTCTTCTTCGTGAATTCGCTAGGTGATGGCACAGTCTTAGGAGGTGTATACGCAACTATGGGAGTGTCTAAGGCATTTGGAGAAACTACAATTGGCGGTTTTCCTAGCACAGACTTAGAAGCAATAATGGGCTTAGAGGGAATGCCAGATGTACGTTTCTTGTTACGAGTTAAAAGGGAGTTAGCTACATATTTTGTATGATCACCAGTTAATATACTATTACAACAAAACACACAAGAGACATTAACATTCAAAACATTCAAAGGTTCATCATTCATTACACTGATAGTACGATTACAATTTGCCAAATTAGAATCTAAATCAGATGCAACATGAGTTTTATTTAAATTCCTAAGTTGATCTTCTACTTCTGGGGCTTCTAGTTTTCCTCTTCTACGTTGCAAGATACTATTCTTCCATTTGTTGCTCTTACACTTTGATCTGCTAACGCTAGTAGTGGGGACTATTCTTGTAGAAGTGGAAGGATTCAAATTAGTTGTCTGAGTGAATGTTTGCCTAGATGTTGTGTCCATTTTGTACATTCCAGGTGCAATCATGTAACACCCCCAATTCAGATCGCAGCAAAAATAATATCTGGGGTGCTACGTATTTGGATCACAACACAAGTAATAGAGAACATATTTTCTAATCCGTATTAAAGCTTCATTGATTAAAACATAAGTTTTACATAATTATGAAATGCGGAAAACAAGGGCCATAATAGTTGTAAGTTGTCCAATAGTACAAAAAATCTGGTCATGAGTGTTATGTGTACACTCCAAAAGTATGCCTATGCCCCTGCCAAGCACTGCCTTGCATCATCATGTATCAAACAACTAAACACCTGAGAAAAACATGCTAAAAGCCAACTAAAAGCTGGTGAGTTCATAGGTTTACATAAAGTAGTAAAGATAGACCAATAAGTTCATGAGTTAACATTATAATGTGCATAATGTTATACGAAAGGCTATTACGCTGTGCTAAGTTCCATGTTACCGAAGCTACGACAGTGTGCATGAGATGAGTTCATGTAATAATAAGGCCCGGCAAGTGTTCTATCCCTTGACACTTGTAATCCGACATGGTATACATCTGTTTGTCCTATCTGGACTGTTGTTTCTCCAACACGGATGGAGGTGTCATCCTCAATAGATCTATTTATATCACTCGTGCTTCCAAGCAAGAATTAACGGTACATGAGTATAGGCATAAATTTGGGATACAGTACTTAGGCCAGCACGTAATAGTTTATCAAACAAAAGCATTGTTTAAATGGTCCATAAAAGTAAGCATGTTTCTCACCCTAAGTAGTTTAAAATGAGTATTAAAGAGTAATAGTGGGGTTATGACTCACCTTGAGTGTAACTGGCAAAGGTGTATATATGAAATCAAGTGAATTATGGGAACGGCTCCAACACACGACCTGAATAATAGTGAAGTCTGAGATTTTGACAGTTTTGGCTCAATACGAATAATGATTGTGAAAATGAGCAATGGAAAATGAATTGGTTTGCGATGAGAGTGATTGATATGCTTAAAATGTTTTAAAGTTTAAAAATAATATTATATATAATATTATCTTGTTTTTATGTTTTTTGAATCCATAATTATTGTTTCCTCGAAAGTCGTCGAATAATATGTTAGGTTTATTCGTTATATAAATATAAACGTAACGAAAGTAAATATATTGAAACGAATGATAAAAATGCATGTGATTGAATAAGAAAGGGTAAAATATGAAATAAAAATGAATATGGAATAATGTTACTGTTCGGTCCCTGTATTTATACGAATTTTACACTTTCTACCCTAACGGAGTAACTTTTGCACCGTTAGTCCTCGGTGAGTTATTAATTACATTTTTAGTCCAAAAGGGTCCAATGACATTTTAAGCTTTCTGTTTACTGTTTGAACAATATCTACCCTCAAGTTATGAATTTGACAGTTTGGAACACATTTATACGAAATTGACAATATTAACTCGAATAGTACTATATTTTGCAATTTAAGTCCAAATTTCACAAAAATAATGTAATAAATTTTCAGACAGTTTCAGTAGCTTTAAAAAAACTTATTTGAGTCTTATGGAACTGCTTATTTGCAAAAAGTGCTTGTTTTCTTCTTATTGGGCTTTAACGAGACAATACAAAGGCCCATTAACGAATATTGATCCGTTGGGTTTAAAAGTAAACAGGGCTTTTGATTGGGCTTGTTTTAAGGTCTCAAAAACATATTCAAACAGCTTATACAACTGCTTATTCGCTAGGGCTTAACGGACTGCTTATTGGGCTAAAAGCTCACTCGAATCAAATATGTATACTAAAGACTGTTTCGAGTAGCGTTTGGTTTGGAGTTTAAAAAGGTCTTTGTAGAGCTTATGGGGTGAGCTTATTTGTATAGCTTGTTTGTTAAGCTATGAAGAAATAGTACGAGTAATAAAATTGACATGTTGTTGATTGCGTGGTTTTGTAACCTTACAACAGGTTTTACCTCTCGAGGGATCTCAAGAGGCTTACAACCCCACCAGGCAGTGTACCTGACCGATGTAGTATAGTGTAGTGGTAAGTACGGGGGATTGATCGTTCTCCACAGGGAATAGTGTTCGTTAGGTGTGAAAGGCTACTCTAATTAGGTCTAAGGGTTGAGGAAGATTCTTTTTTTGTATTTTTATAGTTTTTATGAAAGCAAGTAAAATCTCGGTTTTGATAGAGTGGGCGGAATTAGTTGCTAGTCAACTAACCCAATTTACTAAGAATGCAAATAAAATAAATAACTGAAAATAAAATGTGGTGAGAAACTTATGTGTAGAGAAATGTGTTTACTTAGATTTCCTTACTCCCTAGCTATCTTTTACCGGTTAATTAGTGTGTATTAGTCGCATGGATGACGGGTGTATTCCTTAATACCATTCGTGGGGTGGCGTACTTACTTCCCCAACTCTACAAGCTCCTACTTCACTCCTATGTCGAGCCGGCTAGGAAGCTCCTAACATGGGATCACTAGAATTCGCTTGTGCATTAAATACAACCATAAAAACCTTTAGTACGCGTTTGGTTCATGTTTCTTAAGACGTTCAAGCAAGTTACCGAATAGGAAGTTAGCCAGTTTTCTTAAGCCTAACATAGATAAACAATCATCCAATACAACTAACAACACACTAACAACCAATAATCAATAGCTAAGTTTCATTAGATCTAAGCAAACACAAGATAAATTTAGCCTAACATGTTAAACAAAAGACAAGAATAAGATAGAATCAAACAACACATAGACATATTGAATGATTAATTGATAACTTATCTTTCAATGAAACATGGAAGATCTCAAGGCAAAAAGCCCTGAAAAAGTAGCTAAAATCGTCTTAGGGTTTTATCCCAAAATTCCACACACTAAGCCCTCCTTAATGACAAAAGATTAGAAAACTATATATAGATTTTTGGATCTGACGGCGTCACCTTATGGAGTGTGACGCCGTCACCTCGCCGCTTTTAGGGTTCCCGGATGACCTTCTTGATGCCGTCCCTCTTTAGCTCTTCCAAAATCCATTCTGGCTTATCAAGGCTTGACGCCGTCAGCTCGTGAACGTGACGCCGTCCCCTTATGATTTAAGCCGTGACGCCCTTGATCAAGTTAAAGCGTGACGCCGTCAGAATTCACATGCTATTTTCACTGGCTTATCATGAGTAAATTTCACGTCCAACTTTTCTTGCCAAAGCATGACGCCGTCCAGAGTAAATTGTGACGCCGTCAAGAGTAACTTTTAGCCGATTTTTGAGACTTTGCCGTTTTTTTCACTTTAATGCTCCAAAAACGTCCAAAATGCCTCCTTTTCCAGATTTCTCCTCAAAAGTACCTAAAATGACAAAAGGAACGATTTAGGGCAATATTTGATCAAATAAATACGATTTAAGGCTTAAATGACCCCTTAAAAGCGGTACACTTTTCGCCTCATCAAATACCCTTACACTTGAGATTTGCTTGTCCTCAAGCAAATGCGCTTTTATTCTAATCAAAATACAAGTTAGGGGTCATTTAATGCAAACATAAAAGTAATTACAACAAATAATCGTTCCACTTCAATCATAATAAGCACGGAGATTATAAACTAGCACATCACAAGTAGTGTTTAGATACTCACATCTCTCAAGTGTCATCAAAATAAATCTCATAAATGAAAACGGATAATATCTCTCACTACCTGTCATAGCAAATAGATTACCATAGGCTTGGGAAAGGATCGAAAACCTCCTCCACTAGGCGTAAGCACCTAAGATAAACTATCAAAGAGGGCTTTTAAATGGGTTATAACGTTAGGTGTAGGGAAAGGGAAAACACGGTTTTGTTGGATAAAGGATATTTTACTGGTGGCGAGTTAAAAATCTTGATCAATTGCATGTACTATACAATGTTGCTAAGCCAAGACTAGACTCGATCTTAAGCTAGAAACGAAATAACAAAATAACAAAAACATAAAATAAACATAAAATGAAACGGGATGGTAGTCCGTATGTTTTTTCTATTTTTCATTTTCTCATTTTTTTGTATTTTTCTTGATTTTTTCGATTTTTTTTTTTTTTTTTTTTTTTTTTTTTTTGCATACACTTTTGCCCTACCATCCAAAATAATACATCATAGGGGCATTGCATTCCCCTTACACTTGAACTTTTACATAACTTTACAAATACTAATTTAATGACTCGAATTAAGATAATTGAAAAACTTGGAGTACTTTTAAAATATTTAGCACATATGGGGGTAATAAATGATGTTCTTCCCCATTACTCCATTATACTAGTACTTTACCCATGAGTCCCAATCGTCCCAAAACAATATGTACAAGGATATGACTCGACTTAGCAACCATGTAATCAACTAGATAATTAACTAAGGGTTTAAACAAATGTTGTCACAATAATGCACTAAAAATGAGTGCATACAAGGTAGGCTAAGGCGATTTGGGTGTACATTTTAGTGGGGTGTAACAAATTCTTCCTTTAAGTAAAATGCTTAAAGGTCGAAACGAAAAGATAGGCTCTGAGGGGTGTACTAGGGGTATCGTGTACTAAAAATGAGTACAACGCAGAGGGTGTGGGAGAATCACTTGACCAATGTAGCCAACGTAATTATAACAAAAACACAGGTGTAAAACAATGGGTTAATCCTAATGCCTCTTATCATGTAGTAAATCTAACTACACGAATGTAGTCTCACTTGTGGTCTTGGAATGGTCCTAACGCAAGTTCTAGAATCTAAGTGCTACCGGTACACACATCATAGCATAAATGCTTTTCCTACCAATTCTAGGGGCGAACCTCACATATTTGGGGTGGAAAATTTTTTTAGTGGTACGGTTTTTGTGCTAGTCATATAACTCCTATCCGTGAGACGCTCATTAAGATCAAAGTTTCACTCCTATATGTTGTAAAAAATTTTAAATTTGGCACTAAAATTGCCCTAACAGGTATTTATCTCAGTTTTATTACACATCTACTATTAAACAAACAAAAATCAAGCGCAATTGTATTCTCTAAAATCGTAACTTTTTCCCTCCCCTTACACTTAAGATGAACATTGTCCCCAATGTTCAAATAATAAGATGTAAAAGCAAAAAGTAAAAGAATGAAATCAAATACTCCCCTGATTCGCTCGGTGGATAATGAAATTACACGGTTAAATCTTCCTCCAAAGAGAATGTTGAAGCTCCATGACTAATGCATCGCCATAAGCTTGATTCCAAAAACATCTCCTTGTCCAAAATAACCTGTTAAACCTGAGAAAACAAACACGAAAACCTGCATAACATCGGCGGGATAAAATCTATATATAAGGATATAATGCTTGTGGAATGATAACTTTGCAGATTCCTGGAGATTATAAGTTGGAGATTTTAATAAAAACTTTTTAAAAACAAAACTTTCAAAAATTTCTGAAAATTAAATCTGACGCCGTCAGGTTATAAACCCTGACGCCGTCAGAAATGACCTGACAAAAATTTTCATTTTAAGTTTCCGGAAAATTTCTGGAAAAACCTTTACCTTACTTCCTGGAAATCCTGCAAAACATCATTATGACTCGATACAAGCATTTGACTCAAACACACACTAATATGTATGTTAATTTATTATTATTACGATTCATGTTCATATGTGTTCTAATAAACCGATTTAGATTTCCCTTACACTTATCTTTTGCAAAATACCTTTATATGTAGTTAAGACGAAGTTAAAAACAAAATAAAGCATTTTCACAAATTAGTTTTTAACATGAATCAATAAGAATAAAAATTAAACATACATACGGAAACAAATAAAAACAAACAAACAAACAAATAAACACACAAAGCAAATAAAGCAAATAACGCTTGGGTTGCCTCCCAAGAAGCGCTTGTTTTTGTTCGAGTCATGAGCCTGACTCTACCCTTATTTAATGGATAAAGGGGAGGTTTTCCCTACACTTAGGATTAAGTGCGGGTGATAGTAGCGATACACACCAGCTCGGTAGTAGTATGCCACATGAGGAAAGAGTGGTGGATGAATTATATGCTCAAAGGGGTGTGCTCCTTTCATCATAACCTTACCTAGTTCAATTTGGCCAATGGGTGAATTAAAGTTTTCTCCTAAAAAGGGATCATCTTCTATCAACTTCGAGAGATTCCTAGTTGGGAATCCATCTTGACCTAATAAACCCGGTTTAAACCCATAGTGTTTCTTGTGATCTATCATGAATGGGTGATGTAAGTATGTAAGGTCATGGTCCACTCCTATATTAGCTTCCTCACTACAAGGCTTAATGTCTACTACCTTAAACTTAAGATTACCCGGACTACATGGTTTGATGGGTGGATCGGGACCTAATTCAATTCCTAAGTTCACATTTAAGGATGGAAGATTAGGTAACGGTTTTGGTTGAGGCTCCAGTTCATCAAAACTAGGAACTTCCATAGAACTAAAAGAAAGGTTATGACTACAAGTATTCAAACCTATTTCTTCTAGTTTTGTTTGGTCCAAGGGCTCTACCTCTATTGGGGTTCCTATAGTCTCTTCTACTTCTTCCGGGTAAGTCATGGGTGGTGTGTATGCCTCAAATGATGGTAGGACTTGTGGGGTACTTGGTGGGCTTATGTTACTTACCTCATCATTCCTTGTGTCAAGACCACCTATATCCTCATCATGTGTTTCTTGAGATTCATCGTCATCGATCATAAAACCTAGGTCTTTTTGATCAATGTGATCATGTTCGGCTAAATCCTCGGTCATAAAACTTGATTGCGTGGTTTTGTAACCTTACAACAGGTTTTACCTCTCGAGGGATCTCAAGAGGCTTACAACCCCACCAGGCAGTGTACCTGACCGATGTAGTATAGTGTAGTGGTAAGTACGGGGGATTGATCGTTCTCCACAGGGAATAGTGTTCGTTAGGTGTGAAAGGCTACTCTAATTAGGTCTAAGGGTTGAGGAAGATTCTTTTTTTGTATTTTTATAGTTTTTATGAAAGCAAGTAAAATCTCGGTTTTGATAGAGTGGGCGGAATTAGTTGCTAGTCAACTAACCCAATTTACTAAGAATGCAAATAAAATAAATAACTGAAAATAAAATGTGGTGAGAAACTTATGTGTAGAGAAATGTGTTTACTTAGATTTCCTTACTCCCTAGCTATCTTTTACCGGTTAATTAGTGTGTATTAGTCGCATGGATGACGGGTGTATTCCTTAATACCATTCGTGGGGTGGCGTACTTACTTCCCCAACTCTACAAGCTCCTACTTCACTCCTATGTCGAGCCGGCTAGGAAGCTCCTAACATGGGATCACTAGAATTCGCTTGTGCATTAAATACAACCATAAAAACCTTTAGTACGCGTTTGGTTCATGTTTCTTAAGACGTTCAAGCAAGTTACCGAATAGGAAGTTAGCCAGTTTTCTTAAGCCTAACATAGATAAACAATCATCCAATACAACTAACAACACACTAACAACCAATAATCAATAGCTAAGTTTCATTAGATCTAAGCAAACACAAGATAAATTTAGCCTAACATGTTAAACAAAAGACAAGAATAAGATAGAATCAAACAACACATAGACATATTGAATGATTAATTGATAACTTATCTTTCAATGAAACATGGAAGATCTCAAGGCAAAAAGCCCTGAAAAAGTAGCTAAAATCGTCTTAGGGTTTTATCCCAAAATTCCACACACTAAGCCCTCCTTAATGACAAAAGATTAGAAAACTATATATAGATTTTTGGATCTGACGGCGTCACCTTATGGAGTGTGACGCCGTCACCTCGCCGCTTTTAGGGTTCCCGGATGACCTTCTTGACGCCGTCCCTCTTTAGCTCTTCCAAAATCCATTCTGGCTTATCAAGGCTTGACGCCGTCAGCTCGTGAACGTGACGCCGTCCCCTTATGATTTAAGCCGTGACGCCCTTGATCAAGTTAAAGCGTGACGCCGTCAGAATTCACATGCTATTTTCACTGGCTTATCATGAGTAAATTTCACGTCCAACTTTTCTTGCCAAAGCATGACGCCGTCCAGAGTAAATTGTGACGCCGTCAAGAGTAACTTTTAGCCGATTTTTGAGACTTTGCCGTTTTCTTCACTTTAATGCTCCAAAAACGTCCAAAATGCCTCCTTTTCCAGATTTCTCCTCAAAAGTACCTAAAATGACAAAAGGAACGATTTAGGGCAATATTTGATCAAATAAATACGATTTAAGGCTTAAATGACCCCTTAAAAGCGGTACACTTTTCGCCTCATCAAATACCCTTACACTTGAGATTTGCTTGTCCTCAAGCAAATGCACTTTTATTCTAATCAAAATACAAGTTAGGGGTCATTTAATGCAAACATAAAAGTAATTACAACAAATAATCGTTCCACTTCAATCATAATAAGCACGGAGATTATAAACTAGCACCTCACAAGTAGTGTTTAGATACTCACATCTCTCAAGTGTCATCAAAATAAATCTCATAAATGAAAACGGATAATATCTCTCACTACCTGTCATAGCAAATAGATTACCATAGGCTTGGGAAAGGATCGAAAACCTCCTCCACTAGGCGTAAGCACCTAAGATAAACTATCAAAGAGGGCTTTTAAATGGGTTATAACGTTAGGTGTAGGGAAAGGGAAAACACGGTTTTGTTGGATAAAGGATATTTTACTGGTGGCGAGTTAAAAATCTTGATCAATTGCATGTACTATACAATGTTGCTAAGCCAAGACTAGACTCGATCTTAAGCTAGAAACGAAATAACAAAATAACAAAAACATAAAATAAACATAAAATGAAACGGGATGGTAGTCCGTATGTTTTTTCTATTTTTCATTTTCTCATTTTTTTGTATTTTTCTTGATTTTTTCGATTTTTTTTTTTTTTTTTTTTTTTTTTTTTTTTGCATACACTTTTGCCCTACCATCCAAAATAATACATCATAGGGGCATTGCATTCCCCTTACACTTGAACTTTTACATAACTTTACAAATACTAATTTAATGACTCGAATTAAGATAATTGAAAAACTTGGAGTACTTTTAAAATATTTAGCACATATGGGGGTAATAAATGATGTTCTTCCCCATTACTCCATTATACTAGTACTTTACCCATGAGTCCCAATCGTCCCAAAACAATATGTACAAGGATATGACTCGACTTAGCAACCATGTAATCAACTAGATAATTAACTAAGGGTTTAAACAAATGTTGTCACAATAATGCACTAAAAATGAGTGCATACAAGGTAGGCTAAGGCGATTTGGGTGTACATTTTAGTGGGGTGTAACAAATTCTTCCTTTAAGTAAAATGCTTAAAGGTCGAAACGAAAAGATAGGCTCTGAGGGGTGTACTAGGGGTATCGTGTACTAAAAATGAGTACAACGCAGAGGGTGTGGGAGAATCACTTGACCAATGTAGCCAACGTAATTATAACAAAAACACAGGTGTAAAACAATGGGTTAATCCTAATGCCTCTTATCATGTAGTAAATCTAACTACACGAATGTAGTCTCACTTGTGGTCTTGGAATGGTCCTAACGCAAGTTCTAGAATCTAAGTGCTACCGGTACACACATCATAGCATAAATGCTTTTCCTACCAATTCTAGGGGCGAACCTCACATATTTGGGGTGGAAAATTTTTTTAGTGGTACGGTTTTTGTGCTAGTCATATAACTCCTATCCGTGAGACGCTCATTAAGATCAAAGTTTCACTCCTATATGTTGTAAAAAATTTTAAATTTGGCACTAAAATTGCCCTAACAGGTATTTATCTCAGTTTTATTACACATCTACTATTAAACAAACAAAAATCAAGCGCAATTGTATTCTCTAAAATCGTAACTTTTTCCCTCCCTGATGCGTGGTTTTTGCAACCTTACAACAGGTTTTACCTCTCGAGGGATCTCAAGAGGCTTACAACCCCACCAGGCAGTGTACCTGACCGATGTAGTATAGTGTAGTGGTAAGTACGGGGGATTGATCGTTCTCCACAGGGAATAGTGTTCGTTAGGTGTGAAAGGCTACTCTAATTAGGTCTAAGGGTTGAGGAAGATTCTTTTTATGTTTTTTTATATTTTATAAAAGCAAGTAAAATCTCGGGTTTTGAAGGAGTGGGCGGAATTAGTTGCTAGTCAACTAACCCAAATTACTACAAATGCAAATAAAATAAAATAACAAAAATGAAAAGTGGTGAGAAACTTATGTGTAGAGAAATGTGTTTACTTAGATTTCCTTACTCCCTAACTATCTTTTACCGGTTAATTAGTGTGTATTAGTCGCGTGGATGACGGGTGTATTCCTTAATACCATTCGTGGGGTGGCGTACTTACTTCCCCAAACTCTACAAGCTCCTACTTCACTCCTATGTCGAGCCGGCTAGGAAGCTCCTAACATGGGATCACTAGAATTCGCTTGTGCATTAAATACAACCATAAAAACCTTTAGTACGCGTTTGGTTCATGTTTCTTAAGACGTTCAAGCAAGTTACCGAATAGGAAGTTAGCCAGTTTTCTTAAGCCTAACATAGATAAACAATCATCCAATACAACTAATAACACACTAACAACCAATAATCAATAGCTAGGTTTCATTAGATCTAAGCAAACACAAGATAAAATTAGCCTAACATGTTAAACAAAAGACAAGCATAAGATAGAATCAAACAACACATAGACATATTGAATGATTAATTGATAACTTATCTTTCAATGAAACATGGAAGATCTCAAGGCAAGAAGCCCTGAAAAAGTAGCTAAAATCGTCTTAGGGTTTTATCCCAAAATTCCACACACTAAGCTCTCTTCTTAATGACAAAAAATTAGAAAACTATATATAGACTTTGACATCTGACGGCGTCACCTTATGCATTGTGACGCCGTCACCTCGCCGTTTTTAGGGTTCCCGGATGACCATCTTGACGCCGTCCCTCTTTAGCTCTACCAAAATCCATTCTGGCTTATCAAGGCTTGACGCCGTCGGATCAAGAACGTGACGCCGTCCCCTTATGATTTAAGCCGTGACGCCCTTGATTTAGTTAAAGCGTGACGCCGTCAGAATTCTCATGCAAACTCACTGGCCCGTCATGAGTAAATTTCACATCCAACTTTTCTTGCCAAGGCATGACGCCGTCCCATGTTAATTGTGACGCCGTCAAGAGTAACTTTTAGCCGATTCTTGAGACTTTGCCGTTTTCTTCACTTTAATGCTCCAAAAACGTCCAAAATGCATCCTTTTCCAGATTTCTCCTCAAAAGTACCTAAAATGACAAAAGGAACGATTTAGGGCAATATTTGATCAAATAAATACGATTTCGGGCTTAAATGACCCCTTAAAAGCGGTACACTTTTCGCCTCATCAAATACCCTTACACTTGAGATTTGCTTGTCCTCAAGCAAATGCGCTTTTATTCTAATCAAAATACAAGTTAGGGGTCATTTAATGCAAACATAAAAGTAATTACAACAAATATTCGTTCCACTTCAATCATAATAAGCACGGAGATTACATACTAGCACCTCACAAGTAGTGTTTAGATACTCACATCTCTCAAGTGTCATCAAAATAAATCTCATAAATGAAAACGGAAAATATCTCTCACTACCTGTCATAGCAAATAGATTACCATAGGCTTGGGAAAGGATCGAAAACCTCCTCCACTAGGCGTAAGCACCTAAGATAAACTATCAAAGAGGGCTTTTAAATGGGTTATAACGTTAGGTGTAGGGAAAAGGAAAACACGGTTTTGTTGGATAAAGGATATTTTACTGGTGGCGAGTTAAAGATCTTGATCAATTACATGTACTATACAACGTTGCTAAGCCAAGACTAGACTCGATCTTAAGCTAATGAAAGAAAATAACAAAACATAAACATAAAATAAACATAAAATGAAACGGGATGGTAGTCCGTATGTTTTTTCTATTTTTCTTTTTTTTTCTCATTTTTTTTTTTGTATTTTTCTTGATTTTTTTTTTTTTTTTTTTTTTTTTTTTTTTTTTTTTTTTTTTTTTTTTTTTTTTTGCATACACTTTTACCCTACCATCCAAAATAATACATCATAGGGGCATTGCATCCCCTTACACTTGAACTTTTACATAACTTTACAAATAACTATTCTAATGACTCGAATTAAGATAATTGAAAAACTTGGAGTACTTTTAAAACATTTAGCACATATGGGGGTAATAAATGATGTTCTTCCCCATTACTCCATTACACTAGTACTTTACCCACGAGTCCCAATCGTCCCAAAACAATATGTACAAGGATATGACTCGACTTAGCAACCATGTAATCAACTAGATAATTAACTTAGGGTTTAAACAAATGTTGTCACAATAATGCACTAAAAATGAGTGCATACAAGGTAGGCTAAGGCGATTTGGGTGTACATTTAAGTGGGGTGTAACAAATTCTTCCTTTAAGTAAAATGCTTAAAGGTCGAAACGAAAAGATAGGCTCTGAGGGGTGTACTAGGGGTATCGTGTACTAAAAATGAGTACAACGCAAAGGGTGTGGGAGAATTACTTGACCAATGTAGCCAATGTAATTATAACAAAAACACAGGTGTAAAACATGGGTTAATCCTAATGCCTCTTATCATGTAGTAAATCTAACTACACGAATGTAGTCTCACTTGTGGCCTCGGAATGGTCCTAACGCAAGTTCTAGAATCTAAGTGCTACCGGTACTCACATCATAGCATAAATGCTTTTCCTACCAATTCTAGGGGCGAACCTCACATATTTGGGGGTGGAAATTTTTTTTAGTGGTACGGTTTTGTGCTAGTCATATAACTCCTATCCATGAGACGCTCATTAAGATCAAAGTTTCACTCCTATATGTTGTAAAAAATTTTAAATTTGGCACTAAAATTACCTTAACAAGTATTTCTCTCAGTTTTATTACACATCTACCATCAAACAAACAAAAATCAAGCGCAATTGTATTCTCAAAAATCGTACTTTTACCCTCCCCTTACACTTAAGATGAACATTGTCCCCAATGTTCAAATGACAAATGTAAAAGCATAAAGTAAAAGAATGAAATCAAATACTCCCCTGATTCGCTCGTTGGATAATGAAATTACACGGTTAAATCTTCCTCCAAAGAGAATGTTGAAGCTCCATGACTAATGCATCGCCATAAGCTTGATTCAAAACATTTCCTTGTCCAAAATAACCTGTTGAACCTGAGAAAACAAACACGAAAACCTGCATAACATCGGCGGGATAAAATCTATATATAAGGATATAATGCTTGTGGAATGATAACTTTGCAGATTCCTGGAGATTATAAGTTGGAGATTTTAATAAAAACTTTTTATGAAAACAAAATTTTCAAAAATTTCTGGAAATTAAATCTGACGCCGTCAGGTTATAACCCCTGACGCCGTCAGAAATGACCTGACAAAAATTTTCATTTTAAGTTTCCGGAAAATTTCTTGAAAAACCTTTACCTTACTTCCTGGAAATCCTGCAAAACATCATTATGACTCGATACAAGCATTTGACTCAAACAAATACGGATATGTATGTTAATTTATTATTATTACGATTCATGTTCATATGTGTTCTAATAAACCAATTTAGATTTCCCTTACACTTATCTTTTGCAAAATACCTTTATATGTAGTTAAGACGAAGTTAAAAACAAAATAAAGCATTTTCACAATTTAGTTTTTAACATGAATCAATAAGAATAAAAATTACACACACATACGAAACAAATAAAACAAACACACAAACAAATGAACACACAAAGCAAATAAAATAAATAAAGCTTGGGTTGCCTCCCAAGAAGCGCCTTTCTTTATTAACGAGTCTTGTAGCTAGACTCTAAGTCACGTACATTACGTGACTCCATCATCGGTCACGGTTCCTAGGCCATTCTCCTTTGATTCTCTATCAGAATCACTTTCATAGTGAAGGTATTTCGGGTCCTCGAGATCAAAGGGATTATTTCGGTATTTAGAACTAAGCTCCTTATCATGCTTAAAGAATCCACTTGACAGGTCAAAAGTGTCCTTACATCCCCTTCTCACATCATCATCACACAACACTAGTTGGGAACTTAACCTATCGAGCCCATCATAATCAATCTCCTTGAATTCTCTCATCTTGTGAGGCGTTTGGTATGAGATTTCCCTAATCTCATCGGTGAAAGTCATGATCCCATTGAGCTCGTCCACAACCAAGCTTGTGGCCTTGCAAAAAGGTGCCCCAAAAACAACTTGTGATAACCTGGGATCGATGTACTTTTCGATATTATCGACGATTGCGAAGCTCATAGTGAATGTCATGTTTCCTACAAACACCTGTACATCATCATCTATGCCAATGTCGTCCTTCCCTTTATGAATCATCCCCCATCTGCAAATGTTGTTATAATGAAACAGGGACATCACATTTTTGGGTAAACATGTGTCGATGTAAACATTATAAAAATGCTTGTGACCAATCATGCAAGGTATTTTGAGATTATTCGGATCACATCGCTTAATTCGGCCAGGCCTTCTACCGAGTAACCCCCATGTGTTGCTACTCGCTGATGGTTGATACTCATACACTTCTTCACAGCCATCCCGAAAAATCACTTTCCTGACACCATCGGTAAATAATGCACTCCTATCATCCTCATCGAGTATCACTCCCGTTGCTTTTATGAATGGTTTGCCTAGAACAAGGCCAGTTAAGGGTGGGCTGATGATAGGGTTCATGTTATTAATTACAGTTAACTCGATATGAAAGAGGAACTTTCCTATCACAATTGGTACCCTCCTTATTACCCCGATGATATTAGACCCTTCATATTTGACTTGTTCAGTGAAGGCTTCATTATATAGAGAAAGGGATATTGCGCTTATAGAAGAGTTGGGGTTTATGTAGGCATCTTTTATAAACTTTTTCCTAGTGGTGCAAGAAATCTTAAAGACCCTAGGAGCGCCATCCTCTATTCTCTCTCCGAATCCCATAGGCGACCTTGCTGTGCCCCTCTCAAGTTCCTCTACCAGGGGGCGGTCCAGCAGTCCTGCAAGCCCATGAGGCATTTCGGATTTCTCTTCCGAGCCCTCCTCATCACTCACCTTTATTGTACTCGAGTTCTTTGGTGAGTCTAGATAGTAGTCGGGCGCCTCGGGTTTCTTTTCGGGAACTTCACCCTCCATTTCATTGTCCACATTCTTGGCTGTTTGTTGGTCCAGATTTGGTTTAGGAACAGGTATTGTTGTAATGGTGTTCACGAAGTGGAGAGGTTTCGAAGGGGTATGAGTATCTCCTGTTTTTTTTTTCGTTCTGTGATATGTATTTGAAAAGTTTACTAGGGTGCTTGATTTTTACAGGAGGGGGTGTTTGGTGGGTTACCGTAACAGATTTGATCTCATTAACTCGTGCCAACTCACAATTTGACCTGCCAGCAAGGCGATCATTGATAACCTTTAACAGGTTATCAACCTTGTTGTTCATATCAACTTGCTGTTGTCTGAATTGATTCTCAAGTTTGGAAAGCTGTGTTTCTTGAGAGAGAATGAATTTTTGCAGTGATTCCTCGCGATTTTGTTGTTTATGCGTGTGTCGCTGAGGATAATGTTCAGACCAGGTGAGCGGGGTAGAGTCATTGAATGATACGCTACGAGTTAGGTTCCAACTAAAATTTGGCTTATTCTTCCATGCCTCATACCCATCTTCGGAATTTTTGGGCCCATAATTAGTGGCGAGCCACTTATCTCCCGCCTTATCGATTCGCGAGGATGCGAATTCTTTGAAAGCCTGTTTGGGAAGTTCCATGCAATCATGAGTGTCGTGGGGACCACTACATAATTTACATGAAGAAGTGATTTTGTTCACTTGGCTTGAAGGTTTAGGAGCCTCGTAGGATTTCATGAGAAACTTGACTTGGTCTTCAAGTTCTATGATCCTACGGTCGGAAGTGCTTGAATTGTTCAAAGGCAAAGATATTGCCTTGACCGTTTTATTCAAATCACGGGGATCACTCCAACTTTCGTTGTCATAAAGAGCAAGATCCTCTAGGAGAGCCCATGATTGTTCCGCACTTAGATCACGTAGCTTGCCACCGGCCGATTGGTCAATGGTTTGCCTCGTGGAGAGATTGGTATGGTCATAGAAGATTTGGACTTGGAGCCAAAGTTCTATGCCATGGTGAGGGACTTTTTGGAGTAAGTCCTTGAATCGAGTCCATGCCTCGTAGAGAGTTTCGCCTTGACGTTGTTGGAACATCAAGATATCATTCCTTAGCTTGGTAGTTCTTCCCGGTGGGAAAAACTGAGCAAGGAAACGAGTGGTGAGATCATCCCAAGAGGTGATGGATCCTGCGGGTTGACGTTCTAGCCACTGACTAGCTTGGTCCCGCAAAGAGAATTGGAAGAGACGCAATCGGGTCGTCTCTCGAGTGGCAACATCAAGGTCTATAGAATCAACGATTTTAAGAAAGTCCTTGAGATGTTGATTAGGATCTTCAGAACGAAGTCCATGGAATGCGCATCCGCTTTGCACCAACCGGATGGTGTCGGATCGCAAGGGTGTGATATTGGCTCCTTGAGTGAGCTCAATGGTGTTTCGATAGCCATGGTGGCTAGGACGGGAATACTCTCCTAAAGTACGGGCTCTAGGAGGTGGTGGTGGTTGTTGTGGTGGTGGGTTGTGTGGGTTAAGGATATTACCATCTTCCATGATGTCGGACGGTAATGGTTACGAACAAAGACACGAAGAAAATAGATAGACTAAAGAAAACCTAGAAAAATAAAATAAAAATCTCACTAGAAAGGAATCTAGTGAGTAGACCTAATAGAAATAAAAATTCAACCTAAACAATAACTATTCCCCGGCAGCGGCGCCAAAAACTTGAGGCGTGGTTTTTGCAACCTTACAACAGGTTTTACCTCTCGAGGGATCTCAAGAGGCTTACAACCCCACCAGGAAGTGTACCTGACCGATGTAGTATAGTGTAGTGGTAAGTACGGGGGATTGATCGTTCTCCACAGGGAATAGTGTTCGTTAGGTGTGAAAGGCTACTCTAATTAGGTCTAAGGGTTGAGGAAGATTCTTTTTATGTTTTTTTATATTTTATAAAAGCAAGTAAAATCTCGGGTTTTGAAGGAGTGGGCGGAATTAGTTGCTAGTCAACTAACCCAAATTACTACAAATGCAAATAAAATAAAATAACAAAAATGAAAAGTGGTGAGAAACTTATGTGTAGAGAAATGTGTTTACTTAGATTTCCTTACTCCCTAACTATCTTTTACCGGTTAATTAGTGTGTATTAGTCGCGTGGATGACGGGTGTATTCCTTAATACCATTCGTGGGGTGGCGTACTTACTTCCCCAAACTCTACAAGCTCCTACTTCACTCCTATGTCGAGCCGGCTAGGAAGCTCCTAACATGGGATCACTAGAATTCGCTTGTGCATTAAATACAACCATAAAAACCTTTAGTACGCGTTTGGTTCATGTTTCTTAAGACGTTCAAGCAAGTTACCGAATAGGAAGTTAGCCAGTTTTCTTAAGCCTAACATAGATAAACAATCATCCAATACAACTAATAACACACTAACAACCAATAATCAATAGCTAGGTTTCATTAGATCTAAGCAAACACAAGATAAAATTAGCCTAACATGTTAAACAAAAGACAAGCATAAGATAGAATCAAACAACACATAGACATATTGAATGATTAATTGATAACTTATCTTTCAATGAAACATGGAAGATCTCAAGGCAAGAAGCCCTGAAAAAGTAGCTAAAATCGTCTTAGGGTTTTATCCCAAAATTCCACACACTAAGCTCTCTTCTTAATGACAAAAAATTAGAAAACTATATATAGACTTTGACATCTGACGGCGTCACCTTATGCATTGTGACGCCGTCACCTCGCCGTTTTTAGGGTTCCCGGATGACCATCTTGACGCCGTCCCTCTTTAGCTCTACCAAAATCCATTCTGGCTTATCAAGGCTTGACGCCGTCGGATCAAGAACGTGACGCCGTCCCCTTATGATTTAAGCCGTGACGCCCTTGATTTAGTTAAAGCGTGACGCCGTCAGAATTCTCATGCAAACTCACTGGCCCGTCATGAGTAAATTTCACATCCAACTTTTCTTGCCAAGGCATGACGCCGTCCCATGTTAATTGTGACGCCGTCAAGAGTAACTTTTAGCCGATTCTTGAGACTTTGCCGTTTTCTTCACTTTAATGCTCCAAAAACGTCCAAAATGCCTCCTTTTCCAGATTTCTCCTCAAAAGTACCTAAAATGACAAAAGGAACGATTTAGGGCAATATTTGATCAAATAAATACGATTTCGGGCTTAAATGACCCCTTAAAAGCGGTACACTTTTCGCCTCATCAGTCCCCTTACACTTAAGATGAACATTGTCCCCAATGTTCAAATAATAAGATGTAAAAGCAAAAAGTAAAAGAATGAAATCAAATACTCCCATGATTCGCTCGGTGGATAATGAAATTACACGGTTAAATCTTCCTCCAAAGAGAATGTTGAAGCTCCATGACTAATGCATCGCCATAAGCTTGATTCCAAAAACATCTCCTTGTCCAAAATAACCTGTTAAACCTGAGAAAACAAACACGAAAACCTGCATAACATCGGCGGGATAAAATCTATATATAAGGATATAATGCTTGTGGAATGATAACTTTGCAGATTCCTGGAGATTATAAGTTGGAGATTTTAATAAAAACTTTTTAAAAACAAAACTTTCAAAAATTTCTGAAAATTAAATCTGACGCCGTCAGGTTATAAACCCTGACGCCGTCAGAAATGACCTGACAAAAATTTTCATTTTAAGTTTCCGGAAAATTTCTGGAAAAACCTTTACCTTACTTCCTGGAAATCCTGCAAAACATCATTATGACTCGATACAAGCATTTGACTCAAACACACACTAATATGTATGTTAATTTATTATTATTACGATTCATGTTAATTTGTGTTCTAATAAACCGATTTAGATTTCCCTTACACTTAACTTTTGCAAAATACCTTTATATGTAGTTAAGACGAAGTTAAAAACAAAATAAAGCATTTTCACAAATTAGTTTTTAACATGAATCAATAAGAATAAAAATTAAACATACATACGGAAACAAATAAAAACAAACAAACAAACAAATAAACACACAAAGCAAATAAAGCAAATAACGCTTGGGTTGCCTCCCAAGAAGCGCTTGTTTTTGTTCGAGTCATGAGCCTGACTCTACCCTTATTTAATGGATAAAGGGGAGGTTTTCCCTACACTTAGGATTAAGTGCGGGTGATAGTAGCGATACACACCAGCTCGGTAGTAGTATGCCACATGAGGAAAGAGTGGTGGATGAATTATATGCTCAAAGGGGTGTGCTCCTTTCATCATAACCTTACCTAGTTCAATTTGGCCAATGGGTGAATTAAAGTTTTCTCCTAAAAAGGGATCATCTTCTATCAACTTCGAGAGATTCCTAGTTGGGAATCCATCTTGACCTAATAAACCCGGTTTAAACCCATAGTGTTTCTTGTGATCTATCATGAATGGGTGATGTAAGTATGTAAGGTCATGGTCCACTCCTATATTAGCTTCCTCACTACAAGGCTTAATGTCTACTACCTTAAACTTAAGATTACCCGGACTACATGGTTTGATGGGTGGATCGGGACCTAATTCAATTCCTAAGTTCACATTTAAGGATGGAAGATTAGGTAACGGTTTTGGTTGAGGCTCCGGTTCATCAAAACTAGGAACTTCCATAGAACTAAAAGAAAGGTTATGACTACAAGTATTCAAACCTATTTCTTCTAGTTTTGTTTGGTCCAAGGGCTCTACCTCTATTGGGGTTCCTATAGTCTCTTCTACTTCTTCCGGGTAAGTCATGGGTGGTGTGTATGCCTCAAATGATGGTAGGACTTGTGGGGTACTTGGTGGGCTTATGTTACTTACCTCATCATTCCTTGTGTCAAGACCACCTATATCCTCATCATGTGTTTCTTGAGATTCATCGTCATCGATCATAAAACCTAGGTCTTTTTGATCAATGTGATCATGTTCGGCTAAATCCTCGGTCATAAAACTTGATTGCGTGGTTTTGTAACCTTACAACAGGTTTTACCTCTCGAGGGATCTCAAGAGGCTTACAACCCCACCAGGCAGTGTACCTGACCGATGTAGTATAGTGTAGTGGTAAGTACGGGGGATTGATCGTTCTCCACAGGGAATAGTGTTCGTTAGGTGTGAAAGGCTACTCTAATTAGGTCTAAGGGTTGAGGAAGATTCTTTTTTTGTATTTTTATAGTTTTTATGAAAGCAAGTAAAATCTCGGTTTTGATAGAGTGGGCGGAATTAGTTGCTAGTCAACTAACCCAATTTACTAAGAATGCAAATAAAATAAATAACTGAAAATAAAATGTGGTGAGAAACTTATGTGTAGAGAAATGTGTTTACTTAGATTTCCTTACTCCCTAGCTATCTTTTACCGGTTAATTAGTGTGTATTAGTCGCATGGATGACGGGTGTATTCCTTAATACCATTCGTGGGGTGGCGTACTTACTTCCCCAACTCTACAAGCTCCTACTTCACTCCTATGTCGAGCCGGCTAGGAAGCTCCTAACATGGGATCACTAGAATTCGCTTGTGCATTAAATACAACCATAAAAACCTTTAGTACGCGTTTGGTTCATGTTTCTTAAGACGTTCAAGCAAGTTACCGAATAGGAAGTTAGCCAGTTTTCTTAAGCCTAACATAGATAAACAATCATCCAATACAACTAACAACACACTAACAACCAATAATCAATAGCTAAGTTTCATTAGATCTAAGCAAACACAAGATAAATTTAGCCTAACATGTTAAACAAAAGACAAGAATAAGATAGAATCAAACAACACATAGACATATTGAATGATTAATTGATAACTTATCTTTCAATGAAACATGGAAGATCTCAAGGCAAAAAGCCCTGAAAAAGTAGCTAAAATCGTCTTAGGGTTTTATCCCAAAATTCCACACACTAAGCCCTCCTTAATGACAAAAGATTAGAAAACTATATATAGATTTTTGGATCTGACGGCGTCACCTTATGGAGTGTGACGCCGTCACCTCGCCGCTTTTAGGGTTCCCGGATGACCTTCTTGACGCCGTCCCTCTTTAGCTCTTCCAAAATCCATTCTGGCTTATCAAGGCTTGACGCCGTCAGCTCGTGAACGTGACGCCGTCCCCTTATGATTTAAGCCGTGACGCCCTTGATCAAGTTAAAGCGTGACGCCGTCAGAATTCACATGCTATTTTCACTGGCTTATCATGAGTAAATTTCACGTCCAACTTTTCTTGCCAAAGCATGACGCCGTCCAGAGTAAATTGTGACGCCGTCAAGAGTAACTTTTAGCCGATTTTTGAGACTTTGCCGTTTTCTTCACTTTAATGCTCCAAAAACGTCCAAAATGCCTCCTTTTCCAGATTTCTCCTCAAAAGTACCTAAAATGACAAAAGGAACGATTTAGGGCAATATTTGATCAAATAAAATACGATTTAAGGCTTAAATGACCCCTTAAAAGCGGTACACTTTTCGCCTCATCAGTTGTATGTATGAAACGGATTTTAAGGAGGCCAAACTTAGTCGAACAAATCAATATGTACTATATATATAAATGACATATAATGCGTAATAATGCAAAACGTGTTAGAACATGTCTCGATATGCATTATAATGAACATATGAGTGTTGAATAAATGTGTAACTCGTATTTCTAGCCATCCATGAAAGAGGTCAATGTGTATATACGAATAAATAAATACGAGTAAGCGTATAAATGTATAGAAAGTAAATATGGTCGATCGAAATGTATACATGATGCATGAAATATTAAGAATCATAAGAATGAACAGAAAAGAGTTGTAAATGACTTACAACACCCAAAAGGTGGTGTGTTATACGTGAGGATGAGCTAGAATTCGTGAGTTATGGACCTCACTCGCTAAAATGGTCTCCAAAGCTTCGAGTGGAGAGTTTTCGACTAGGAAAGAAGCTCAAATGATCATGGAAATTGCTCCTATTTCTTGAGACTCTCGGCAGTGAGTAAGACTAGAGAAAAATGAGTTTGAAAATATGTTTCAAGTGTGAAAATGGTATGTATGTGTATCGTATATATGTATGCATATATGAGTTTTATTGTATTTTATTTACTCAAGTTGCTATGATAAGATTCTTAGTAGAGATTTGATAAGATTTTTAGAAGATAAGAGGAATATTAATCGAGTACAATGATATCAAGGAGGGGGGTTTGCTCGGTTATGTACAAGTTGCATATATATATATATATATATATATATATATATATATATATATATATATATATATATATATATATATATATATATATATATATATATATATATATATATATATATATATATATATATATGTTTCGACTTGGTCAAGGGTCCAAATGACTATATTAACGTGACCAAGTGTTTGAAATGATGAGGAACAATCTTGTGAGTTCATATTCGACTAGAAACAATAAAAGACATAGGTGAAAAATGAGTTTTGTCGAGTTTGGTTTATACTTGGACGGTTTTGTACTTATGTCGAATAGGATATACTTTGAGTCTCTTTCAATGGTCAAACGTTCGAATTAAGAGGTAAGGTTTGTCAAACCTGATTCTATGGTGTATGAAGATTCGATCCATGTAAAATGTTGTATAAGTTATGTGTCGAAATCATAAAATATATAGGCCAAGTGTTCTTGTGTTGGCTCGAGTGAAATAAGAAATATATGAATTTTAGTTGGGCTTAAATAGTAAAAGGCTTATGAATTTGGGCCAAGAATAGTGTTATGGATCCGTTTGGTTGTTTATTAGTATAAGGGATTTTTGTGGTCCGTGTGTGAGCTCGTTGCAATTTATTATGAATCACGTATCAACGTGTTTGAGTTATTGTAGTGTAATAACAAAATTAAATGAGATAACCTCTCATTTTTAAGGTAAAATCATTAATAGATGTCAGAAAATAAATAGTGTGCATTTTCTGATAAAGTGATAATTATTATTAAAATGGGAAAATTACCATTTGTCACAAATCACATTTGTGCTAACAAACTTTCCTTTTTCTAGTAACTGAATTTTCTCTTTAAGGTCAATGATGATGTGATATTTTTGTTGAATATTTGACTCGAGTTCTCTATTTAAGCGAACGGTGTCATTAAGATTTTGACAACATTCATCGATTTCCTTCAAAAGCTGAGATCGAGTCGTTTTCAATGAGTCATAAATGGTTTTGTACTCAGTTTTTAAATGCTCGATTTCCTTTTCATATTTGAAAATTTGACATTTTAAAACAGCATTTTCATCATCAAGATTCTCAACTTCAGATGTGTGACTGTTTTGAAAGGACAACGTTTCATTTTTACTTTGCAATTTTAATTCAAAATAATGACTCTGAGTTTGACACCATTGAAGCTTCTGATTAAGTTGAAAAATTTCTGTTGAAAGTATACTTTGCACATCGTCATTGTGTTTAATGATTCTCTCATCTTCTCTTTTTAAAATCTCAATTTCGTGTCTCAACGTTTGAGTGTCAGCAGTGTGATCATCAACAAGCATAGAATTGCAAGACTCATAAATAGAATTCATAATCACAGAGATAATATCAGAACTTATAACATTTTCCAAGAGTCGATCAGCTTCAATTTGTAAAACTTTGTTTTGACGTTTTTGTTTTGAGACGAGTTTTCTGTTGCATTAAAAATGTTCATCATGGATGTTACTTCTTTTTGAAGTTCCTGTTCCCAGTGTGTAGCACAAAGACGCAAATGTTGAACATGTGGTAAGAATTGTGTTTGAAAAATTTATCTCTTTTCTTTTTCGTAAGCAGATTGAAAAGTGGAAACTTTTATCTCTGAGTTATGTTCAATTGCATGTTCTAAAAATTTGATGTCTTCTATAAACGTATCAAAATACCTAAGTACAAGACAACGTTTAGGTAATGGTGTAATTTCACCAGAGGTTGGTAAAGGGCCACTTATTTGTACCACTGGTTTAACAGGACCAACATCAGAAGAAGATTCATGAATTTGCATTACAAACCATGGTTGTTCTGTTTTATCTCTTTGAGGAACGAAGGTGTCAGAAATATGAGGCACGTTTGAATAATCAAAAGGTATAGCATATGGTTTAAAGCTCATTTTTTATGGACTCTCTTCTTCCTGTTCCTGTTCTTCCTCACAATCATGTACAACAACAACACACAATTGATTCATCAAATAATTGGTCTGCACTATACAACTTTGGATTTTCTTTGAGTGTTGTGTGTAGAAAACGTGGTTTATTATCACCTAGAGAAAAACCATGACCTTTGGGACTTGGTTTCAAAGTGAACTTTTGTATTGTTGTGATAAACTCACCAGTTTTATAAACAACGTTTTGAAACTCTTTTAATTTGCAATCCAGTTCGACAATTTCATCAAGGTAAGAATCAATTTGTTTCCTTGACTTTTGTTTGTGTTCAGAAAACTAGCTTGACAAGTGGATATCTCGGTTGTTGTTTTCAAAAGTTTTGAATTGAGATGTTCAACTTGTTGTTTGAGCTCACTTTTTTCTTGTTTCAATTTAGAAACCAATTTACTGTTAGAAACAATTAATTCTCGTATTTGATGTTGTAAGTCTTGTTCTTTGACATAAGCTTTTTGAAATGCAACTTTAAAACTTTGTTCTCGTTTTTCTTTTGTTTCAAAATTTGTGAGTTGTATTTTACAGCACTCAAGATCCGAAGTCAATGATGCAACTTTTGCTTTTAAATTTCTGTTGATTTCATTACATTTTTCAATCTGAGATTTATGTAAGTTTAATTGAGATTGGGTGGTCAATAGTACGGTCATGAGTTCTGGATCTGGACTGGGCGAAGGTTCATTCTGTTCAATTTGATCATTGTTATCGTCATCAATTGGATCATCAAATGTAAAAACTGTGTTAATTTGATCATCATCATCATCAAATGTAACAATTGTGTTCATTTGTTCATCTTCTTGAGGAGTTAATAATAAATCATTTTGAACAACTTGCTCCTCGTCTGATGCAGATGCAGATGGTGATGCAATTTCATGTATCAGACATGTGGTTGGATCAGGTACCTAAGACAGACCATCAGTGTCATACACTGGGCCTGTGTTACTCATGTGAAGTTCCTGCATATTTGCCATTAGCATCACAGCTGCATTTTCTTCCAAATCTTCCATGTCATCATCTGAATATGCATTTGCCATGAAGCTGTTTTCTTTTTCTGTGAGAGTGCCCCTTGATTCATCCTTTAGAGCTAGAAGTAGTGCCTGCTTATGAAACTCACTCCCTCTGACTTTGGGTTTGGGACATGCATTAGCCAGATGACCTTTCCCATTGCAGTTATAGCACTTGACCATAGTATTCCCAGTCTCTGTATTCCCAGTTTCAACAATTTCAACCCTTCTCTGAGGAGCACCTTCATTGTTCCTATTTCCACCAGTTGCATTAAACCGTTGTCCATTTCCTTAATTTGCCATATAACCTCCTGATCCCGTTCTTTCGTAGTTACGATTCTGTATTTCAACCCGTCCATCTTGTACAACAGCTTGACTCCTTGTGTTAGATTAAGTGCGGAGACGATTGTTGGATTTGATTGAAAATTTGCTGAAGGCACGAGCAATGAGTGCAAATCCTTCATTCAAAGAGTTGAATGCATCGTCTTCGTCATTATTTGTATTTGTGTAGAACATGGTGTCAGTGTTGTCATAGGGGACAAGTTGATTGTCAGTTGATTGTTGTTTCGAATCATATGGAATAAGTTGAGTTGATGGGGCTTGTTGAGGGTAGGAAAAGTGATGTTGTTGTTGGACCAATGCATGGTTTGACCGTGGAGGTGGAGCAAAGTGAGATTGAGCTATCAGTGCCAATGAATTTGGAGCTGTAGGAGGGGAATAAGTTCCACGAAGAGCTCGATCTTTGTCACCTTCAGATTGATGGTGCTTCAGATAATCATACAACAACCCATACGATGCATTGTGAAGATTTTTGGCTTGGCGAACAAACGTGACATATTTTTGCCAATCTAGACCAAGACAGCTGAGAAACTTAGTGTTGATTGCAATCCTTGGTAAAATAATATTGTGTCTGTCCAAGTCATTAATGATGTTTGTGAACCGATGGTAATAAGACTCTAGTGACTCCCCTGATTCAATCATGAACATTGTATATTCGAGGTAAAGTTTGGATTCCATGTCTTCTTAGTTCAGTTCAGTGCCTTCCATTAAGAGATGAATATGTTCCCACATATCCTTAGCTGTTTTCTGAGCATCAATGCTTCGGAAAATCGGATTAGGTATTCACTGAAGAATATATGACATTGCAAGTTCATTTGCTTCATGATGAAGTATTTGCTCTGCAGTAAGTTGAGTCTCAGGAACAGGGGTCACGGTTTCAAGTCTTGGAGGAATAGCAGTTGCATCTCCTGGAACCATTGTAGTTGGCATTTGAAAAGGACCTTCAAGTATAACTTTTTTCAGATATTTTCCATGAGGTTTCTTGAGTTCAATGAACCTTAAGAATCGACTAGCCCATTGAACATAATTTTCAGGAGTGAGCATTGGAGGTGTGTCAAGTGATCCAGCTTCATGTCTAGATTGTTGGCTGCTGATGGCCTCACACATTTGATCGAACCAATGTAGTTGTTTTGCAGGAAGTGGAAAGGATTGCATTGGTTGTTGTTGGTATGGTTGTTGTTGAGGGAATTGTTGTTGTGGATAGAATTGATGTTGTTGCATGAATAGTTGTTGTTGAGGATACGACTGCTGTTGAGGATACTGCTGTTGTTGAGGATACTGCTTTTGTTGAGGATAATAATAGTTGAAGTAAGGTGGTTGAGACATGTTTGTAACAATGATATAGATCTTTAAAGATAGTTCAGGTTGTGAGGTTAAGGTGTAATTAAGTGTAGGTTAATGTAGATACTCGCTAAGAAATCTTTAATTGTTCCTCGGAAATGGTACTCGGAAAATTTGAGAAAATTTAGGCAGTGTCGTTTCTTAGTCAGAAGAATGTAAATATTTAGAACCGTTCCGTACTCGGAATAAATATACTCGGAAACAAACTGCTACTCGGAAACCTTTTCCTTACTCGGAGTCCAATGACTACTCAGACAGAGTGCTGTCTCCAAAATGTACCAGAAATAAGATACTCGGAATGTCCGTACTCGGAACAATTTACTCGAAAACAGTCACAGATTCTTACTCGGAAACTCAAAGATTTCTTACTCGGTAAAACACAGATTTTTGAAAATTTTCAAATCACTTAAAACCACAAAACTACCCGTTTTAAATCCAACTAACCTATCAAAGTAACCTTAATACCACCTAAACAAGTCGAAAGTTGCAAACTTTTTTATTTTAAAACACAAAACACACGGTTTTGATTTTAATGGAACGTGAGGTACGAGTAGCTTAAAAAAAAAAAAAAAATTCGAACTTTCAACTACTAAAACAACCTAAACTACCCTTGGCGATTGATACCACTTGTAGGTTCCCTAATCTACCATTGTTACTTAGTTTGAATCAATAGTTCTAGAGAGAGAAAGTAAGAAAGAGAGAGATGGAAGATACTTATAAGAAAAATAAGTAATATTGAATAAACAAGAACCAACACCCTTCTCATCATGAGAAGGGGTATTTATAGTGGGCGTTGCCCAAGTATCACCAAATGTCACTCAAAGCAAAACTGGCTTTAAAACCAAATACATGTGACTTAATTTATGAAGTGTCTAAACAAAAGCAGTTGAACATAAAACAATGTTCGTGGTTGAACGTAGACATAGGTCATCGGGGTCTACATTTCAATGAGGTGCATGTGCAATTGCTTCTATTTTCACTTCAACCAATAATATTTGCATAAACTAATAATCATAATTAAAGGGTATCTATCGAGATATATGAAAATTTAATGTTGTATTTTTATATCAAATATTTCTATTTTCGTTCTTCTAATCACATTATAACTATTGGTCCTTATACTCTTAGTTCATATTATCAATATATTTATTTGGCAGTTTTTTTACTTAAGCAAACACTGTTCATGCTACAGTTGTGCTACAATTGGATGAACAGTGGCCATGTGCAGTTTAGCCCCTAAGGTGAAAATGTCTTTGCAAGGTAGGTCCTTCGGGGACTAACGATGCAACGCGCCAAGAACTTTAGAGACTTTTTACGTAAAAAAACATATTATTTCCAGAATTAGTTTTCAAAAATAGTCCTTTGGTTTATCCATTTTTTTCAAATCTAGTCCATTTTCAAAAATAGTCCTTTGGTTTTCTTCGGGGACTAACAATGCAACGCGCTGAGAAATTTAGGAACTTTTTACGTAAAAAACTGAATGAACAGTGGCCATGTGCAGTTTAGCCCTTAAGGTGAAAATGTCTTTGCAAGGTAGGTCCTTCGGGGACTAACGATGCAACGCGCCAAGAACTTTAGGGACTTTTTACGTAAAAAAACATATTATTTCCAGAATTAGTTTTCAAAAATAGTCCTTTGATTTATCCATTTTTTTTAATTTAGTCCATTTTCAAAAATAGTCCTTTGGTTTCCTTCGGGGACTAACAATGCAACGCGCTGAGAACTTTAGGGACTTTTTACGTAAAAAACCATATTATTTCCATAATTAATTTTAAAAAATAGTCCTTTGGTTTATCGATCTTTTTCAAATTTACTCCATTTTCAAAAATAGTCATTTGGTTTATCGATCTTTTTAAAATTTAGTCCTTAATAACTAACTTTCAAACAAGATTTAGCACCGCATTCTCGTGGTAACGCGCGGGTTTCCCAGCTCGTTAAATATATCTATTGCTTTCGCTTAATCATTTCATATATGAGGCTATTCGACCCGTGCGATGCACACGGTCTCGTTCTAATTGTTCGTAGGTATTGCCTAGCCCTAGTTTATGGGGCTCGTTCTAATTGTTTGTAGGGTATTGCTCGCCACTAATTTTTGTCATTTTGTTTGTCAATAGGTTCATCAATTGTGATTTTGGTATCACAAATACTCAAAATGATTTTATAAGTCGAAGAAGGAACATCATTACATTAATCATTTATTCAGTTATCTAAGTGTTCATAGCGTAATTTTTTGCACTAATTTGCGTCATGTTTGAAACTCTCATTTTTTGCTGATAGTCGATTTTTGTTGGTCAATGCCGTTATTTCGTTACCTTTAATTGAGGTCGAGTAAAAAACTCAAATTAATTTTCAAGTTTTATATAACTTGGACTGCCTCAGGACCCGTGCGATGCACACATTATTGCATAGATTAAGTTGTTCCAATCATCCAAACTATTTCTTTGACAAAATCACACAAATAAGCAGGTATGAAATAGTAATTAAAAAGATGAAAATTATTTGTATAAGTTATGGATATCTCAACTCTTCGTCCCGCTTTTTCTGAACATATGTTTTTAGAATTTTATAAGGTACTTTTGTTAGCTTAAATTAATTGCTTTTGTTAAATATATTAATAAATCATTAATAACAAAAGTATAGATAATGTTAAGACAACCCGTGCGATGCATATATATTGGATCAAATTGTTTCTTGCGTAATGTTCGGCACTATACTCGAACATACAACCATATTTTGACCATGTAATGACTTTAATTTTTCTTATTGATTTAAACTCTTTTATTATAACTTTTGCTTTATTCCAACACTTCAAATGGGCTACCATCTTTGTATTTCTTTGAAAGGTTTTGGTTGGTCATTATATATATATATATATACTAAAAGGCGTGTAACAGTGGAGCTAAAACACTGTAGCTACAGTAGTCGCGCAATTCTCATTTTAGACCCTGAGATTATTGATCCATTGCAGGGTTAGTCCTTAACGACCATTACTTAATAGTCGTTACTTAAATTTGCAACGGACCAATAACTTCAGGGACTGTTTCTGTGCAAATATTGAGTAGAAACAGCCCCTAAGGTTAACTTTTAATTTCAAAGTTAGTCCCTAAGGACTAACTTTGCAACATACCGACACTTTCAGGGACTAAAAAGGAAAATAACATTGCTACAGTGCGTAACAGTGCAGAACAGTGTTTGCTACAGTGCAGAACAATGTTTACTATTCATGGGCAACTGTAGCAAAAATGGCACGAATAGTCCCTCAGGTTACGTATAAATTACAAAGTTAGTCCCTAAGGACTAACTTTGCAAAATGCCGATAACTTTAGGGACTTTTCCCTTAAAAAATCATACTATTTTCAGAAATACTTTACGAAAATAGTACTTGCGGTTATCGATCTTTTGCATATTTAGTCCTTGATAACAAAAATAATTTTTGGACAATTGTTTCATTTCGAGTTTAGATTAAACAAAACATTCCCGCAGCAACACGCGGGTACCCCCACTCGTTGAAATACAAAATTTATAAATGAGGGTATTAAAACGCCACTAATTACTTCCGTCCTTCCAATTGTTCCAGTTTTCATAATACATGACCTTTGAACCTTCAATTGTCAAGTAGATGTGTTAGTTAATTTAACTCGAATGAAATAACTAAATACTGGCCCAATTACTTTCATGTAGAGTCTAATATATTCATATGCAAAAACTATAAGTTAACCACTAATAAGTACAATTTAGGCTAAACGTTTGCACTTACAAAGCATTTGAAATGAAGTTGATTAACGTGTACACTGTGAGCTACGACATAGATATAAAAACTACAAAGAACAACAAATAACAACTTAAACTCCTAGCTCTAGAAACAGAACTTGAAAAATCCAAACTATTTATATTTGTTCTTCAAATCATAACCATCAACACGCTTCCTCAAATCATCTACAAAGTGATCGGTAGGAGGAACATCATTATTCTTCTTGTCGTCCCCCGTCACCGCCTCCTTTACCATGTGAGTAATGTCCCTGGTAGCATTGTACACACTGTCTAATGTGTTTTTCGCCATTTCGCCTATATCCAATCCTGTTTCCATTGTTTTCCTGACTCCTTGCTTTGCTGCATCCGTTACAAAACTCGATGAGTCACAGTTATCCTCGTGTCGGTCATAGGCAGAAGATGGCGCACTTGTTGATGGACTTGTAGACGTGTTCACAACGTTAACATAGTTATCTGATAAAGGAGTTGTGGTTGTTTTAATGCTGCTTTGAGCATTAGTTTATATTGCTGCGAACTCGTTGATTAATGTTGTTTTCCATAGTTAATGTTGCTGAGTAGTGCTAATTGGTTCGTTAATACTGCTATTGTACTTAGTGCTGCTCCATATCAGTTAGTGCTGCTTATGGTATTTTTAATGCTGCTCGCTTGGTTATTAATATTGCTGCGCTCGTTAATGCTGCTCATTGATTAAATGTTAATTGATGACGTATAGTCCGCATACGGGTCACAAACCCGACCCATGGAAGCTACTAATACTCAAGCCCATCACGAATGGGCTATCACGATAACGGTTTGGGCTCACGATGGCCCAAACCCAAAGTTATTTATGGTTTTGATACAAGATATCTCTTATTTAGGAGATATGTATCAAATAACCGACCTATGCGGGATACGCTGAGGAGTGAGGAGCACGAAACCAACTAGGGTTTCGTGTGTATATAAAGAGTCTCTCGACTCTCATCAAAGGTACGACTTACAACCCTAACTCTTCAACTAAACCCTAAAAACCGATTACTTACTCTCACGCCGGAGGATAATCGTGGGAGACAATCCCATGATAAGCCTAACGGTGTCTTTTTGTTTTCTTAGTGCGCAGGTCTCAAGCATTAAGATCTGATTGGTACGGAATCAAGGAACGCCCAACTTTTGTATCAACAAGTGGCGCCATCCGTGGGACCCTACACTAAGAACTTTACTAAGAACTAGAATGACAAAGCACGGAAACCCAAACCTGCGGACTCCGCAGACGAAGAAAACGCATGACGACCTACTGGGAAAGAAGCAGCAAACTGATGCAACCTCTAAGCAAGCCTCTGGAACAACCAGTGCGCCCAAAAGCCTAGGATCATACTCAGATCTGGTCTTTACTCCAATAGAACCGCTCACCAAGACTACCAATGCTACTACAACAAGTACTAGCGCGGTAGACCTACAGCGCACTCCTCTCACCATGCCAGAAGTAAACTTCACTGAGCCGCCAAATGCGCCTATCCGAAACAAAGATCTTGTTTTTGAAACAGGCACCCTCGTGCTAGAAGGAGTCACCCCTGAACTTGCGCCAAGCGATTTCGTGTCTCAAAACTACGAAACCTTGGTTGCGCTCATGCGAGAGGAGGCAAAAAAGAGGTCAAGTCAAAGTCTGCACGCCAGACTCAACTTCGACCCTGAGCATGAAGCATCCCCACCGCGCTACCGAAAGGAAAGACGCGAGAAGGATAGCCGCAAACACCCAGTGTTTACTAGGATTGGAAGGAAGGTTGTGGATGACGAAGCAGCCGACTTTCAGTATCTAGAAGAGCATGAAGATGGGGAACGGCGCACCAATGTCCACACTAGGCTTGGTAGTCGCAGGGTTCAGGATAGGCTTGGGCGACGGTACTCCCCAAGCGAAAGCCCTTCAAGCTCTGATTCCGAGGATAGTCGGCGCAAGCGCCGCAGAGGAGCAAGCTCGGATTTCGATGATAGTCGGCGCAAGCGTCGCAAAAGAGTAAGCTCATCCTCAAGTGACTCCTCGGACAACGAGGACAAAGAAACAGGACACTGGAAATCAAGGGGAAGATACCACGACCAGGAAGACGAAGACATGTCTCGTCCCTGGCGCCGCCAAAAAGTTGATGCGTTCACTCGGCGCATCAGCGATTTTTCGAAAAATAAGAGAAGGCGCATGCCCGCTAATGTCAAAACATATGATGGGACAGGTGATCCTGATGATCACCAAAAAATCTTCGAATCAGCAGCCACTATCGAAAATTGGCCACAACCTGTGTGGTGCCACATGTTTAACTCTACATTAGTAGGGAATGCGCGCAACTGGTTCAGTAAGCTTCCACGCAGAAGCATCGGTGGGTTTGAAGAGTTGCGGAAGGCGTTTCGTTTGAACTTTACTCAGAGGAAGAAGTGCGCCAAAAACCTTGTCGAACTCGCTAGGGTAAAACAGCGCCAAGGGGAATCCACAAGCGCTTTCATGGAGCGCTATAAGGACGAATGCATACACGTCAAGGCGTGCCCAGAAATACTAAAGATCTCAGGGTTTATGAACGGAATCAATAACCCAGATCTAATAAAAAAGTTAAACGATAGGGTTCCCCAAACCTTTGACGAACTTATGAAGCGTACGAGGTCCTTCATCCAAGGAGAAGTCGCCGCTGCGGACAGTAAGAAGGGCTACTCAAACTATAGGTCACAAGAAGAGCCAAGGAGACAATCCAATGACCAGAGTAGCAATCGCAACAAAAGCTATCGCAGTCAAGGGGGCGGACGGGGAAACGACAAGTATACCCCACTAACGAAGACTCCAAGGGAGATATTCGCAACGGAAGGTGCGAACTTCCCGAGACCCCCACCAATGCGCACCCCAGAAGGGCAGCGCGTAGGAAACGGGTACTGCGAGTATCATGGACAGAAGGGCCATACCACCAATGAGTGTGTCCAATTGCGCCAACTAATTGAAAAGTTAGTAAAAGAAGGCAGATTGGACCATCTGGTTAAGAACATCAAGGAGGGGAAAAACAAACAAAAGACCGAGAACAAGAAAGAAGCACCTAAGGAAAAGGCTGATACTATCTACATGATACAATCATGGCAGCGAAAGACTAGGCAAAAGGTCAGCCAGAAGTTTTCTCATGGAAGCGAAATTTCTTTTCCCACCTTGGCTGCGGACAACGCAGTGGCGGAACCACTTGTTAGGAATATAAATATTCATATGAAGGTTCGGTCACCCCGAGTATCTATTTAGCATATCACATAGCTCGTAGGCTTATTTATATAAGTTTAGTATTATTAGTTTTATTAGATTAGTCGTATCTATATTTGTGGAGTGGGTCGGGGCTTTCCCCACTGTCAGCTCACTTCACAGCCCACTAGGGGCACTATTATTAGGAAGTATAAATACCCCTTCCCACACTTGGGAAGGGTTGGAACTCTTGTCACTTTACACACACATTAATCTAATTTTCACAAGTTTTCCCAACTCTCTCTCTCTAGTTCATCCCTCTAACTCAACAATGAAGCTTATCTTCCACAATCCAAGACCACCCGATCCACACAATCAATATGTTTAGATCTTACAATTGGTATCAAGAGCCATGGTTAGGTTCGATTGATTGTGCTTGGATTCGCGGTGTCGATTTTTCTTGTTTTTATTTTTTTGTTATTCGGATTTAATGTCAAGATATGTTCCTGTTGTGAATCCGGTCATAACAAAATGGGCCTTTTTCATTTGATTTGGGTCGTACGTTAGTTCAAGAAAAGTGGCTTGTTACTTTTGGATTTTCATGAAGTTGGGCTTCACTGTTTGTGGTATGTTATTAACAAGTTGTGATACTCACTAGTTGGCCTTTTGTTCTTCTAGGATTGGAAATGCTTGATAAAAGTTTTTTTAGTTGATTGGCTTAAATTTTTTTTTCTGCTTGAATACAAGGTCTGACTACTTTCGTAGTTGAATTTATAAGTTGTGTTTTGGTTGCGGTTTACATTGAGTCTCTTGACAGTGGTTGGGTCGTGGTTTTACGTTCTTTGTTTCGATGGTATTTCTGCTTGTGTATTGTTCTTGGTAGCAGTTTGCAAAATGAAATCTGGGAATGATGTTCTTGATAGCAGCTGCTTGTGTCAAATGTTGTGTTCTTGGATGCGGTTTGTGTCCAATGGGAGTGGTGTTTGGCTGTTTGCCAAAAATGGATAATGAGGACAAAATGAGTGATAGTGACAGCTTTGACTGGTCAAAGTTGCAATTTGTTTCCGATGCGGTTTGTCTACGACGCGGTTTGTCTGTTTGTTTGTCTACTTAGTCATGAACTCGGTTTGTCATGAACTCGGTTTGTCTGCAAAGTCATGAACTCGGTTTGTCTGCATAGTCATGAACTCGGGTTGTCATGAACTCGGTTTGTCTGTATAGTCATGAACTCGGTTTGTCTATATACTCACGAACTCGGTTTGTGTATAAAAGGTGTAAACCCAGGTCAAATGTGGTCAACGAGTTATCTAAATGAAAGTTTTAAAGAAAAGAAGCAGTAAAGCAGACCCAGACCAAACAAACAACATGTTCATCAACCAACTTCAACTAATCCTCAAACAATCAAATGCATTCGAAACACAATTATAGCAACAATTTCACAATACTTTCCACAAACTACAACATATCTTTTCGACATAACAACAACAATTAATCATTAACAAATCCAAACCCATTCGAACTACAAGAAACAAAATTCATTGTTTTATTCCACAATAATCAATCCATTTACAATAACTAACTCACTCGACCTCGCACTGTATCTCATTCGGATTCACAGTCGAATATACAACAAACATGAACACCACCTAAATCAATCTAACCTTAACAACATGTTTAACTCACTTGACTTCCTATTCACTCTTCCTCTTTTCGACTTAACATAATCTGAAAAAGAAAAAGAACATCAAGACACCTACCCGAGACCATAAGTGATCCTGAAGACGAGCCTTGCCTCGAGGGTTTCATTTGGAGTTGTGTTTCATGGCTTAAAGATATCTGATTACGGATTGATGATACTGCGATCTATTTGTGATAATGATCGGAGTTTAGGGGTTGAGTTGTGGGTGTGATGAGGTACTTTACTGGTCGATATCTTCTTTTTTGGAAGAGGAGAGAGTGAATGGGGGGCAGATGGATAGGCGGATGGTGATTAGGGTTTGATAGAGATAGGATGAGGATGGGGGCAGAATGTTTGATGTGGGTGTATTAGGGTTAATCTTATGAGATAAGTGGGTATTAATACAGAATCATTAGGGCAATGGGAGATTTGGATCGGGTATTATTTCATGACATGGGCCGAGCGAATTTGGTTGTTTGTATCCGGATTGGGCCAAGTGAATTGCTATCCTAAATAGAGACCGGGCTTGTGTATTTGTTATCCAATATTTGTGTATTTGTGTATTGTGAACACAAGTAAATAGGAAACTAGGAAAGAAGTCATGATTCCGATTATTTTGATTACCAAATTGAGTTTTGGCTGATGTTGGATGCGAAATCTTGGATTACAACAAGCCTTTATGACGAATGTTTGTGTTAATTATGGTTGGGGTGCTTATAATTTTTGGTACTTTGGTTGCTACAAAATTTCACAAGAATTCACATGTCACGGCTAGTATTTGGGTTTATGAATGTCAACGTGGTTACAGAGTTGTGGATTTGGCAGCGTTGTCCTATCGATGCCTACGATTTGAGTGAGCCTGCGACTTGATCTTTGTGATATGAGTTATAGTTGACAAATTGCGATTTGATTAATTGCGAGTTGACAAGTTGCTATTTGACTTGTTTCAACTTGACTGATTGCAATTTGACCAGTTGCGATTTGACGTTGCGAGTTTACACTTGCGATTTGACTTATTGCAATTTAGTTAATTGCGATTTGACAAACTGTGACTTGACTTGTTGCGATTTGATCAAATTGAGATTTGACTTCTTTGACTTGAATTTTGAAGACTAGTATGGCAATTCACTCTTGGTTGTTCTTGTTGATTTCACGGTTTCTCTTGTAGATTTTAGAAAATCCCGAAAAAGATTCGATTTCTCGGTTTAAATCTCAAGAGCTGTAAAATCCCGTGAAATTAATTTTGGACAAGTAGGCGGGACTTGGATTTAGACAAAATAAAACTTAAGGGGTTGACTATTTTTTTCAGGATAAGTTTGTGCTTCAAGATCAGCAGGAATTGGGAAATTATGGTAACTTGGTTGGTTTGTTAATTCACGGGTTGGTGTACTTAGTGTCACAAACATCTCGGGGTGGATGGATGCACGATGTTTGATGACCCTTGCTCAAGCGTATTTAAGGTGATTAGACTTGGATGTTCAAGAAGTGGATATATACAATTAAGGATGGAAGGTTGGGTATATATCACTACCTATATTTAAAGGAGTTACGTTGTTGTACTCAATATAGGTTCTAAATCATAATTTAGTGCAAGTTTAAGTCGCGGACTTGTTCTTTATCAAGCTTCATCAAGTGATTGTTGTTTCTCAAGCTTCTAATGGGATTGTAGCACAAGATCTTCTCAAGAGGTGGTCAGACTTAAAGACAAGAGGTGATTTGTTTAGAGACGTGTTTTAACCTTTTACTCACTTTAAAGTTATACGCATTTCATTAAGCGGTTTTGGCATATTACGAGCTTAAGTGAATTATTAATCTGCTAAACCATTGATGAGGAGGAAAGCAAGGGGTTACTACAAGAGAGTCTTAATCACCATCTTCGTTGCAGTTGTTTCATTTGTCTCTTTCCATGTTTTGTGCCTGTCAAATTCACGATCATCACAGACTCTTAACTTTGGCAAAAAGGTCATTACATGCCCTTTTTGAGGGGGAGAATTAGCGCAAGTTTCCTAGCGGTTTCGTCTCCAGCGATGTGAATTTTAGCGGTCTTAGCTAATTGCCTAAGATTTCAGCAGTTTGATACTTACTGTTGTGCAGTTTGTTCTTGAATTTATTTCTCGGATAAATCTCAAGAACTGTAAAATCCTGTACACAGTACGACAACTATTCCATGCACTGCACCTGACAACATCCAAGTAGCTGGGTCAGACAGCTTTGTTTGATAGGACTGACTATGAGTCATGGGCACTGTTAAGAATTAGCGCATGTTTCTTCTCTTTTTGGCTAGTCAACAGCACAAGATGATCACGAAGTTAATCAGGTATTCTTTATTTGTGATTGAAGTTGAATTTCACGAAGGCGTCTACTTATTTTATCTTGAAGTCGGGGTTGGTTGGATGCATGACCTTCAATGATAACTTGCTCGTGCGTAAAAATTTAAGTTGAAGACTTGGGTTATCTAGTTACCAGCAGTCGGGGTAACTATCACTAAAGAGTTATTGGAGTACTCAGTGTCACACGTCAATGACGATGTCGGTAATCGCAAGAGGTGTTAATGTCTCATACTTTGGTTGGGTATTGAGCACTTAGATATTTGCTTGGAGCATTAATTCTCTACACCGTTCTTCCAACATTAGTGCAAGCTTAAGTAACAAATTTGGGGACTTCTACTTCAGTTTTCAGTATTGGTATATCGGGTTTTTCTTCATCGAGTGGTCACTAATCTGTGTACGAGGTTGGTTAGTTGGACAAAGGTGTAAAAAGTTGTGATGTGATCTGTAATTCTTCACAAGATATTCTTTACCCAAACTGATGTTCACCAAAAATAAAAATCAGTCATGCCACATTCAATCTGTTACTGCCTCACGGTTTCTTCTTGGTTTTGTAAAATCCCGCGAAAGAACTTATTTCTCGGTTTAAATCATAGATTTGTAAAATCCCGTGACAATGGATTATGCGCTCTTAACCATGATCGGGTTAAAACCATTATCAATGTTCAGTTAATGCATCATGAAGGACTTGATCGGGGCATTTAAACGACCACAAGGTGACTACGGCGTGAATTCATTATTATTTATTTGAGGCTGAAGTGAAATTTCATGGGTGCGTGTACTTAGTATCTGAAGATATCGGGGAGGTTGGATGAAGATTCTTCGAGATCCTTGTTCGAGCTTTCATCATTTACAATGACGAGGACTTGGATATCTAGTTATTTCTTCTTTCTCTCTATTGCAAAATAACTATCACTTTAAGGAGTCACGTTGTAGTGCTCAGTGTCACACGAAGTTGTGGATATCCAAGAAGTGATGTACGTCTTATACTTGATGGTTGGTTGGTTGAAGAGTATAGAGTACTTAGGGATTCGATGTTGCACGAAGTCTCTACACCGCTCTTTGTCTCGCATTAGTACAAGTTTAAGTCACAAGTTCGGGTTATATTACTTCAGTATCAAGTTCATCATATTGGGTTTTTCTCCATCAGTGGTCACGACATCAAGCCGACAGAATGATAATGGGGTTGGTAACGAGTTAGATGAGAGAAGAAGTAAAGAGAGAGAATGACGTCTGTACAAGTCAGTGCAGGCCTCGCTCTTCATCATAATGACGTCTGTACACTTCAGTGCAGGCCTCGTTCTTCAACGTTATGACGTCTGTACAAGTCAGTGCAGGCCTCGCTCTTCATCATAATGACGTCTGTACACATCAGTGCAGGCCTCGTTCTTCAACGTTATGACGTCTGAATACCTCAGTTCAGGCCTCGTTCTTCAAAGAAAAGAAAAGTGTACGCTTGAGTGCACTTTATCTTTAAAAGAAGAGGAGTCTTCTTATTAATGGCCATTCTCATCAACAAGTTTCATGCTCTTTCCGTGCTTATTCAGTCATCAAGTGGATCGGCGCATATTGGAGTATATTTTTATTCACGTATTCAACCAAAAATTGCAGTTGACAGGCATATGCAATTTTTGAGGGGGGGAAAGGGTGAATAAACAACATGTCAGTCGTCAAGAACCGTCAAGTGGAGCTACTTACCATTGATGGTATTCATATTCACTAGTTCAATCATCAAAAATTGCAGTTGGCAGGCATATGCAATTTTTGAGGGGGGGAAAGGGTGAATATGATTCTACATGTTGATTGATGATTGAGAATTGGTCATACGACTCCTGAAAACGTCAGTTCAGGAGTCGTGCAAACCATGGTTCTCCAACACTACTTCTTTCTCCGTCTATCAAGGTGTTGAAGAACATGGTCATGGAATGCTAATCGACAAAGTCTCACGGGTTGGTCTAATCAGCAACAATGGGTTTCTAGTCAATGCTTCAAGTACACGTCATCAGGCTACATGTACACATCATGATGATGATTCCGATTAATCGTAACCATCATGGGGGAGAGAAATGTGTACACCAAGGACGCACAACAGGTTCACGTGATTGGGCTTAATCATTTATTCCGGTGTTGATAACCGCAGAGATGATCAGTGGTTCAACTTGTTACCTTGGTATTAACGTTTCACTATTTACGTCATGGGCTGATTAATCGTAACCATCAGGGGAGAGAGAATGTGTACATCAAGGACGCACAACAGGTTCAAGTGATCAGGGCTTAATATCCAAGGATGGATACATACTATAGATGATCAGTGGTTCAACTTGTTACTTTGGTGTTATACGTAAGACTGAAGAAGGTCGAGTCGTCAGTCTATTCTACATTCTCTGTTGGGAGTTATCATCTCATGTGTATGCTGCGGGCTGATGGGTTACTTGTAAGGTTACTGGAAGGCATTGGGTGAGATGAAGATGATTGGTATTCTGTTCCTCCACATTGGGCAATCCTGAAGAAGGTCGAGTCTACAGTCTTCTCTACATTCAAAAATGTTGAGCTCTTTTCTTACAACTTGATATTTAACTTAATCCCATGACAGTTCTTGTTTGATGAGTTGTGGAGTTAAGTTAGGTTCAAGTTGTTCTGTAGTTTAAGGTTAGGTCCAACTTGATTTTAACCTAATCTCATGACAGTTCTTGTGTGATGAGTTGTGAGGTTAAGCTGAAATCAAGTTGTTACTGGGCTTAAATTTGTGGTTTAGCTTAACCTCATGACAGTTCTTGTTTGATGAGTTGTGGGGTTAAGCTAGATTTCAGTTGAGGCTCAACTTAAACTACCGAAAAGATGCCTAAGGTTTTTGACGGCGTCACTCAAGGACGGGAGTGTTAGAAGATTAAAGACGACATGCATTTGGTTATCTAAAGACTTCTTCATATTTCGGGCGTTCATCCAAAGTCTTCTTCCTATTATGGGTGTTCATCAAAAAGGTTGTCAGATTGGGGGAGAGCACTAATTAGGGGAGAGTGAAAAGCCAGAATCATTCCCTGATTGAAAGTGCTCACATTGCTCTTCAGCAAGTCAAGTGATGAATACGAAGAAGATTCAGAATGCTGAGGAGTAATGGTTTCTGGTTCGTATCCTTGTACATATATACTTATTCATACTTTATACCATCTTGTAAATAGATATATAGAAATCCTGCAATTTGTAAATAGAAAAACGTTAAAAACCAGAAAAAACCATAAAAATTGAAAAATAGAAAAGACCAAAAATAGTTTCACCTAGGCATGTCTTCTGTTTATCGATAACATTTACGGACTTAGAAATGTCATTCAATAATGGCACGGGTCTTTAAATGAAGCTCGAGCAGAAGTTAAAATGGATTGTTAAAACATGTCTAAAATGGCTTGCTATTACTTTAGATAGCAACCCGCGCTTCATATTGGGGAAAGCACGTCGCCAAAAAGACGGCTGTTCCTTCAACTGGGTGATGTTCACCTGGGCATGGATTACTTCATATCCATGTTTCCTGATTTGATGTACGTTTCAGTGCATCATTTCTTGTAAAAGAAGAGAAATCTTCTTAGTATAACAAATAGTTTTCATTCTATGATTCTTCTGAAAATTATTTGTGAGACACTTGGTGAATATGTGTTGTATGAAATTTGTTTATACTTGGATTATGCATAAAATTTGTCACTCAATCAACGACTACAAAACCTCATGACAGTTCTTGTTTGATGAGTTGTGGGGTTAAGCTTGATTTTAGTTGAGGTTCAACTAGAATACGGGTCATTGATTGAGGGGGAGAGTGAATTCAAATTTTATATCATCAAACGGGTTTCTTGATTAATTCATGACTCTTAGAAAAGGTTTTGCAGTTAATGGGGTATTAGTTGAAGAGGATATTGCTTAAATATATCAAATGGCCAAGTGTGTTAGTTGCTAGAAAGTTTAGGACATTATGTGCAATTTGCTTGTAGTATCCTAGCTTCATATATCTAGAAGGTTCATTTGTGTTACTTTGGAATCCTCGTATAATCCCCAAAATGCTTTAAGACTCAAAACCTAAAAGAAGTTAGAAAACCAGTTGTGTTTGATGTTTTTGAATACTCCACTGGCATTTGTATGATCTAAATGAATGAGTTTCAAATGTTGTTTGTCTCTGCTACTTAATGGTTGTTGATATTGTGCATATGTTCTCAGGATTCACTTAGGTAGATTGCTATTATGTTAGAATCATGTTCCTAAGATCCTGAATTAAATATTGAAATCTGTGTGAATTGCCATGTTCATGATTGCTAATTGCTCTTCATGCTAGATAGTGGTTTGACGTAGTTCCTGATTGGGGTTTGATTATAAGATGAACTTGGTATTATAATGTGGCAAGCTGCTGAAGGGTAGCTATTAAGGAATAGTGTATCTGTATGCATGTATATCTGTGTTGATATTCTTATGCAGATTCCATAGCCAAAATGAATGTGCCAGTTCCCATTCTAACCATTTAATCAGACGTTCAAATTCTATTGATTGGCTCGGAATTCACCACGACAACAACATCGGCAACAACAACAACAACACCTTCACCTCCACCACCATCATTTCAACAAAGAAGTACTTACTCGGATCTCGCCAAGTGGGGATCGACAATACTTGAGAAGATTTGTTGGTGGATGGATAATCGATGTTGACCACTGACTCACTCAGAAAAGTGGGTGATTACATCATCTGCGCAAAAAGGTCAATATCATTTGTGTCATAATAATCAATTTGTGCAAAATTAGCAGAATATATTAAATCGGACACATTTTCTCCCACATTTTCTAAATTATTTAAATCAATTGGGATCACAAATCTCAAAAGGTTTGAAATTTTTGATCGGGGGAGAGAATGTGATTTAAATATGAAACCTGATGAAAATGTGATGTTTTGGACTTAAGTGTAAGCTCTCCCATATGTGCTAAACTCTTTTGTATACCAAGGCACATATTGAGGGGGAGCAAAATGTTTTGGATGTGAAAGTAAGCTCTCCAGTAAGTGCTAAACTCTTTTGTATACCAATGCACTTATTGAGGGGGAGCAAAGGATTTGGCATGCATCTTATGTGAGAACGTGACTCAGTCTTCACTAAAGAATTGATGAAACTTGAATTGTCATCAATCGAAAGGATACGTCTTGGCCGGGTAATAATTTCAAGCTGGTCTAACCAGTGATGTAAGCGTGTCTCGAAAAAGACGTATCTGAGTAGAGTGTACCATTTCGAGAAACTTTCTGTGGACTTGACCAGGCCGGGTAATAATTTCAAGCTAGTCAAACTAGTGATGTAAGCGTGTCTCGAATCGGTCATGTTCACTGAAAGTGGATCAATTCAAAAAGTGCGAGCTCTACCTAACATGTGCAAATTTATAAAACAATCAACTGAGCACATGTTGAGGGGGAGCATTTGAAAAATATAAAACTCTCAAGTGTTTGCAAAAATGTGTTTCAGAATCATGAACACTTTGAGAGATTTTTTTTTTCAAAGATTTGGTTTGGCAATCGTGGATGAATACCAAAGACCGACCATTTTAATTAATGTATGGAGTTATAAGGATGGTTAGGTTAGGCTCAAGTTCCCACGATCCCGCCAGAGCCGGAGGGATCTACCCAGGGACAATCCACTAGTTAGTGTAGAAGTCCTTAGGTATGATTAAAAAGGAGAAATGTGTATAAGGGAAGAGTGCCGACTGAGATGGAGCTAACACTGGAATAAACCCAACAAGGTGTTAGTTATGAAGTCTCGGTAAGCACTGAAGGGGTTGAAGAATGAAAAAGAATTGTAAAGATAAAGGGTGAAAAGAAATAGCCCTCCTTACAACTTAGGCAGAAACCGGGTCAATACATATGCTGTCAGAATCACTTAGTTGATTGCTGGCATTGAAGACAAAGTATCATGGACCCAGTGATACGCTGCACAACCCTCCCTGGCCACTCAAGGTCCCTCAAAGGATTCTTGTTTCAATTGTCACGGAGTTCAATACATTCCTATCGTCTCTCTCACTCCGAGTTAGATGATATTGAATAGGTGGCAGTCCTCTCCAGCCTCCGCTCACTAAATCAAAACGCACTATAGAGTCTAGAGCCACGAGATGCATAATAAGATCTCATAGGGACACGAATTATTTCTACACTGGTTGTTCAACATTAAGGACACTAGTAGTAAACTTATGAGTCCTACGCAGATCTTAGCAATCTGCCAGAACATTCATGAGGGAATTTACAAATGTAACTCTCAATGATTGAATGGAAATTCCTGCCAGGGTCAACATCAAGCAGCCCTGAAAGCAGGTCACTTCGGTAATTCCTCGTGGATTACGCTTAGTGTTCACGGCGGTTTCTAACGGTCTACAGTCATGGAGTGATCTCCAGCGACTCACCTAATCGTTGATGTGCTACGGTTCGATCTTAAAAAGCCCTCTGTGGGTTTTCGATTAGGAACGGTCTTGGTAAGGATTAGAGAGAGTTCTCACACTATGCTGTTAACTATCTCGAAGTCCGAACCTGTTAGTACCGGTTGATTTGTTGCTAACTGTCGTATGCAGGAACTTCTGGCGATTGTAGCTGTGGAATGCTGTAGCTGGTTGCTGTTGTAGCTGGTTGCAGAAAAGATGCCAATCCTCTACCACATGTTCACACTACATCATCATTGTAACTCAACAATGTCATGATCAACCTAAAAGACCTTTAACACGGCTTCTGCAAACTCTGATGCTAAAGATCATGACACCAAATAGTGTGAGCATGTCGGCTCAAAGATTTACACATCACGTGGAGACATACTACTGAAAGATGGCTTGAAGACACATGCTGGATGATATTTTTCGAAGAATACACAAAATCATCCAAGACAAAGGAAAGGCCATCAAAAGTTCACTGCTGAAAGCACAAAGATACAAGACTTTGAAGAATCAAAGACTACGAGCTATAAAGACAAGTTCAGAAGAAAGAATGCTAGAATTCAAATTATTATTTCCGGGGTGACCTCCCTTAGGGGGAGATTGTTAGGAATATAAATATTCATATGAAGGTTCGGTCACCCCGAGTATCTATTTAGCATATCACATAGCTCATAGGCTTATTTATATAAGTTTAGTATTATTAGTATTATTAGTTTTATTAGATTAGTCGTATCTATATTTGTGGAGTGGGTCGGGGCTTTCCCCACTGTCAGCTCACTTCACAGCCCACTAGGGGCACTATTATTAGGAAGTATAAATACCCCTTCCCACACTTGGGAAGGGTTGGAACTCTTGTCACTTTACACACACATTAATCTAATTTTCACAAGTTTTCCCAACTCTCTCTCTCTCTAGTTCATCCCTCTAACTCAACAATGAAGCTTATCTTCCACAATCCAAGACCACCCGATCCACACAATCAATATGTTTAGATCTTACACCACTTACCATCGAGATAAATACGGGGGGTCACGATATCCACCGCATGTATGTTGATGGAGGGGCATCCGCAGACATAATGTATGAGCATTGTTTCAAAAGGTTGCGACCTAAGATACAAAGACAATTAAGCCCGGCCACGACACCGTTGACTGGCTTCACGGGAGAAAAGATATGGCCTACGGGGCAACTACGACTACTATTCGTTGTTGGTAATAAGGAACACTCCACGACAGCATGGATGAATTTTATGGTGATCAGATCTCCTTCGCCATACAATGGCATTATTGGAAGACCAGGAATTTCGGCAATGCGAGCAGTACCGTCCACAGCGCACGGAATGCTGAAATTCCCGGTAGAAGGCGGTATTGTCACCATCTACAATAATGCTGCGCCACGAAGAGAGTGTAACACGATTACACATGAGACGACGCACACCCCAGAACAGAGCGCAACTAAAGTGCCAAACCTGAAGGTCGCAATTCATCCTGATTATCCGGAGCAAGAAGTATCGATCGGAGGATCGTTGTCTGACAAAGGCAGAGCGGCCGTATGCGCGCTCTTGCAAAGGAATCTGGATATCTTCGCATGGGAACCAAAGCACATGACTGGTGTGCCACGCTTGATTGCAGAACACAAGCTAAAAATCCTACAAGGATATTCCCCAGTGCGGCAGAAAAAGCGCGGCCAGGCTCCAGAGCGCGCAAAAGCCATTCTGGAGGAAGTACACAAACTTGCGGACGCAGGCATCATGCGAGAAGTCTATTACCATGACTTGCTCTCCAATCCAGTCATGGTCAAGAAGGGTGATGGCAGTTGGTGAATGTGCGTAGATTTCACTGATTTCAACAAAGCATGTCTACAGGACTGCTATCCGCTGCCAGAGATAGACTGGAAGGTAGAATCTCTGTGCGGATATCCCTTTAAATGTTTCTTAGACGCATACAAAGGATACCACCAAATCCAAATGGCCAAGGAAGACGAGGAAAAAACAGCCTTCCACACAAGCCAAGGCGTCTTTTGTTATACAAAGATGCCTTTTGGCCTGAAGAATGCGGGCGCCACCTACCAGCGACTGGTAGATAATGCATTTGAAAAGCAAGTGGGTCGCAACCTAGAGGACTATGTGGATGACCTTGTCATAAAAAGCCACACTGAAGACGAAGTGGTGCGCGACATTGAAGAAACATTTAGAACATTACGAAAGATCAACATGAAGTTGAATCCTAAGAAATGCACTTTTGGCGCTACAGAAGGCATGTTCCTAGGATATTTGATAGAACCAGATGGCATTAAGCCATGCCCAGAAAAAACAGAGGCTGTCATCCAACTTCCTTCACCCCGCACGTTGAAAAAAGTTCAGTCTCTGAATGGAAAGCTGGCCGGTTTGAACAGATTCCTGTCAAAATCAGTGGATAAGTCACTTCCTCTATTTAAAACACTCAAGAAGTGTACAAAAAAGGGAGACTTTCATTGGACTACGGAAGCGGAAGAAGCTTTCACACAGCTTAAGCAACATATAGCAGCGCTTCCTAAGCTAGTCGCACCCCGACCAGGGGAGGAGTTAATCGTCTACTTATCTGCAACTCATGGAGCGGTCAGCGCAGTGTTACTGACGGATAGAGATTCTGTACAAACACCGGTATATTTTGTAAGCAAAGCACTTAAGAAGACAGAGATTAACTACAACCCAATGGAAAAGTTGGTCCTGGCGTTAGTGTTCGCCGCCAAAAGACTGCGTAGATACTTTCAAGCGCACCCAATAGCGGTGATCACAGACCAACCTATCAAGCAAGTTATCTCTAAACCTGACGCATCGGGGCGATTACAAAAATGGAGTGTGCTGCTAGGCGAATATAACATCTCTTATAGACCACGCACTGCGGTTAAAGGGCAAATACTAGCAGACTTCATCATCGAAAAACCAGATACCGATGACGCACCTCCACTGAGCAAGGTAGAACTACACGAACCATGGGTCCTGTTCACGGATGGATCTTCATGCGTGGACGGGTCGGGCGCTGGCCTTATCCTCACTAATCCAGAAGGAATGGAATTCACTTACGCACTGCGTTTTGAATTCACAGCCACGAACAACGAGGCAGAATATGAAGCCCTAATCGCCGGATTACGCATTGCAAATCGAATGGGTGTACGTAACCTAGAAGCAAATGTGGACTCCCGATTAGTAGCCAACCATGTGTTGGGCGAATATGTGGCTAAAGAGGATAACTTGGTTCAATACCTCAACAAAACCAAATCACTAATCCAAGGTTTTGACAGGTTTACCATCAAACAAGTTCCTAGAGGTGAAAATAAGAAAGCGGATGCGCTAAGCAAGATCGCATCTACAAGCTTTGCGCACCTGTCAAAACAAGTGTTGGTGGAGATCCTAAAGAACAAATCCATCTCGGAGATGGAGATATCTACGGTGATAGAAGAGCAGGATCCTACATGGATGACCCCTATCATCGAATTCATAAGTAAGGGCAAACTGCCCGAGGAACAGAAGGACGCTCGACGGATACGGCGCACAGCGCAGAGGTTCGAGCTCAGAGATGGTATCCTATATCGACGCTCATTCCTACAACCATGGCTTCGGTGCGTTGGACCTCTTCAGGCGGATTACGTACTCCGAGAGATCTACGCTGGTTCATGCAGTATGCATTCAGGACCACGGTCCGTCGTAGCACGCGCATTGCGCTCAGGATACTACTGGCCTACTATGCATCGTGATGCGCGCGATGTGATAAAGAAATGTAATGACTGCCAAGTTCATAGACCCATCCCGCGCAGACCACAGCAAGAGCTAACACCTATCACTTCTCCATGGCCATTCTATAAGTGGGGTATCGACATTGCGGGTCCCTTCCCTGTCGCAGCAGGAGGAATGAAATTCCTTATTGTTGCAATAGACTACTTCACTAAGTGGATCGAAGCGAAGGCAGTAGCGACAATCACAGGTAATCAAGTAAAACGCTTCGTTTGGGAAAATATTGTATGCCGCTTTGGATTACCTGGGGAGATTGTTTCGGACAACGGAAAACAATTCCGTGATAACCCGTTTAAAGACTGGTGCGCAGAGCTAAATATTACACAACACTTTGCGTCAGTCAAACACCCACAAACCAATGGTTTGGTTGAGCGCGCAAATCGTATTCTAGGCGAAGGAATTAAAGCGCGCCTAGACAAACACAAGGGAAGATGGGTGGATGAATTATCGCATGTCTTATGGGCGCACCGCACTACAATCAAAGTTAGCAATGGAGACACTCCTTTTTCTCTTGTCTATGGGACAGAAGCTGTCATACCATCTGAAATTGGGATGCCAACTATTCGAACCGCGGAAGTTAATGTCGCAACCAATAACGACGAACGACGTATCGACTTGGACCTTTTGGAAGAAAGGCGTGAACGCGCAGCTATACGCGAAGCAAAAGCCAAGTCAAAAATGAAGGGATATTACGACGCTAAAGTTCGAAGCACCTCATTCAGACCAGGCGACTTTGTCTATCGCGCCAACGATGCAAGCCACGCAGAAGATACAGGTAAACTTGGACCAAAGTGGGAAGGACCCTATGAGGTCGTTGAAGCACTAGGTAAAGGCGCGTACAAGCTGCGTGACATGGATGGCCGCGAGCTACAACGCACATGGAATGTTTGCAATCTCAAGAGATGCTATCTTTAGGAAAGGTTACGACCTCACACACGGACACCTCCGCACTTTAGTAAGTGCTTAATAAATATCCGTGTATTTACATTTTGTTTCATTTAGAAAAATGTCTTTCTTTTTTATAAAAACTTGCAAGTATTAATTCAAATGTTGCGGTTTCTAGCTAACTCCGCGACACACTTTACTTTATTGTCTACATATTATTTATGTCTCAATATTGGCGTGCATGCACTTATTAAAACCCACGATGGTAAAAGGATGAGTAAACCTACTAAATAACTCGTTGAGTAAGAGGGTTGCAAACCCATCAACATCGGATCACGCATCCTTGTTAAACACCTTACTCTCAAGACGTTGGAGTAAGTTCGATGTGTACCCCACGACGGATACACATCAATGCACACTGTGCGCGTTTAACAAATTAGGAGTTAAGACAATTAACCCCTTAATATGGTATTAGCAGCACGCTGCAATCCATACACTTGTGCATCCCACGATGGATACACAACAACTTGTGCATCTCATACACAATTATGTTATACACGATCATGTCATACACGACTAAGTCATGAATTTCATACACGATTATGATATAAGTGATTATAGATTCTTGTAATCTTTTGTAAATGTGTTTATACAAACGGTTTGATTCTTAGACATCTTTTACGCAAAGACAAAATAACTAAGTACAAACGTTATAACCACAATCAAATTTGATACAATATGCGTACAATCGTATTTTTCAAATCAACACTTTATTATGGATAACAAGTTCATATAAAGTACATATTCAACATGCATACGTGCAACAAAAAGTGGACATATCACAAAACATCACTACATCCAAACAGCCTATATACTATGAGTACGTTTGAGCCCTGAGCTACCCGCTCGGCGCGCCACAATACCAGCATCTTCAAGCCTACGCAACAGGTCAACATCCTTGGGTGCTACCGTTGGCACGCTAACAGGCACTCCATCAGATCTGGGGATGTGAGCCGCACCAAGACCACAAAGAATGGCTTTCCCCTTCACGCCCTTCTTCCTGGCAAGTCTCATCTCATGGGCTTCTAAAGACTCCCTCAATGGAATTTCCTTCTCAAGGGCAAAAGGGTTGAGGATGTCACGGGGACGAGCAAAAATAGGCCATGTAGCTGCGACACATCCGGCTTCAGAAAGTAGTCAAGCTGTGCCTCAGCGTCTTCGGATGAGTGCCTAGCCAAAGTTAAACCCTGCATGATCACGCCTATGGGGTAATCCTGGTCACGCTCCAGCTGTGCAATATGAGGAAGCTCAAAAAGTTTCAACTTCTCCATAGCAGCAACAAGTTCACCATAAGCGTTCTCATTATAACCAGGTACTTCGGAGGGAGACATAGCCAAAACCTTGGTCGCACACAGCTCCTCTACTGCTTCTGCCTTACCGCGCGCTAGGGCACATTGAACCACATCCCCAAAGGAGTCCTTGACCTCTTGAGACTCCAGCGTGGTCAAGGCAGCAAGACGCAAGCCATGGCTGATAAGCCACCTGCGCTCAGCAATGGTTGACACCAAATGAGGATACAACTCCTCATCATATTCGATGCTGAGCTTGCGTAGCTTGCTCTCCTGATTCTCCAGCAAACTCTCCACAGTCTTGCGGAATTCATCCAAGTTAGAGAAGAGTCTCCCCTTGTTTAGCTCCATATATTTCAAGGCCCAAAGGCAGGAGGCCTTGTATTCTTTTGCTCCAGTGCGCTCTTGATTCAGTTCGGCCAGGAGCGACATCTTCTCATCAGCAATTTTCTGGGCATACATAGCAGATGCCCTCACTTCAGCCTGCGCATCAGCGAACTGCGCCTTCAGAATGTCAATCTCCTTGTCCTTCTGCGCAACCTGGCTACCCTCACCGCCATATTGAGCCTGTAGCCGCGCAACCAATGAAGCCTGGTGCGCAGCAGCCAACGCCAACTCCTCTATAAGGCGATATGTTGGCGCATCTTCAGAAGATTTTTCCTCATCCACTGGACTCTCAGGCACAAACTCACCAGCATATGCAGAACCAGTCTTGGGTGGCGAATTCCCAACATACGCATCATCATCAACAGCAGTTTCAGCACTGCACGCAAATAACAAAGTTACTCTATAGTATTAAACGCGGATTAAAGGACTAAAGATCTAAAGATACAAGTACTTACTTGGGGGGAGGAGTTTTATGCGATGACGCATCCTCCTCAGATGATTGCCCGACAGAAATAGTAGGGCGCTTACTTGATGTCCCTGCGCCATCATCACCAGACGATCTCTTGCGCTTTAACCCCTGGCCCTCCTCCTCAGACTCATCCATAGCACTCCCCGACGAGTCTATATGCAATAACTCCACAGGGATTTGCGACCCAGGAGCGGGAAAGCTACGCAGAGGAGTAGCCATAGTGACACCTGTAGGGACCTCCTCTGTCTCCTCCTGCGCGATCACCATCGTGCGCCCCGCGGTAGCCTGTAGAACTGGCTCCTCGCCATCTCTCAAAGGGCGCACCCCTACGGTCACCTGAGTGGGCTTCGCCAAGCGAACAACACCGAATAGATCCATCTCTGCGCAACAAAACAACAAACAAACACAAAATGTGTTAGATAAGCTACAAAGGGAAGAACGCTTACAACTACAAAGCGAAGAGGAAGGAAGAGACAAGCACCCACCCCAGCTATTTTCATCCAAAAATGTTGGCACTTCTTCCGGACTACCGAAGTAATTGCGACTGATGCCCATGTGCACCAAAAACTCTTCTGGGTACGCTTTGATCGGTATGCGATTGGTATTTATCATATCCGCATCAACCACGTTATACAATCCGGGGTCTGGGCGCTCGTCTCTCGGTAATGATTCTCGAGTGTAGAACTCAAAAATCCATGGGAAAAATGCACTATCAACCCAAAAGAATTTTTCTCTCCAATCCCTCAGTGCGTCTAACTTCTCCGTATAGCACTGCAGTGGCCCTGCGCGCTTGGAGAAGGAAACCCACCCGTTTGACCACGACGTGTGGTAAAACGCGCGAAATAGATGGATTGTGGGCTCTATCGCTAACAAGCGACAATTCACTTCAAAATTAGTTATTTTTGCTGCACCTATACAGTGCAGCTGTGAAATATGGAGACGATAATGGTTTAAAATATCGCACAAAAATAGGGAAATGGGTGCGCGTTGGTTGGCAAATTCGAAGAAACGTGTATATACCCCCACCTTCCCTTGAGGGAAGTTTGCAATTGACGCAGTCGCCACCGGAACTACCGGGTGCAATGCGATAGGAATGTAATAATCTGAGGTGAACTGACGAAGTTCATCCTCAGATATATCGGAATTAAAATCGGACAATTGAAGAACCATGATTAACCTTCAATAAGTCTTACAAGCGCACGCGCTATTACCTTCGCTTTTTGTTGATTTTTTGATCGCTGGTTGAAGGTTTAACAATGGTGGAAAATGATGATTTTTACTGTGGTAACCACAGTGACACGACGGCTAACCCTTATATAGGGTTACACATATGGGTGGATGGATGACACGTGTACCCCACTTGCCCCAATCGTGTGGCTGGGACGCAAGAAGGTGAAACACTTTTTCACCCACCCCTCACGATTTACGAAGGGGATACGGATGTACTTGGACTAGATTAATTTGCTTTTTTAGGCGGGAAATGCTTGAAACTTCCCCGCTACGCATCGAGGAATATTTTTTACATTTGATAGTCTAGCATCCGCAGTCGTTACACTACGCATACTAGACTGGGGGGACATGATGACGTATAGTCCGCATACGGGTCACAAACCCGACCCATGGACGCTACTAATACTTAAGCCCATCACGAATGGGCTTAAGCCCATCACGAATGGGCTATCACGATAACGGTTTGGGCTCACGATGGCCCAAACCCAAAGTTATTTATGGTTTTGATACAAGATATCTCTTATTTAGGAGATATGTATCAAATAACCGACCTATGCGGGATACGCTGAGGAGTGAGGAGCACGAAACCAACTAGGGTTTCGTGTGTATATAAAGTGTCTCTCGACTCTCATCAAAGGTACGATTGACAACCCTAACTCTCCAACTAAACCCTAAAAACCGATTACTTACTCTCACGCCGGAGGATAATCGTGGGAGACAATCCCACGATAAGCCTAACGGTGTCTTTTTGTTTTCTTAGTGCGCAGGTCTCAAGCATTAAGATCTGATTGGTACGGAATCAAGGAACGCCCAACTTTTGTATCAACATTAATGTTGTTTGAATTTTTGTGCTGCTACTTGCACTTTAGTGCTGCTTGTTGAAAAGGTAGTGCTGCTCCATATAAGGTTTTGTTTCTGTGATACTCCTGAATGTTGCTTCTGTGAATGTGGGTGTTAATGCTACTATATTTGGTTCGAAGCAAAAGTTCAATCATAAAATTCAATCTCTCTCTAAGGAAGTCATACTGAATTGGTTTTAAGGGGTATTAGATTCGTTAGGGTTATGGCGAAAAGAAGCAACCAGTTGATGATGCAGACTAAAATATATATTGATGCTTACTTTTACCATATTGCTCCTACTGATGCTTATGCCTATTGATCTTTTATGTATTTGCTAATTAAACACATAAAGGTGAACTCATTATAAGATTACCTTTGTTGGATACATGCTTGTTTTTTTGTTTATTTTGCCACTGTTAGCATGACCAACTTTCATAATAAAACTAATAATTTGTGCAGCAATTGTTTTTGCTAAATTTACCATTTGACTCCATTTTTTCATCTAGTTCACCTCATTTACAATACTCATATTAGTATTCATTAAAAAGTAGTAACTTATCAATATTAAAGTGGGTTCAAAGAAACTGAATAAAATATTTATCACATGCAAAAGATGAACATATATATATATATATATATACTAGACTTCAAAGCCCACCCAAGGGCGGGCATGACTTTTAATTATAATTTGGATGGTTTTAGTTAACTTAAAATTATGTTTTAAGTTTGTTATATTAAATACAATAAAATAGAGCCAATTATATATGATTAAAAAATTGTAGCCCGCCCGATAGGCGGGCATAACTTGTAATTATAATTTAGATGGTTTTAGTTATCCTAAAATTATTTTTAAGGACGTTTGTTTTATTTGGCTTGATGGTTTTAGTTAACTTAAAATTATGTTTTAAGTTTGTTATATTAAATACAATAAAATAGAGCCAATTATATATGATTAAAAATTCAAAGCCCGCCCTACAGGCGGGCATGACTTGTAATTATAATTTGGATGGTTTTAGTTATTCTAAAATTATTTTTAAGGACGTTTGTTTTATTTTATTTTTTAATATCATAATTATTACCGCTGAGTGCTGTAAAAAACTCCACACCGATCCTTGCATTAAAGGGTATCTATTCTTTTTTTTCATTTATGTTGGCCTATTTTTCTATAGCGAAAGAAGGGTGGTAAATGACTTGTATATAAATATCGTTGTTGCGGGTTTTTTGCTTCATCATTACGCAGAAAGAAAACTCAATCAGTGTTGACAAATTTTCATTGTCAAGAACTCATATTTTATAATTCATAAATGAAACTACCATGTTACAAATTTGGTTTCTAAAATAGAAACTAACAAAAGATGCATACATTTAAATTATGTCGAAAACTAAGCACTTTCCAAGCGTGAGAAGAAACAAAATTTGTATTTTCCGTTCGGGATGACATACGCATAGAGACTTGTTTGTACCCAGTTGTTGTGCTCTGCTGCAGCTGGTGTATGGTCTACCGTTGCACACTCAAATAATAAGCGCCCATCCGTAATAGAGCTATGTCTATTGCGTGAAAGTTAGAGTACTCAAATCAAACACTCGAGCTCACTCTTTTTAAGGCTGTTTTTCACTGCAAGACCAAACAACAAATGTAAAGCCACTTCCGCAGTATACTTTGGATGTTATATATTCGTGTGAACCGTTTTGGCCCATGTTCACTACCAGAGGCCTAGTCTGATCAGATGTGTCACCTAAACCAAGCTGGCCATGTTCACCCCATCCCCATGTCATTACCACTCCATTTTCTGCACAAAATTCGTGTTCAGTGAGTAAATAACATGCGTAAGAGTTACACTTCTATCAAATATATGCTACTATGTGAACTTGTTTATATATTGACATGCAAAAAGTGCATTGGAATGCAGGTTAGGCGCATAAAGCATTCATGTGATGATGATAAATATCTAGACCAGAACTCTTGCCTGTGGTAAGGACAGAGTGCTCTGACCCTGATGCAACTCCCACAACCTTTATCCCATTAAGATCAGCAATCTTCTGTACCCGGGCTTCGTTTGGGTCCTCTGAAATCAGCAAAAATTAAGAGATTGTATAGAGATTTAATTAATCCAGAAAAAGTTTCATTCATTTAATAACTTGAAAGGTTAAATATTACTAACTTCATTTCAAGAATTCAGTGTTACAGTAGTAGAGTCGGGATGGTACATACGTTTCATCAAGATTTCCTTTTGAGTGTTGTTAACAGCATGGTGCCCACCGAGCATAAGAACTTCCCCTTCATCTGTAAACATAACGACCCAATATTTTAGCTTATAACTGAATCATGATGCGACCACCTTCAACCGCAGAGGCAATTACTTTGTATCATTTGGCTCTAAATGTCGATTAGCACTTTCAAAAGCAGAATTAAATGAAGATATATAATTGATTAAAGGAATTAATATTTATAGTAAGGTGTATTACAACAGTTGGAGAACGGATGGATAAAAGGTCTGTCACGTTATACCTGTTAAAACTAAGGCATGATTCCACCCTCTTTCATAAGTAAGACTTCGTTCCAAATTTTTGAGAGTTTCCGCCAACCTGGTGCATAAGTAAAAAAAAATACAATTAAAAACAAAATACAATTCAAATGTTCTCGAGTCATTGGCTCTTAGAGTCTGCCTCGACATATGAAGGAACTGCTCTTGTTGTCTCAACCTGACCCGTTTGCTTAAAAATGGGTCAATATGTGTATGTAAAAAGCATACAGTTTTTTTGGAGATGTACCCAACTGATAAGCCATAAAGGTACATAGTTTAATACATAAGCAATACGCGACTGACCTTTTCCTCCCGAAGGTCAAAGGGTCCAAAGGACACGTAGCCGGGGGCGAGTTAGAATGTCTTTTGCTTCAGACTTTGTGAACCTGAGAATATGAGAATTCCCCAACTTAGCAAGTTACGTAACTATGTGAACCATAAATTATAATACCTTCTGAAACAGAAAAAAAAAATAACAACACACAAGGCCTAAACATACCACAGTTGATTATTGGGTCATAATTTACACTGGCAAGACAAATGAATCAGAACTTAATACTATATTGCACTTTAGGCCTTTTAAAATACCTGTTAAGTGTGTAGTGCTACAAATAGATGAGAAATTATTGTCAAGCAATAGACTACAACGGACTGGTAAATAGACATACTAACAATACCTTAATGCTTCAGCTTCTAATATTTGATCGCGTGTGTATCCCATCGCCTACCTCTTTGCAAATCTTCACTCGCGGATTGACGTAGTACAACGTGCAGCCTCATACAAATGAAAAAGAAAAAGAGTGTAAAAAATCTTCTAACACTTTACGATAACATTCAAATAACATCTAAAAAACATTATCCGTCCAAAAGTAAGTTCAAAAACAAAAAACAAAGAAGGTTTATCGTCTAATCGTAATATCAGGATTGCAAATTCAGTCGCAACCTTTAAATAAACATCTACTATATTTTTTTCTTATCAAATGTAGTGACATAGTGCGATATAAACACCATTCCATACGAAAGAAACAACACTTATATGAAACTAATTTTCTAAAAAGCACAAACAAATAGCTTCCTCCTAAAGAAGCCAATAAGCAATCCAATAGTTTTAACTGTCACCATATATTCATTTACTCGCCTTCACTTGTAGAATATGGGTGGCTAGTATTCCCTTTTGTGCCGCTTAACCGCAACTGTGTTGTTTCATAGGAACTGTAATAACAAAACATGGCAATAAGTGAATATAATGTAGATGATTGTGTCAATATAATGTATATATGTTTTGTTTTTAAACCTTTTTTCTAGTACTCAAATTGTGATTTAATTCTATATAGTGGACAATCCCGACCACCACAACATGACCCACAGTAAAAGATTACTCATTTTACCCATAACTTTTGCTATGTTTGAGAATGAATATAATAATACCTGGGCTCGAAATACATCCAAAGCAAACCCATTGAAACAACTTATGACAGCTTGCTGAATGTCCAGGCCAAGGTTCTCTAGGGCCCTCAACGTTGAAAGCAACAGACTTGGTCTGCGCCCACATACCATGTGGATCTTCACATCTCCACCTTCTCTTGCATACACCTCCACCTGTAATTTCCCAAAACTTTTTAAATCAAAAGTGGTAAATTCGACCCATTCATATATGAACGGGTCAATCTGGACTGTGTTTGAATATCAAACGGGTTAAATAAACAAAATTAGGTAAGGAGCTGATCAAACAGGTTGAAAGTGGCCCAAGTCTATGTTTAATGCATACAATGACCACTAAATTGTTCAAATAATTGAGATAATGATAGTAATAACATTGTTTTGCAATCATTACTGTAACTATACCATTGACTATTCATTAAAACTTAAAATTTGGACTAAGAAGTGTTTGTAGGCCAATCATACGCGACCCATACAAAACGTACTTGTTTTGAAATGTTTTCCAACTGGCCATCATACAACCTCTAATCAAAGTGACATTTGCAAGAAACATACGATAAGAACAGATAACACATTTATGGTACCAATAACTAAACGATCATCACCTTTGAAGGATGGTTTTTTGGGCTAGGAAGAGTACTCGGACACAACTCTTCCTTAACATGTTGCGGAAGCGTTAACGATCATCACCTTTGAAGGATGGTTTTTTGGGCTAGGAAGAGTACTCGGACACACCTCTTCCTTAACATGTTGCGGAAGCGTTGGTGGTGTAGGCGTCAATGGATGGATACTCAACGAAGCTTGCATCAAAGGACCTTGTGGTGTTGCCTCAAGTTCATTATGCAAATCATTAATCCTTTGCAACAACTCCTTCAAGTAATCAATAGCATCACCAAGTATCGACGCCCTATCCATCTAAACAACAACAATTTAAACATTTCAACAGCATAAAAAACATTTCAAACTTTAAAAACGCAATAATCAGATAATCAATTATATTACTACCTTGCTGATTTTATGGACAACAGATCTAAGCATGTACAACCTATCATTCAACTTCTTCCTCCTTCGCCTTTCCGCCATTAAATTCTTAGCAGGCAACCCTTTCCTCTTCCCTTTACTACATAAGCACTTTAAAAAAGATTTGGCCAAGAAGAGGTACCTAACATTCAGATCACCGCACAAGGTAAGTGGTTTATCAGTAGATTGCAAGACAAATTCTTTCATTCTTTTATCCCATTTTCTTCTCCTTTGAAACGCGGTTTTTTCATCTTTCCAGCCATTGTTGGCACATACGTATTCATTATACAGAATTATTCAAATTCAGCTATAATAACTCTGCCATCTGCTTCGTGCTTGGAAACTAAGAATAAAACAAAACACCAAATTGTCATTTAGAAATTCACATAAAGCAACCCAATCCTTTCATGATGTTATTTCTCATGAGTCACAGCAATCAGAAAGCAAAAGGTTTTATATCTATGTGAATTTAAGTTACCTGAGCCATCTAGATTAAATGAAACCTTCTTTCATGGAAAACACTTCTTTACAAACAAAGCGATTCCAGCATACTTTGAATCAGAAACAGACCACCATACATCGTATTTTCTGAAGGTTAGACCTAATAGTGCCCGTGTTATGATCTGCAAAATTTGTTGAGCATTACATTTGAAAAGTTATAACGTGTTTTGTAAATAATCGACTGTAACAAAACACACTACAGGAGATGTTTGGATGCGATACCACTTTCGATAATTAGATAACTGTTACCAGTTTTTCTTTTCGTGAAGCATTGTTATCGTCCTTTAACTCTCTTGGGTCCTTAGGAGCAGCTTTAGCACCAACTTCAGGCTTCCTTACTTCCTACCATACGAATAGAATAATATCAACACCATACTTCTTAAAAGGTTACATATTAAGACTACTTATGATGTAAATGCTAATCACTCAAATTTAATTTTAGCGCTCAAATAATGAGTTTCATACCATCTGAAATTGTTCACCAAATTCTTTTAAAACGCGTCATCAAATTTATATGTCGTGCCAAGTTTAGTGAGTTAAGGTTTAAACTTGGGTTATCGAAATTAGGACACGATATTTGTGAGATTGGGTTGCTTACCAATCACCACCGAGAGGCCGAAAGCTGTCGTCTTTGGCATCCTCGGTTGCAATCTGTTGGTCACGCCATTGCTATAATAAAAAAGAAATAAATATAATGAAACCTCAGTCTCTTGCTACCCTTTTAGGCAAAAAGTTTCCAGAAGTGACGCACACACACATTGCAGATGACAACGCTTGATCTCTTTATACTTATATTTGCATAAATATTCTGATGAAGAACACAACATAAAATGAACATATCATACCTCTGATTGAGTATAGCTGCATAATTATACAAATAAACAACAATCAAACAATAATATTATGCATATAAACTGAATGTGTGTACCTGATGGGATTATTGGCCACATAAATGCAAAGATCATCAAATACCCTATTATACAATATATCAATATGAACCAATTATTCGAATCAAGTGTGATAGAGACAATTTCGTCAGACTTGTGGAGTTTCTTCAAAATATAAATCATTAAATACATTCATGTTATAGAATAAACAATAATATGATAAGCAGTTCTGTAATATGTATTACTCAAAACATAACTAAAAACATAGATGTTGAACATGAGTTACACCTTGAAGGTCATCCAAAAGACGATAGATTCATGTATCTAGAAACATAGCACCAATGAAGTTAAAAAAAATAGAATGCCCCTTACACATTATCATATCACTTCAAACTATAAAATAGCATAAGAATAAATACCTCTTTATTTGAGTTTGATGTGGCTAGTGATTAACAATGGTTTCTTAACTTTTGCTATGTCTGAGAATGAATATAATAATACTTTCAATCCACCAAACCAAAATGACACCAATGGCTTGAGTAGCATTATTTATTACCTGGATTTCAGTGGAATTGATAAAATGGAAAATAAAGTCAGCTGGTCACCAATGAAATTGATTTAGGTACAGAGAGCGAATTTTTGAGAATAGCAATGCAAAATCGATTGTGCTTCTTTTCTTGTTAGAATCCCCCATTCTACTCCGTAAGAAAATGAATTTTTATGAGGGTTTTGAGCAAAAGTTATTATGAATAACCTGCAAAGCATATAAAAAAATGTTTATAAAATAAATAAGAATGTAACTGACCTCTATAACCAAAAATTTATAACTTCATTGCTTCCACATCAGACGCCTGGATACCAACCTGCACATGAAATCATAGAAGAAAAAAGAATATCGTGTGTGTGATAATGAGATGAATGAGTGATATTAGGGTTTTGGGAAAAAAATACTCCCCATAATGAATGGACAAATATTATAAACAACATACGAATGAGCCATTTAAAAACTGAGGGAAAAAACCTTGAACATCAATGTTTACTTGCAAACCTGTGATGAAGAAAACACAAAAAAACCATAAACCGATCATTAGAGGAGATTATGAGGAAAAAGGACATTAGGGTTTTTGAGAAAAAGTATATTATGAATGAGGTGTGATTTTTTTTACGTATATGTTTTGATTAGGGTTGCCTAACTTGTAGGGATTCTCCTAATTATCTCATATAATTGTTTGCATAGGTTTATAGATTTGGGCTTGCAAGTTATAATCAAAAAAATGTGTTGGTCTAGTGGTAATCAATACATGTAAACCTTATAAACAACCCAAGTTCGAATCCTCTAGTGTCATTTTTTTAAATTTTGGATTTAAAGGTCAAACATGCGAATTTTATTTGGTCAAACATTGCTTAGGTGGCATTATTGCGCTTATTTGGCATTATCACATGGCATTTAAGCATTTGATGACGTCATATGCATCTTGTTATAAATAATATGTATATGTGTATATATATATATATATATATATATATATATATATATATATATATATATATATATATTCTGTATTTAAGTTTTTTATTAAACAACTACCATAACTCCATAAGTAGGAAGCCATTAAGACATGCGGATAATATGAAGAGTAAAAAAAAGGAATAAACATTAATCATTTCAACTGCTACTGTCACATTGTATCATATTTTCTATCACTTGTATCCTCTCTTGACCACACCTGTTTTCTCTCGTCTATTTAACCAATAGTTAACCTTCTTTAAAGTTCACAATCTAAGAAATCACCAATTTAACAACGCCGGAGTCCAAACTCGAACTCGACATGGGTGACATTATTGATCACGTCGAATCAGATAGCATAAGTTCAGCTCCTTCTTCACCGCATTGGTGCCCAAAAAAATGATGTGTTCTTTTTAATTATGCTATTTTTAGAATACATTAATATGTACAAACAATGTAAAAATGCCTTATTAGCTATCGGTGCAAAGGATCTTGATACACTTTATAGTTTTTCAAGATTCATTGTCTATGGAATAAACATACAGATAATATATTTATACATATATAGTAGCATAGTATATAAAGGTATATGAACCTTCAGGCTTAAGTTTTTGATTTTATATGTGGGCAAAGATCTCTTTAATTTATTTACTTTTGACTTTCAGACTGTAACAACATCTTTGTATTATCATAAATTAAAAAACAATATTTGTACTATATAATAAGTTCAAATTATATTATAATTTTCCCATGCAAAGACTCATCTCTAATTTTTGGCACTTATTCTTGTTCTTCTTTTCTTCTTCTCTGTTGACAGCTCATTTGTCAATATTTCTTGAGCGGTGGTACGATTCCACCTTCTTTGCTAATAAGGTAGTCTTGAACTTCTTGCATTGAGTTCTCAGCTTCTGCTAGTTCATGATCATGTTGTATAACCTGCACACGAAAAAAAGAAAAAGAAAATCAAGAATGTAGATTCGAACTTCTGAAAATCAAGAATGAAGATTTGAACTTTTGTGTTAGTGCATGTGTAACACCCCCAAAATCATAATATTGCGGAAGCATACACTTTGGGTGCTACTAAATCGATAATCACAACACAAGATATAGAGAACGGATTAAAAATCCGTTTTAAAATACATTACATGTTCAAAGTTATGTTGTCTTACATAAATTCCATTTCAAATGAAAAAGTAGCCCATTAAACAAAGCGGTCTAAATTTCAGAGTTAACGCAATAGTAAAAACATTTCCAACAAATATTATGACCATCGCCATGCCTTGCCTTCAGTAAAACCCACATCAGTTTCCTAAGAAAAACATGCTAAAAGTCAGCTAACGCTGGTGAGTTCATAGGTTTAAAGTAAATAACACATATGGACCATAGCAATATTCAGCAATAACACACTATCCTGCTATGCAAACACTAAGCCTTATCTAACCGAACTATGACATCGCAGCATGCCAAGCTGGCATTAGCTAGAAATGGGTGCCCGCGAGTGTTAATCCCCAGACACTCGGCCTAATTTCATATGGTATACGTTCGCTTTGACTATGCCGAGCCAACCGAACGGGGGTGTCATCCCCAATAGATCTATTTATATCAAACGGCTTCCTAGATAGGAATTGACGGTTGATGATAGTGGGCGCAATGAGATTCAGCTAAACTTAGGTTTCTGCATACAAGTGTATATAAAAACAAAATCCATTTTTGGTCCACGAAAACAGTTTTGCATGTTTCTCACCCAAGCTTATAAAACAAATCGTATAAAAATATGAGGCTATAAACTCACCTTAAAAACAACACCAATATGCAAATCAACAAAATAGTGCAACCGCTCCGACACGCAAACTAAATCAGTACAGTAAGTCTTAGCGATATATTCGTGTCTCATATGTCTTTACTTTATTTGAAAAGTTTACGCGTGAACAGTGCTCGTGTATTTCTTGCTTGCTGTGCGGTAAAATATATTTCAAAATGATTTATCGTATCTCTTGGTGGTAGCTCATGGTGAAAGTGTACGGTGGGAACACGTGCGACGGAACATCCGTACTAGTATTTATCGTTAAATTCCGCAAGTAATATATATATATATATATATATATATATATATATATATATATATATATATATATATATATATATATATATATATATATTAGGTTAAGTTTAATGATCATGTATTTAATTAATTAGGGTTATAATTAATTAAATATGTTTTGAGAAATAAATAAAATAATAGTATTAGTGGAGGAATATTATATTATAAATATTGTTTATTATTTATAGTATAATTTTAATTATAAGAAATTTAGAAACATTGTTAAGCATTTTAGTAAAATTTAAATAAGTTAAGTATTTTTATCAAAATACTCTAAGTGTTAGAATTTTAGAAAATTTGGGCATGACCCATTCGTTTATTTAATCGTTTCCATTTTCTCATGTGTTGCAATTTCCCAAATAATTCGCGTTGTTAACTATATGTGCAAAATTTGTCCGTAATATATATATTGGTCGTTTTAAGTATTTGTATCATTATCATTATCGTTATCGTCACGTTTAATTATTAATAATAGATTTCGACACAAAGTCAATATTTAATCAAAAGTCAATTTTTATAAGGATTTGGTCAAAATTTCATTTTTCACCCTTTTGGAGACTAACGCGTCTCAAAACAAGTCCAAACTAGTTTTAGTTATATATACCGTATCGTTAAGTAATAATATTCATAGTGAGTCAGAAAATATTTCAAAAGTCATTTTTGTCACCCGACATACTTATTGGGCCGAAATTTATTAAATGAGCCCAATAGTTCATATTTAGTCCAAAACCATTTAGCCTTTTTAATTTACGATATATATATCGTTAGTTTGCTAAAAATAGATTTAACACATTCGTTACCACATTTGGTCAACAGAAGTCAACTGTGACTAGTGGGTTGGGCTTGGCCCAACTGCCACCGAAAGCCTATAAGTTCAAAATTATTAATTTTAGTCCAAGGCCCTTTTTAGTTAAATTATATATATCGTCGCATTTCTAAAAATCATTTAACACGTTCGTTAATCCGTTTGGTCAAAAAGTCAAAAGTGGTCATCTCCTTGTTGGGCTCGGCCCAACAGTCCACGCACAACATTTTAGCCCAAAATTTATATTTAGTCCATTTTTTATAATTGGTAAATATTAGTTACGTAACGTATTTTAATTATATCAATTAAGCTCTTATAAATAAGCTATTAAGTCAAAAAGTCAAACCTAACCAAATTTAATTGTATTCGACCCATATATCACTATTCGACCCATTTTCATATTTTTTAAGCTAAACTCAATTAGTTATGGTTTATTCAATAAGCTATTCAAAATAAACTTTTAAGCATTAATTCCACCATTTCACCACTTGAGCAAAAATTTTATGTTTTTCAAAACCCCAATAGTTTTATAATTTTATTCTAGCCGATTTATAAGTATAACCATAAAAATGTATATATTGCCTTAATCTCGCGTAATTAACATTAATCACATTTGTATCATCAAACTAGCACCATATGTAACAAGATTTACCACACAAGCAAGAAATATTCTAATTTGTTCAAAAACTTCTTCTAGGTCAAGCACTATTTAATAAATACAAGCCTTTGTTTTTTTCATTTTAACAAAATATATACATTTAACAATTTATAACATCATTAGACATCAAATGTACATGAATTTAACAAGATTTGAAAAGTTGTGATGATTCCTTACAAAGATTGTATGTTAACGTGAGGTAGAGAGGACCAAGAACAACCCAAGTTTCACCAAATTTACCCAAACCACGTTCCAAATAACCCGAAACTCTTGAATATACACTCTAATTTACCCGAACTTCAAAGAAAAATGGTGGATCTTGGAGATTTAGTTTGAGCCATGTGTTTTTGCATGGAGAATGATCTAGGAATGTAGGTGAGTGTAATATGGATAAGTTGTATTTGTTTTGATGTCATTTAGAGTAAGTATGGCTAATATATATAAGATTAATTGAGTTAGTGGGTGGATTTTGGCATGTAGTGGGGAAGTAACATCTAAGGGGCCGGATATGGTTAAATTAGGGGAGGGGGAAAATTATTTTTACCTCTCGTTGGTGTATCGTGTGTCGGTTTGAGCTTAAACGTGACCGTAAAGTCCCGGTTAGACGTTTTTGGACACGTATACGTAAAATAAAGTTTTTATCCACGTTTTTGTCAGAAATATAATAAAATATTATTACTCACTCAAAAACATATTTATTTGACTGCTACCATGTGTACTGTGATGTCGGTACGCGTGTGTGATTGCTTTTTAGAAAAATATGAGAAAGCTCTAAGTTAATTACGAAACTTGTCAGTAATTATCATAAATAGAATAATTTATGCTTACTGACAAAATATATTTTTTCTGCAGTGACTGTAAGCTACAGTATGTGGGACAGCTCCCAAAAATGCTCAAAAATACTCAGAAACATGCAAACACGCATAGAAATGCTTAGCTTAAAAATAATAAATAACCATTTAATATTAATTAATAACGTGAAAATTACCATTTGTCACAGTCTCCCCAACTAATCGGGAAATCCGTCCCGGATTTCAATTTACGTTACTCGTTGGGTTCGAAAAGAGATGAGGATATTTTCGCTTGATTTCATCCTCTCGCTCCCATGTATACTCAGGGCTTCTGCGAGAGTTCCAACGGACCTTCACACTTGGGATACGACTCTGCTCTAGCCGTTTCACTTCCCGGTCCATTATTTCAATCGGCTCCTCTATGAAATTTAGTTTCGCGTCAAGCTGAATTTCATCCAAAGGAAAGACGGCATTATCATTAGATAAGCACTTTTTCAGGTTGCTGACATGAAAAACGTCATGCACAGCGCTGAGCTCGGATGGCAGTTCGAGTCGGTAGGCTACCGGCCCGATCCTGGCAAGAATTTCGAAAGGTCCAATATAGCGAGGGTTCAGCTTACCACGCTTGCCGAATCTTATCACGCCTTTCCATGGCGATACCTTTAACATCACTTTGTCACCTACTTGGAACTCAAGGGGTTTTCGCCTCTTGTCGGCATAACCCTAAAATCTGGATTCCAAATTTTACGTCTAATTTGAACTATTACCCAAAGTTGTAATAATTAGTTAGACACATAACCACTTTATGTTATGAAAATAATACATACCTAATATAAATATTGGTACAAAGTAAAAAAAAAATCTTCTAAATACTAGGATCCATCACACATTTTGCTAAGATGGTAACAACAAATTATTCACATTAAATTCCGCAAATTTCGGCCCTAGTATTATCAAGCATAACCGACGCATTAAAAACAAAATCAAACCATTTAATGCAATTAAAACTTACCATGCACAACTACACGACATTCCTAAATTTCTCCATCCTCAGTCTATACATAAACATCTTCTTTATTGTTCTCTTTTCACCACACGACAAACAAAAGCAAAACAAAAACAAAACAAAAAAAAGGGTCCTAGGCGCTTATTTTCATTCCAGGACTAAAAGTTTGAAGAAGTTTGTTGTTGGTAATCGATCCTTGGTGGTTAAGGGTTCTTCCAATTGTGTTTAAGCATTGTGGTGCTCGAGTCCTGTTTTCGTTGCCTAGTTTTGATTCGCGTTGGTGTTGCTCGATGTACATTCGAGTACTAGTGGTGGTTGTGATTTGTACGAGTGATGGTCGCGTACATGTGGCTGTGTACGTTGTGGTTGCGTGCTGCGTGTTGGCTGATCCATGGCTCACGTTTAGGTGTTTGGGGTGATCGTGTGACTTTGTATCCGATGGGTTCGCGAGTGTACTTTGGCTGTTTGGGATTCAGTTCGATCATGTCTCATTGCTTCCGGGCGCTCGTTCTTGAATTGGTTTTGTATTCGTGTTCGTGTTTCGGTTTCGATCTATCGTATTGTCGAGGTATATCTTGAACTATCATCCTAACACAAAATCACTAATCAATTATAAATCACCCTAGCTTACTACTAATATGACATATATAAGGGCATAATCACCATGAATGATTAGTTGAAGGTTTAAAAATTGAAGACTATATGTGATGCTAAAACTATGGCACATAAACCTTGTAATCGTTAGATTATTATGTACATCAAAAAATGGTTATGCAAGTTTAGATGTAGTCTCACTGATTAATTATATTTGCCTCATTTAAAATGGGTGTAAGCTCGAATCATTCAATGATAAAAGTAGTTAGAGTATATAATAAGTGGCAGCGGTGTCAGAACAATGAGCATACATTTTTAGTGTAGTATGAACATGCATGGGTTTTAAAATGGGTCTGTTTTATTAAGATTTATGAAAGCTAAAACTAATTGTGTTTACATGATTATTAATGTGGGGATCATGCTAGAAAACCATAAGTTTTATATACTAATAATCATACAACATGAAATCATATCTTAGGTTTCGATCTTCATTCCTATTTTAATCCGTCGGGACGCGTTTGAGAATACGTTTGAATGTGGTCTTTGGAACGTATTTATGTGTTTAAAAATACAAATCAGTAACTGGCGATGAAAATAAAATATGAAGATGATAGAATATTGCGTGGACAAGAATAGAATATATGCAGTTGCATGTAATGTGTTTTATATACTATTTAAGAGTAAGTGCATGCACGTGGGAATTGGAATGTAAAACAAACATTTTTGTCGACCAAAACAAATGCAAGTTTTCCAGTTCGTTCCAATTAAAGCTTAAATTTACACTTTGAACCTTAAACTTGGGCAATTGTCACATTTAAGTCCTAACTATGATAATTGTAAGATTAAGCCTTTAACCTTATTTAATTATCATTTGTGACTCTAAAAGATGGCTGATTATAAATATTGACCCTCAAGTTACTATTTTTGGAAAGTTACTATAAAAGGGAAGTTACTAAAAATGGAAAGCCGACTAAAATAAGTAATCTGATTTAAAATAATTTATTAATAAGACGATCATGAATTCATGTAGATTCGCTAAAGAAGGAGTTTGTTTCCGATCCTTATGTTTCTAGTTGTGTGTCCACTTGCGGTCTAAGGTACAGATATTCTAAACCTTCTCACAGGTTTCTCATGGTCTCTTTCATTTTTCTGATCTGTCAGCTTCTGTATTGATACCATTGCTATGATCCCCTTTACTTTGAACCTCTCATATGATTCCCCCTTTGTTATAATTCCTGATATGAACTTTGTTATGAAACTTGATTCTGAGCCATCTGTTATAAACCCTTTGAAATATGAACTTGTTATAACACTCTGATTCTCACATGATATCTGACTCTGAATTTTCCCTTGATACTTGACTCATTACCTTGTGACCTGCATATTCAAACCCTTGTATACCCTGAAGTTTCATTTGATAATATAACTAAATTGAAAACCTTCCTTAATGATATGAAAATGTTTTTGAAGAGCTTTTGAGTACGATGTTATACAAATTTTGAATTGATACTGCACTAAAAGTTTTATGAAAATTTCTTTAAAGACTATCTGTATAAAAAGGTTTTACCAAACATCATTTTATGAAAGTCACTGAAAGATTATTTTAGATACAAGTTTAATATGAAACCTTTGAATTAACATCTTTTCTATGAACCTATAAACCTTTTGACTATGAGCCTTTGATATGACCTATTGAACCTTGATCTAAACCTTATTCTAAACCTGGTTATAAACTCTTGTTTTGAAACTTAATTTGAACTTTATTATAAGCATTAATCTGGTATACTATTTCTGAACCTGGACTTGAACATTGTTATAAACTCTGATATAAACCTATCTGATTTCTGAACCTCTGATATACACTTCTGTAACATCTGACATGGACCTTATAATCTGAACCTTTTGACATGACCCTCTGTTTATGACATGATACTTGACCTTTGAACCACGGTTTGATACCCGAGCCACCTCACTAGGCATGAGGGTTTCATGTCCATGTCATTGATGCACCGATGGCATGACTCTAGGGCAGGAGAGCGATGACCTGTCCCGTCCCTGACTTTATTTATCTAGCGTGTATTGGTAGACTCTGGCCACCTGGGGCGTATGGATGCATCCTAGATTTGTTCTGTTTCTGTTATCTGTTTATATTATCTGTTATATCTCTGGTGACTGATGGTGTGTGCGATACACGTCTTTCACAACCTCTGGGAGCTAGCTACTCCATATATATTTGATACATGAGGACACCCCTCATATTATCTGGTTACTGAGAGGACACCCCTCTGATTGATGATGATGGCATGGTTATATATATTATATCTCTGTTTCTGGGCTCGTGGTGGATTACTGTTTACCTTTACCATATACATTACTTACCTTTGACCATTATTATACCTTGCACTATTTCCTTTTACCTTTACCTACTTATTATTCCCTATCCTTTATCCTTACTCCTTTATTTATCCTTTGATTCTGATTATATCTGCATGACATATATTTCTGACACTCTGTACTATTCTTTATTACTGCTTTGTTACCGTTATATCTGTTCACTGAGCTCTCGTAGCTCAGCCGCATTTCTTTTCCTGCGGCAGGTTTTAGTAGGAAGCTGGGAATGAGTGGAGAGTACCTTGGACTTAGAAGACCTTGATAGCCATCTGGATTAGAGTTGATTAGAAGTTATTATGTTTTAGAATTAGTATTTACCGGAAGTTTCATTTGTAACCTTTTAATTTCTGTATTTCATTTGTAACCTTTGAAAATTCTTGTATTACTATAGATGTATGCTTTGTTTTATCTGATATGAAACCATTATCGTGATATCTTAACCCTTGCCGGGTTGGGGTGTTACAATTTATGGTATCAGAGAGACAGGCTGCGACTCGTAATACATTTACCCTTGACCTGTGAGTTCTGGACCATTAGGCTTCCACTGTGAGAACATAGGAGAACACACTGAGAACTTGCTTTAGGATTTCTTGATATGAACTTAAGTTTTGACCAGTGAGGAATGGGTGGACTATATGGAGTTTGTTTAAGTATTTTGATTCCGCATCACTCTGATTCGTGCCCTGCTTTTGATTTAAGTCTGTTAAGATCACTTTTAGAAATTGAAAGCTTATGCTTTGCACTACCCAAGATTTGAGAATAAAATAAATCTGGAAGGCATTGAGAACTGCATAATATGGCCTGACACTATTTGATCCTTGTCTGCAGAGTCCGACTCTAACCTCTGATCCTTCTGTTAATCATTTTGATGCCTCTTCGGGCATTCTGAAAATCTCCTTGGCAATGACGTACTTGACACTTTCTGTTATTTGTCTTCTGCTTTTGATAAGCATTTGATACTTTCTGTTAATTGTCTCTTGTCTCTTGATAAGCATCTATAAATTTCTGACACCATTTGATTTCGTCTTAACCATCTATGTCCCTATGAGAAGTCTTGTGGTGTTTAACCACGAGTATAAGAATGTTTCCCTCTCATTTTGGACGATAAGATTTGCTTTGTTGATCTGTCTTTCTGTGGACTGTCAACTCTAATGTTATTCTGATAAAGGATTGGTTGTTTGACAACTATCCTCCTATGTCTCACCTTTGACGTTTGAAGCAATTTTGAACTCCCTACCATGATTACCGATTGTTAAACTCTGGACTATCATTATTACTCTGAAGACTCGTGTGTTATGTTCACGATTATGAAGTTTTCCTTGAACCCATTTCGTACAACAATGAATGAACCTTATCTTGAAAATTACTTGGCACCCTGAATTTTCTGAACACGATATCTGATTGAACCACCAAATTTTCCACCGGAGTGAGAAGTAAGTTCGCTTAAGTGTATTTTCTTGGCGTATTTTAGTTTTGTTCGCGATAAAGAAGAATGATGACAGGAGACATGTATTGATTCTGGAAGCTGAACCGTATTGCTATTTGGAACCCTTATTTCTCCACCCTGAAACGACTTTGTATCTATTCAATTTCAGAGCGCGAAGTTTCCTTCAGATGGAAATATGAATTGAGGTTATTCTTGAGATCGCTGTCCGCATTTGTAACGACTGATATAAAGATTTGTGACGCTAATAGTATTAGCTAAAGCTCTGACTATTCTGTAAATTTGATAAATGAATGTGTTCTCGTGAGTACTTGGGCAAATGGTCATTGTATGACTTAATAGTACATTCGGAGACGGAGAAGAACATGAAAATCATTTTTGCACTTTGTAAGAAATTTGACGATCACTTGTGCATTCTGAGAGATTGATATCTGTTGAGACAACCGTTTTTCTTGATTGAGAATATCCCTTTTAAATCCCGCAAATTTTGAAACTATCACCGAATGGTCAAGACCGATAACAAAATGGTAAACTGAAATCTTTTGAACCTTGCATCAGAATTCTGAAGACGTTTACAACTTGCGTTACCCTTGATAAATTTCGTGACCAGAGAGAAACAGCGTAGTCTGATTGAGAACGGAGTTTTGGAAAGCTGAAATAGAAATTTGTTTCCATACCTTCAGACGGAACAAATTTTGAGACATTTCAGAAAGAGACTCGGTTATCCTCCCTTGCAACACAGAAGGTTTTGCGTATGCATCAAGACAACTAGAAACGCATCAGAAGAATTACTTCACTACCTGACCTGGAGTTGACAACAGCGGTGACTACCCTGAAGAGTGAAGACATTCCTTACAAGGCAGGAGTGTTGGCAATGCAGAAGAAAGACGGCGAACCTGGAGCTGATGAAGACGTACAGTCTCACTTCCCTATTCATCTTGGTTGTACTAAGATGAATTGAGGGCGGAAGCAGACTGGATGATGAAGAAACTTAAAGATCGTGCCAGAAATCCACATTACCCCATCACATTCCAAGAAGAACTGCAGGAGGCTCGACGAACCAGACACAAGTTCCCGATCTTGGTTTCACTTCCCGACTGATGGACAGACGAAGACAGATTAACCGGACTTGAAGAGATTGGAGATGTTGAATGAGCGGAATTTTGAAACAAACCTTTCATGTTTGGAAGATTTGATTTTATGAAGGCCGAAGTTCGTGGCAACTAAATTTTATTTCCGTGGAATCTCTTAAGTTTCGTGATGAAGTAATAAGACCCTCTAATGATTTGAGTTCCCTAGAAGCATTTCAGTTCGTGTTTATTTTTCGTATGTTCGGTGATGGCTTTGTTTTGAGAGATTTTGACGAATTGTGAAAGATTGACGCTATTAACGACGTACCAAAATTCTGATAGACATTCTGGGACTTCCGTTACTCTTACGAGTAGTTTCGTTCTTCTTTTAGTCATGTTGTTTGATTTTGATGACCTCTGAGACTGTAGAAGGATTAGGTGGATTAAGATAGGTTATTTTGTTCACGACTTGAGATAAAGTATGACCATCATGAGAGCATATTTATATAATGCCAGTATTATGACGTCTGGCCAGCGTGATAATACTTACATCATATAACGTGCACTTGTTGTGGGCATAGGATATTTCGAGGAGTACCTTAGAAGCCTTAGAAATTCTGATAGCTGTTGGAGATTATCTGTGTTAGTGAGACTTTAGGTTCATTCTACCTATGCGTTTAATCTGCTTTCACCGTTATACGATTTGATACGTTTGGATTCTCGACACGCGTTTGCTGACCTCTATACTTCCGATAATGATCTTAGGTTCTGTTGTAGAACTTCTGCCGATTGATGATATCAAATAATCTGTTTTCTATACGTTCTTATCTGATTTGTCTAATCAATTCTACAGACGATATATCCGTCAAACCCTACGTACTCCCTGTATCTCTTCCGAGAGAATACGATTATCGTCTGTTACATTTGGTATATTATTCTTTGATCTGGATTCAGTATGGTATGTCTTTCTGAGAAATCCGAAGTTATTTTGATCAATAAGATAGAGTCATGAGAAACAAGTCTTTCACTGTTCGTTGGTATTCCGTTTCGTTTCACTTCAAATTTCGAGGACGAAATTTTCTTTTTAGAAGGGAAGAGTTGTAAAACCCTAAAATCCGGATTCCAAATTTTACGTCTAATTTGAACTATTACCCAAAGTTGTAATAATTAGTTAGACACATAACCACTTTATGTTATGAAAATAAATACATACCTAATATAAATATTGGTACAAAGTAAAAAAAAAATCTTCTAAATACTAGGATCCATCACACATTTTGCTAAGATGGTAACAACAAATTATTCACATTAAATTCCGCAAATTTCGGCCCTAGTATTATCAAGCGTAACCAACACATTAAAAACAAAATCAAACCATTTAATGCAATTAAAACTTACCATGCACAACTACACGACATTCCTAAATTTCTCCATCCTCAGTCTATACATAAACATCTTCTTTATTGTTCTCTTTTCACCACACGACAAACAAAAGCAAAACAAAAACAAAACAAAAAAAAGGGTCCTAGGCGCTTATTTTCATTCCAGGACTAAAAGTTTGAAGAAGTTTGTTGTTGGTAATCGATCCTTGGTCGTTAAGGGTTCTTCCAATTGTGTTTAAGCATTGTGGTGCTCGAGTCCTGTTTTTGTTGCCTAGTTTTGATTCGCGTTGGTGTTGCTCGATGTACATTCGAGTACTAGTGGTGGTTGTGATTTGTACGAGTGATGGTCGCGTACATGTGGCTGTGTACGTTGTGGTTGCGTGCTGCGTGTTGGCTGATCCATGGCTCACGTTTAGGTGTTTGGGGTGATCTTGTGACTTTGTATCCGATGGGTTCGCGAGTGTACTTTGGCTGTTTGGGATTCAGTTCGATCATGTCTCATTGCTTCCGGGCGCTCGTTCTTGAATTGGTTTTGTATTCGTGTTCGTGTTTCGGTTTCGATCTATCGTATTGTCGAGGTATATCTTGAACTATCATCCTAACACAAAATCACTAATCAATTATAAATCACCCTAGCTTACTACTAATATGACATATATAAGGGCATAATCACCATGAATGATTAGTTGAAGGTTTAAAAATTGAAGACTATATGTGATGCTAAAACTATGGCACATAAACCTTGTAATCGTTAGATTATTATGTACATCAAAAAATGGTTATGCAAGTTTAGATGTAGTCTCACTGATTAATTATATTTGCCTCATTTAAAATGGGTGTAAGCTCGAATCATTCAATGATAAAAGTAGTTAGAGTATATAATAAGTGGCAGCGGTGTCAGAACAATGAGCATACGTTTTTAGTGTAGTATGAACATGCATGGGTTTTAAAATGGGTCTGTTTTATTAAGATTTATGAAAGCTAAAACTAATTGTGTTTACATGATTATTAACGTGGGGATCATGCTAGAAAACCATAAGTTTTATATACTAATAATCATACAACATGAAATCATATCTTAGGTGTCGATCTTCATTCCTATTTTAATCCGTCGGGACGCGTTTGAGAATACGTTTGAATGTGGTCTTTGGAACGTATTTATGTGTTTAAAAATACAAATCAGTAACTGGCGATGAAAATAAAATATGAAGATGATAGAATATTGCGTGGACAAGAATAGAATATATGCAGTTGCATGTAATGTGTTTTATATACTATTTAAGAGTAAGTACATGTACGTGGGAATTGGAATGTAAAACAAACATTTTTGTTGACCAAAACAAATGCAAGTTTTCCAGTTCGTTCCAATTAAAGCTTAAATTTACACTTTGAACCTTAAACTTGGGCAATTGTCACATTTAAGTCCTAACTATGATAATTGTAAGATTAAGCCTTTAACCTTATTTAATTATCATTTGTGACTCTAAAAGATGGCTGATTATAAATATTGACCCTCAAGTTACTATTTTTGGAAAGTTACTATAAAAGGGAAGTTACTAAAAATGGAAAGCCGACTAAAATAAGTAATCTGATTTAAAATAATTTATTAATAAGACGATCATGAATTCATGTAGATTCGCTGAAGAAGGAGTTTGTTTCCGATCCTTATGTTTCTAGTTGTGTGTCCACTTGCGGTCTAAGGTACAGATATTCTGAACCTTCTCACAGGTTTCTCATGGTCTCTTTCATTTTTCTGATCTGTCAGCTTCTGTATTGATACCATTGCTATGATCCCCTTTACTTTGAACCTCTCATATGATTCTCCCTTTGTTATAATTCCTGATATGAACTTTGTTATGAAACTTGATTCTGAGCCATCTGTTATAAACCCTTTGAAAAATGAACTTTTTATAACACTCTGATTCTGACCTGATATCTGACTCTGAATTTTCCCTTGATACTTGACTCATTACCTTGTGACCTGCATATTCAAACCCTTGTATACCCTGAAGTTTCATTTGATAATATAACTAAATTGAAAACCTTCCTTAATGATATGAAAATGTTTTTGAAGAGCTTTTGAGTACGATGTTATACAAATTTTGAATTGATACTGCACTAAAAGTTTTATGAAAATTTCTTTAAAGACTATCTGTATAAAAAGGTTTTACCAAACATCATTTTATGAAAGTCACTGAAAGATTATTTTAGAAACAAGTTTAATATGAAACCTTTGAATTAACATCTTTTCTATGAACCTATAAACCTTTTGACTATGAGCCTTTGATATGACCTATTGAACCTTGATCTAAACCTTATTCTAAACCTGGTTATAAACTCTTGTTTTGAAACTTAATTTGAACTTTGATATAAGCATTAATCTGGTATACTATTTCTGAACCTGGACTTGAACATTGTTATAAACTCTGATATAAACCTATCTGATTTTTGAACCTCTGATATACACTTCTGTAACATCTGACATGGACCTTATAATCTGAACCTTTTGACATGACCCTCTGTTTATGACATGATACTTGACCTTTGAACCACGGTTTGATACCCGAGCCACCTCACTAGGCATGAGGGTTTCATGTCCATGTCATTGATGCACCGATGGCATGACTCTAGGGCAGGAGAGCGATGACCTGTCCCGTCCCTGACTTTATTTATCTGGCGTGTATTGGTAGACTCTGGCCACCTGGGGCGTATGGATGCATCCTAGATTTGTTCTGTTTCTGTTATCTGTTTATATTATCTGTTATATCTCTGGTGACTGATGGTGTGTGCGATACACGTCTTTCACAACCTCTGGGAGCTAGCTACTCCATATATATTTGATACATGAGGACACCCCTCATATTATCTGGTTACTGAGAGGACACCCCTCTGATTGATGATGATGGCATGGTTATATATATTATATCTCTGTTTCTGGGCTCGTGGTGGATTACTGTTTACCTTTACCATATACATTACTTACCTTTGACCATTATTATACCTTGCACTATTTCCTTTTACCTTTACCTACTTATTATTCCCTATCCTTTATCCTTACTCCTTTATTTATCCTTTGATTCTGATTATATCTGCATGACATATATTTCTGACACTCTGTACTATTCTTTATTACTGCTTTGTTACCGTTATATCTGTTCACTGAGCTCTCGTAGCTCAGCCGCATTTCTTTTCCCGCGGCAGGTTTTAGTAGGAAGCTGGGAATGAGTGGAGAGTACCTTGGACTTAGAAGACCTTGATAGCCATCTGGATTAGAGTTGATTAGAAGTTATTATGTTTTAGAATTAGTATTTACCGGAAGTTTCATTTGTAACCTTGTAATTTCTGTATTTCATTTGTAACCTTTGAAAATTCTTGTATTACTATAGATGTATGCTTTGTTTTATCTGATATGAAACCATTATCGTGATATCTTAACCCTTTCCGGGTTGGGGTGTTACAATTTATGGTATCAGAGAGACAGGCTGCGACTCGTAATACATTTACCCTTGACCTGTGAGTTCTGGACCATTAGGCTTCCACTGTGAGAACATAGGAGAACACACTGAGAACTTGCTTTAGGATTTCTTGATATGAACTTAAGTTTTGACCAGTGAGGAATGGGTGGACTATAAGGCGTTTGTTTAAGTATTTTGATTCCGCATCACTCTGATTCGTGCCCTGCTTTTGATTTAAGTCTGTTAAGATCACTTTTAGAAATTGAAAGCTTATGCTTTGCACTACCCAAGATTTGAGAATTAAATAAATCTGGAAGGCATTGAGAACTGCATAATATGGCCTGACACTATTTGATCCTTGTCTGCAGAGTCCGACTCTGACCTCTGATCCTTCTGTTAATCATTTTGATGCCTCTTCGGGCATTCTGAAAATCTCCTTGGCAATGACGTACTTGACACTTTCTGTTATTTGTCTTCTGCTTTTGATAAGCATTTGATACTTTCTGTTAATTGTCTCTTGTCTCTTGATAAGCATCTATAAATTTCTGACACCATTTGATTTCGTCTTAACCATCTATGTCCCTATGAGAAGTCTTGTGGTGTTTAACCACGAGTATAAGAATGTTTCCCTCTCATTTTGGACGATAAGATTTGCTTTGTTGATCTGTCTTTCTGTGGACTGTCAACTCTAATGTTATTCTGATAAAGGATTGGTTGTTTGACAACTATCCTCCTATGTCTCACCTTTGACGTTTGAAGCAATTTTGAACTCCCTACCATGATTACCGATTGTTAAACTCTGGACTATCATTATTACTCTGAAGACTCGTGTGTTATGTTCGCGATTATGAAGTTTTCCTTGAACCCATTTCGTACAACAATGAATGAACCTTATCTTGAAAATTACTTGGCACCCTGAATTTTCTGAACACGATATCTGATTGAACCACCAAATTTTCCACCGGAGTGAGAAGTAAGTTCGCTTAAGTGTATTTTCTTGGCGTATTTCAGTTTTGTTCGCGATAAAGAAGAATGATGACAGGAGACATGTATTGATTCTGGAAGCTGAACCGTATTGCTATTTGGAACCCTTATTTCTCCACCCTGAAACGACTTTGTATCTATTCAATTTCAGAGCGCGAAGTTTCCTTCAGATGGAAATATGAATTGAGGTTATTCTTGAGATCGCTGTCCGCATTTGTAACGACTGATATAAAGATTTGTGACGCTAATAGTATTAGCTAAAGCTCTGACTATTCTATAAATTTGATAAATGAATGTGTTCTCGTGAGTACTTGGGCAAATGGTCATTGTATGACTTAATAGTACATTCGGAGACGGAGAAGAACATGAAAATCATTTTTGCACTTTGTAAGAAATTTGACGATCACTTGTGCATTCTGAGAGATTGATATCTGTTGAGACAACCGTTTTTCTTGATTGAGAATATCCCTTTTAAATCCTGCAAATTTTGAAACTATCACCGAATGGTCAAGACCGATAACAAAATGGTAAACTGAAATCTTTTGAACCTTGCATCAGAATTCTGAAGACGTTTACAACTTGCGTTACCCTTGATAAATTTCGTGACCAGAGAGAAACAGCTTAGTCTGATTTAGAACGGAGTTTTGGAAAGCTGAAATAGAAATTTGTTTCCATACCTTCAGACGGAACAAATTTTGAGACATTTCAGAAAGAGACTCGGTTATCCTCCCTTGCAACACAGAAGGTTTTGCGTATGCATCAAGACAACTAGAAACGCATTAGAAGAATTACTTCGCTACCTGACCTGGAGTTGACAACAGCGGTGACTACCCTGAAGAGTGAAGACATTCCTTACAAGGCAGGAGTGTTAGCGATGCAGAAGAAAGACGGCGAACCTGGAGCTGATGAAGACGTACAGTCTCACTTCCCTATTCATCTTGGTTGTACTAAGATGAATTGAGGGCGGAAGCAGACTGGATGATGAAGAAACTTAAAGATCGTGCCAGAAATCCACATTACCCCATCACATTCCAAGAAGAACTGCAGGAGGCTCGATGAACCAGACACAAGTTCCCGATCTTGGTTTCACTTCCCGACTGATGGACAGACGAAGACAGATTAACCGGACTTGAAGAGATTGGAGATGTTGAATGAGCGGAATTTTGAAACAAACCTTTCATGTTTGGAAGATTTGATTTTATGAAGGCCGAAGTTCGTGGCAACTAAATTTTATTTCCGTGGAATCTCTTAAGTTTCGTGATGAAGTAATAAGACCCTCTAATGATTTGAGTTCCCTAGAAGCATTTCAGTTCGTGTTTATTTTTCGTATGTTCGATGATGGCTTTGTTTTGAGAGATTTTGACGAATTGTGAAAGATTGACGCTATTAACGACGGACCAAAATTCTGATAGACATTCTGGGACTTCCGTTACTCTTACGAGTAGTTTCGTTCTTCTTTTAGTCATGTTGTTTGATTTTGATGACCTCTGAGACTGTAGAAGGATTAGGTGGATTAAGATAGGTTATTTTGTTCACGACTTGAGATAAAGTATGACCATCATGAGAGCATATTTATATAATGCCATTATTATGACGTCTGGCCAGCGTGATAATACTTACATCATATAACGTGCACTTGTTGTGGGCATAGGATATTTCGAGGAGTACCTTAGAAGTCTTAGAAATTCTGATAGCTGTTGGAGATTATCTGTGTTAGTGAGACTTTAGGTTCATTCTACCTATGCATTTAATCTGCTTTCACCGTTATACGATTTGATACGTTTGGATTCTCGACACGCGTTTGCTGACCTCTATACTTCCGATAATGATCTTAGGTTCTGTTGTAGAACTTCTGCCGATTGATGATATCAAACAATTTGTTTTCTATACGTTCTCATCTGATTTGTCTAATCAATTCTACGGACGATATATCCGTCAAACCCTACGTACTCCCTGTATCTCTTCCGAGAGAATACGATTATCGTCTGTTACATTTGGTATATTATTCTTTGATCTGGATTCAGTATGGTATGTCTTTCTGAGAAATCCGAAGTTATTTTGATCAATAAGATAGAGTCATGAGAAACAAGTCTTTCACTGTTCGTTGGTATTCCGTTTCGTTTCACTTCAAATTTCGAGGACGAAATTTTCTTTTTAGAAGGGAAGAGTTGTAAAACCCTAAAATCTGGATTCCAAATTTTACGTCTAATTTGAACTATTACCCAAAGTTGTAATAATTAGTTAGACACATAACCACTTTATGTTATGAAAATAAATACATACCTAATATAAATATTGGTACAAAGTAAAAAAAAAAAAAAAAATCTTCTAAATACTAGGATCCATCACACATTTTGCTAAGATGGTAACAACAAATTATTCACATTAAATTCCGCAAATTTCGGCCCTAGTATTATCAAGTATAACCGACGCATTAAAAAAAAAAATCAAACCATTTAATGAAATTAAAACTTACCATGCACAACTACACGACATTCCTAAATTTCTCCATCCTCAGTCTATACATAAACATCTTCTTTATTGTTCTCTTTTCACCACACGACAAACAAAAGCAAAACAAAAACAAAACAAAAAAAAGGGTCCTAGGCGCTTATTTTCATTCCAGGACTAAAAGTTTGAAGAAGGTTGTTGTTGGTAATCGATCCTTGGTGGTTAAGGGTTCTTCCAATTGTGTTTAAGCATTGTGGTGCTCGAGTCCTGTTTTCGTTACCTAGTTTCGATTCGCGTTGGTGTTGCTCGATGTACATTCGAGTACTAGTGGTGGTTGTGATTTGTACGAGTGATGGTCGCGTACATGTGGCTGTGTACGTTGTGGTTGCGTGCTGCGTGTTGGCTGATCCATGGCTCACGTTTAGGTGTTTGGGGTGATCGTGTGACTTTGTATCCGATGGGTTCGCGAGTGTACTTTGGCTGTTTGGGATTCAGTTCGATCATGTCTCATTGCTTCCGGGCGCTCGTTCTTGAATTGGTTTTGTATTCGTGTTCGTGTTTCGGTTTCGATCTATCGTATTGTCGAGGTATATCTTGAACTATCATCCTAACACAAAATCACTAATCAATTAGTTGTAATACCTGAAATTCAGATAACCTGTAAAATTACCAAATTACCCCTGATAACATAGAACCTTATTAAACAACTTATAAAATTCCGAAATAATTCCAAAACTTCTGAAATCGAACTATATCTGAAACAAATAAATTTCTGGGACAATGTTACATCATTTTAAAATGTTCAAAAATAATCATACACAGTTATTTAGAAATTCCGAATTATACAATTTAAATAAATATAATGTTAAACCTTTTAAAATTAAATAATATGTAAATTAAATTAGGAAAGGTCTAAGAAAATCAATCCCAAATAAATTGATGATTATAATTCCGAAATTCTGGTCCTTTTCCCCCTCTAAAGTCGGTTCTCAATAGTTAAAACAAATCCTTTTCTTTTTGTTCTCCAAAAACAATACCGACTATATACCAAAAAACCCTAGCGATCTAAAGAAATCGACCAAAGCTTCTCTGCGAATTCTGGGCTTGGACAAGCATTTTTCTGGTGTTATTGGGAGTGCAAGGAAGCTAGGAAAATTATTAGTTGCTGCGTTTTCTCATTGGTTTGTTCTTGTTCTTAAATTCTTGTCGATTTACACTAAATCAAGGTAATAATTCGTGCAACTTAACCAAACGTGTTAAAAATTAATATGGCATTTTTCCAGTGATATTTAGATGTTATATAACTCATATAAAATATCAAAATCGATCCATGCATGCTAATTCTATGCGTATGATAATATAATGGCTATAGAACACGTAAATTGCAAATATATGAAATCCGAATTTCTGGGCATGATGGCTATTTTATTTAGACCTCTTATGATGTATTAGACCTGGGAAAAATGATAGATCGAATTGTGGTGGCCTAAATCAAGTCGTTGTAATTTTAGTATCTAAAACATACGTAAATATGCAATATATGTTAAACGAATTTTATGGGCATGTTCACTATTTTTCGTGGGTTCCTTATAAGTTATATGATCTGGTAAAAATATGGTTTTGATTTTTAGAAGCTTAAATTTAACGTGGTTAATTATTGTAAAAACCAGATTTTAGAAAAAACAAAGAAACAAATGAAATAAAAATCGTGGCCTCTAGGGTTAGGGTTCTTGGACATGAATCTGGTCATTAATGTTGTTTTAATGATGATTAAATGATGGTTCAATGATTGGTGAAAATTAGGGTTGGTAATTGTTTATAAAAAGTGTTACCGATTTGGAGTAAATTGCATAAGGACCTGTTTTGCCAAGTTTGAAACTTCTGGGATATTTTTGTAAGATCATATACATCTGTAAGAATGTGGGAAAAATATAACTTTGGGGTCCTAAGTGTAAATTTTGCATAATAATGAATTAATGGGAAATTAGGGTTTCGTTTGGAAATTTATTTAAAGTGAGGGACCAAAAGTGTAAATCTGGAATTCTGAAGTTGTTTTATGTTAATACTGATATAAAAAGGTTGTTGGGTAATTTTGAGGATTTTTGGGCTAATTATGTAATTGTTATGTAATTATGATTTAATATATATGTTTTGTAAACTTAAAGGGCTAAATATGTAAATTCTGAATTCTGAGGGGTCAAATATGTAAAGTACTAAATTCTGAGGATATATTCTGTAAATATGAAATATAATATGCTTGGTTGGTAATTATGGATATTGTAGGGTTTAATTTGTAAAATATGTAATTATAAGGTTGATTTTGTAAATTATGAAACTAAAGGGGTGTAATCTGTAAATTGTGAAACTTAAGGGAATGGAAAGTATTTCTGAATATAATGAGTATATAATTCTGTAACTTGAAGTAATTTCACTAATGACCTTGTAAATTAATGAAGTTGCACTTAAAACCCTAAACTCTGTATAATTGTCATTTAAAACCCTAAACTTCTGTAACTTGCTAAAATATACTGATATTCCATAATAATCTCTGAATAAGGTTCAACCTAATCTGAAATGATAATATCTGATTAATCTGGAAACCTGCTAATTATGGGAACTTACTGAATCTGGAAAGTTACTAAAAATAGAAAGTACATAAAATGAAGAGATTAACTAAAGGAATAATCTGAATAAGGAACTTTAGTAATTCTGTCTTCCTCTTCCTTAGGTGTGAAGAAGGAGAAGTCTTGATCATCTGATTTCTGTGTTTGTCTGTTTGATTTCTGCTGTGCTAATAAGGTACAGATATTCTGCCCTATTTCAGTAAGGGTGTTTCTTTCCCTTTCTCTCAGTATTTTGTTTTCCTTATTAGGATTCCCCATACCATTGCTATGTTCCCTTCAGTTGTGAATCTTTGTTGTGATCTGTTGTCTTGAACCTTTTGTTTGAACCTCTGCTATGATTCTTGTATTCTGAACCTTTTTCCTGAACTCTGATTGATCTCTTGTTCTGAACCCTGAATTTGTGAATCTTGATTGAATCTGATCTGTGAACCATGTTCTGAACCTTAACCTGATATATCTGTGTAAACTTTGATTTGAATTTTGGTATAAACCTTAACCTGCTAAATCCTTATCTGAACCTAATTGATTTTGAACCTTTATTAAAGCTATTTTAAAAAGAAGCTATACCGTTTGAAATGGAAGTTACTAAAAGTTTTGGAAGACCATTTTTATGAAAACTATTTTGAAATATCAGTTCCATGAAAACCATTATTAAAGGATTGATTTAAATGAACTTTTGACAAGAATTTCTGAAATGGACTATTGCTATAAACTTGTAATTATTAACCTTTGATTACTCTTTTGGACTTTTGGGAAATAAACCTTTTAATCTGAACTTAAGCTTTGATATTAAACTTAATCTGATAAACTCTGATTTAAACCTTATTATCTTAATCTGAATTGTTGACATGACCCTTCTGCCATGAACCCGTAGATATGACTCTGTTTATTATATGACATCTGACCTTGACCACAGTCTGATATCCGAGCCAATCACTAGGCATGAGGGTTTCATGTCCATGTCATTGATGCACCGATGGCATGACTCTAGGGCAGGAGAGTGATGACCTGTCCCGTCCCTGATTTATTTTATCTGGTGTGTTCTGAGGAGTTTCTGGCCACAGGGGGCGCATGGATGCATCCTAGTTCTGATTCTGTTATCTGTTATCTGATAGCTGTTTATATTTATGTTATCTGTTATATATGTATATCTGGTGACTGATGGTGTGTGCGATACACGTCTTTCACATTATCTGGGAGTTGATCACTCCGATTTGATACATGAGGTCACCCCTCATATTATCTGTTATTTGAGAGGCATCCCCTCTGGATTATTATATGATTATTCTGTTATGATATTATCTGTTATCTCTGGGCTCGTGATGGATTTCTGTATTTCCCTAACCTGGTTTGTACATTATCTCTTTCTCATTTCTTTCCTTTCACCCTTATTCCTTTTCCTATTCTTTCACTTTAGTTCAGTATCTGTATAATCTGTATTTCTGATTTGTTTCTGTATTGTTCTCTGCCATTGTTTCTGTATTGCTATCCGTTATCGTTTCTGTCATCTATATATCTGTTCACTGGGCTTTTTAAGCTCAGCCGCACGTTTCTTTTCGTGTGCGGCAGGTTTTAGTAGGAAGCTGGGAATGAGTGGAGAGCATACCTTTGGACTTAGAAGATTGAATAGCTATTCTGGATTAGAGTTGACTAGAAGATATCATAATTTAAAAGTAGTTGTTTTTTTTGAAAGTTCTCAATTGTAACCTTGTAGATTCAGTATTTCATTTGTAATCCTTGAGATTTTTGTATTACTGGAAATGTATGCTTTGTTTTGATCTGATGTGAATCCATTATTGTGATATCTTTACCCTTGTCGAGTCGGGGTGTTACAAATTATAAATCACCCTAGCTTACTACTAATATGACATATATAAGGGCATAATCACCATGAATGATTAGTTGAAGGTTTAAAAATTGAAGACTATATGTGATGCTAAAACTATGGCACATAAACCTTGTAATCGTTAGATTATTATGTACATCAAAAAATGGTTATGCAAGTTTAGATGTAGTCTCACTGATTAATTATATTTGCCTCATTTAAAATGGGTGTAAGCTCGAATCATTCAATGATAAAAGTAGTTAGAGTATATAATAAGTGGCAGCGGTGTCAGAACAATGAGCATACGTTTTTAGTGTAGTATGAACATGCATGGGTTTTAAAATGGGTCTGTTTTATTAAGATTTATGAAAGCTAAAACTAATTGTGTTTACATGATTATTAACGTGGGGATCATGCTAGAAAACCATAAGTTTTATATACTAATAATCATACAACATGAAATCATATCTTAGGTGTCGATCTTCATTCCTATTTTAATCCGTCGGGACGCGTTTGAGAATACGTTAGAATGTCGTCTTTGGAACGTATTTATGTGTTTAAAAATACAAATCAGTAACTGGCGATGAAAATAAAACATGAAGATGATAGAATATTGCGTGGACAAGAATAGAATATATGCAGTTGCATGTAATGTGTTTTATATACTATTTAAGAGTAAGTGCATGCACGTGGGAATTGGAATGTAAAACAAACATTTTTGTCGACCAAAACAAATGCAAGTTTTCCAGTTCGTTCCAATTAAAGCTTAAATTTACACTTTGAACCTTAAACTTGGGCAATTGTCACATTTAAGTCCTAACTATGATAATTGTAAGATTAAGCCTTTAACCTTATTTAATTATCATTTGTGACTCTAAAAGATGGCTGATTATAAATATTGACCCTCAAGTTACTATTTTTTGAAAGTTACTATAAAAGGGAAGTTACTAAAAATGGAAAGCCGACTAAAATAAGTAATCTGATTTTAAACAATTTATTAATAAGACGATCATGAATTCATGTAGATTCGCTGAAGAAGGAGTTTGTTTCCGATCCTTATGTTTCTAGTTGTGTGTCCACTTGCGGTCTAAGGTACAGATATTCTGAACCTTCTCACAGGTTTCTCATGGTCTCTTTCATTTTTCTGATCTGTCAGCTTCTGTATTGATACCATTGCTATGATCCCCTTTACTTTGAACCTCTCATATGATTCCCCCTTTGTTATAATTCCTGATATGAACTTTGTTATGAAACTTGATTCTGAGCCATCTGTTATAAACCCTTTGAAATATAAACTTGTTATAACACTCTGATTCTGACATGATATCTGACTCTGAATTTTCCCTTGATACTTGACTCATTACCTTGTGACCTGCATATTCAAACCCTTGTATACCCTGAAGTTTCATTTAATAATATAACTAAATTGAAAACCTTCCTTAATGATATGAAAATGTTTTTGAAGAGCTTTTGAGTACGATGTTATACAAATTTTGAATTGATACTGCACTAAAAGTTTTATGAAAATTTCTTTAAAGACTATCTGTATAAAAAGGTTTTACCAAACATCATTTTATGAAAGTCACTGAAAGATTATTTTAGATACAAGTTTAATATGAAACCTTTGAATTAACATCTTTTCTATGAACCTATAAACCTTTTGACTATGAGCCTTTGATATGACCTATTGAACCTTGATCTAAACCTTATTCTAAACCTGGTTATAAACTCTTGTTTTGAAACTTAATTTGAACTTTGATATAAGCATTAATCTGGTATACTATTTTTGAACCTGGACTTGAACATTGTTATAAACTCTGATATAAACCTATCTGATTTCTGAACCTCTGATATACACTTCTGTAACATCTGACATGGACCTTATAATCTGAACCTTTTGACATGACCCTCTGTTTATGACATGATACTTGACCTTTGAACCACGGTTTGATACCCGAGCCACCTCACTAGGCATGAGGGTTTCATGTCCATGTCATTGATGCACCGATGGCATGACTCTAGGGCAGGAGAGCGATGACCTGTCCTGTCCCTGACTTTATTTATCTGGCGTGTATTGGTAGACTCTGGCCACCTGGGGCGTATGGATGCATCCTAGATTTGTTTTGTTTCTGTTATCTGTTTATATTATCTGTTATATCTCTGGTGACTGATGGTGTGTGCGATACACGTCTTTCACAACCTCTGGGAGCTAGCTACTCCATATATATTTGATACATGAGGACACCCCTCATATTATCTGGTTACTGAGAGGACACCCCTCTGATTGATGATGATGGCATGGTTATATATATTATATCTCTGTTTCTGGGCTCGTGGTGGATTACTGTTTACCTTTACCATATACATTACTTACCTTTGACCATTATTATACCTTGCACTATTTCCTTTTACCTTTACCTACTTATTATTCCCTATCCTTTATCCTTACTCCTTTATTTATCCTTTGATTCTGATTATATCTGCATGACATATATTTCTGACACTCTGTACTATTCTTTATTACTGCTTTGTTACCGTTATATCTGTTCACTGAGCTCTCGTAGCTCAGCCGCATTTCTTTTCCTGCGGCAGGTTTTAGTAGGAAGCTGGGAATGAGTGGAGAGTACCTTGGACTTAGAAGACCTTGATAGCCATCTGGATTAGAGTTGATTAGAAGTTATTATGTTTTAGAATTAGTATTTACCGGAAGTTTCATTTGTAACCTTGTAATTTCTGTATTTCATTTGTAACCTTTGAAAATTCTTGTATTACTATAGATGTATGCTTTGTTTTATCTGATATGAAACCATTATCGTGATATCTTAACCCTTGCCGGGTTGGGGTGTTACACTTTTGACGGTCTCAAGCCGCTTGCATTCGGCTCTTGATCTGCACGATCTTCTCAGTAGTCTCGTGGACTAGGTCTGGTCCAGTAAGTTGGCTTTCTCCGACCTCAGCCTAACAAATTGGCGATCTGCACGGTGCAACCTTAATGCTAGTGTGATAGCTTTTGTTATAGGAAAACTCGGCTAAAGGAAAATGCCTATCCCAGCCATTCCCGAAGTCAATCACATAGGCTCTCAGCATATCCTCTAATGTCTGAATGGTCCTCTCACTCTGACCATCAGTCTGAGGATGATAAGATGTACTCATGTCAAGGTCGGTTCCTAATGCGTCCTGAAGCGACCTCCAAAAATTTGACGTGAATCGGCTGTCTCGATCAGAGATAATAGAAACAGACACACCATGTCTTGCGATAATTTCCTTCACACACTGTCGTGCGAGTTTGTCCATGCTGTCATTCTCCTTTATAGGAAGGAAATGTGCTGATTTAGTGAGAAGGTCAACGATTACCCAAATCGTGTCATAACCGCTCGACGTCTTAGGCAGCTTGGTGATAAAATCCATAGTGATACGCTCCCATTTCCATTTTGGGATCTCAGGTTGAACAAGCAGACCAAATGGTCTTTGGTGTTCAGCCTTGACCTTCGAGCATGTTAAACACTTACCAACGTACTCATCTATATCGGCATTCATGTTTGGCCACCAATACAACTTTTTCAAATCTAAATACATTTTTGGTAGTTTAAGTTGAGCCTCAACTGAAATCTAACTTAACCCCACAACTCATCAAACAAGAACTGCCATGAGATTAAGCTAAACCACAAGTTAAAGCCCAGTAACAAGATATACTTAGATTTGACAAGATGTACTTAGATTTGTGGGATTCGTGCATAATCAAATCACGAACTCCTCCATGTAGCGGGATCCAACACTTTTCCCTATAACACAAAACTCAATCGGAACTTTTTACGAAGCCATTCTCACTCTCTGGCATTCCGTAAATTTTCTCACGTGATCGGTTTTCATCCTTGAGTGCCTCACCCTGAGCCTCAAGAATTCTCGCTGGAAGCGGCGAACTGATCGTCATCCCTAACGATCTAACTCTGATGGGTTTGATCTGATCTTTTCTGCTGAGGGCGTCGGCAACTACATTTTCCTTGCCTGGGTGGTAACGGATCTCACAATCATAGTCGCTAAGCAATTCCAACCATCGGCTCTGTCTCATGTTTAGCTCCTTCGGGTTTAAGATATGATGTAGACTCTTGTGGTCAGTATATACCACACACTTAGTACCATAAAGATAGTGCCTCCAAATTCTCAGTGCAAACACGACTGATCCTAACTCTAGGTCATGGGTTGTGTAGTTTTTCTCATGGGTTTTCAGCTGTCGAGAAGAGTATGCTATCACCTTCTCTCTCTGCATCAGCACAGCTCCCAAACCCTTGTGTGATGCGTCACAATACACAACGAAATCTTCACTACCCTCGGGTAAAGCCAAAATAGGTGCACTACACAATCTTTCCTTAAGGAGTTGAAAAGCTTCTTCCTACTTATCTCCCCAGTCGTATCTCACATTCTTTTGTGTTAGTTTCATCAACGGCTTATCTATCTTAGAAAAACCCTCAATAAACCTTCGGTAATAACCGGCAAGTCCTAAAAATTGTCGTATTTCAGTAGGCGTTGTGGGCGTTGCCCAATCCTTTATTGCCTCAATCTTGGCGGGATCCACGTGAATGCCCTGTCTATCTATCACGTGACCCAGAAACTGCACAGTCGATATCCAGAATTCACACTTCGAAAACTTGGCGTATAACTCCTCTTTTTTCAATAATTTCAGAATTAGCTTGAGGTGTTCCTCATGCTCTTTCTCATTCTTGGAATATATTAGGATATCATCAATGAATACTATCACGAATTTATCCAAATACGACTTACACACTCGATTCATGGGGTCCATGAATACGGCTGGTGCGTTTGTCAAGCCAAAAGGCATAACTTCGAATTCGAAATGGCCATATCGGGTTTGGAATGTTGTCTTCGGGATATCCTCTTCCCGGACTCGAAGTTGGTGATAACCCGATCTCAGGTCTATCTTCGAATAAACCAATGAACCTTGCAACTGATCAAACAAATCGTCGATTCTTGGGAGTGGGTACCTATTCTTAATGGTTAGCTTATTCAGCTCCCGATAGTCAATACACATCCTGAAGGATCCATCCTTCTTCTTAACAAAGAAGACAGGAGCTCCCCAAGGCGAAGAACTCGGTCTGATAAAACCTTTTCCAGACAGTTCAGCTAACTGATCAGACAACTCCTGTAACTCTGTAGGTGCTAACCGATAGGGTGCTCGCGCTACAGGCGCGGCTCCTGGCACCAAATCGATATGAAATTCGATTTGTCTGGCCGGTGGGAGTCCAGGTAGGTCTTCTGGAAAAACTTCCGGGAAATCCCTTATGACTGGCATGTCTTCCAACCTTTTCTCTCTGGGCTCCTTTTCCTTCCTTTCTGTAACATGAGCTAGAAAGAGGTGGCATCCTTTCTCAATGTACTTCTGCACCTTCGTACACGAGATGATGCTCAATCTCGATGAACGCGCACGATCACTCCGATCTCCTTCAATTATCAGAACTTCGTTCCCGTAGGGGACTCTGACGATCTTTTCATCACAGATGATAACGGCATGATATTTCGATAGCCAATCCATCCCTATGATGACGTCAAAACTACCCAACTCTACTCGCATAAGGTCAATGTTGAATGGGCGGTTCAATAAGTTCAGAGTTCAACCCCTTATAATGGTACCTACCCTTTCTAGGTTTCCGTTTGCTAATTCTACGTCGAAGATATTATCTAAGGCGGTTGGGGCTATATCAATTAAAGGACTAAAAGCGGTCGACACAAAACTTCTATCTGCTCTCGTATCGAATAGTACTGAAGCATAGCGATTATTTAAAAGAAACGTACCCGTCACCACGTTCGGGTCGTCCTGGGCTTCCATTCTACCCACAGCATAAACTCTTCCACGGGCTCCTCCTCCATTGCCCTGATTTCCATTGTTGACCACTGCTACTTGGTTGCCTGGTCCACCACCATTTCCTTGGTTCCGGGGCTTGTTGCACTCATTCCGGTAATGACCCTTTTCACCGCACCCAAAGCAGGTGACTTCCACCCTACGGTTGTGGGGTGGTGCTGCTTGAGTGGTGGCTAGGGGTCTTGCCCTACAGTTCTTTGCCATGTGTCCTATTCTCTGACAGTTGTGACATTTCACTGTGCACTATCCCTTGTGATGTAGCTTGCAGCGGTTACAAAAATGTGTGTTCTTGTCATACCCCTTCTTATCACTTGAACCAGCTGCATAAGCTTTGGCTACATTATGCTTTTTGTTCTGAGAGCTGCTGTTACTACCCTTCGAGTGATCTTCCCACTTCCTTTTGTGGTCAGTACTCTTTTCTGGAACATCCTCCAGTTCCTGATCCATCAACTTATTTGCAATCTCCATGGTCTCATGAAGATCTGCAGCTCTCGAGGTAGTCACATCACCTCTTATGGACTTCGATAAACCACCGATATACCTTTCAATCAATCTTGCCTTAGTAGAACCATTTCAGGACATAGCAAAGCCAACTCCTGAAATCTCTGGTTGTAAGCAGCCATATTGTTGTTTTGTACCTTCAAATTCCAAAACTCTATCTCCAACTTCTTGACCTCATTTCGTGGGCAATATTTCCTAAGCACTAGTTCCTTAAAGTCTTCCCACGGCATGGCATAAGCAACATCCATGTCAGCAGATTTTATGTAGTTGTTCCACCAGGTCAGAGCGGCATCCATGAAAGTGAAAGATGCATACTTGACCCTGTCGTCATCGTTACAACCACTGATGCGAAACACGGTTTCTAGCTTCTCAATCCATCTAGTCAAGCCAACGGCTCCCTCTGTTCCTCTGAATCCTCCAACCATGATCTTTCAGAACTCAGAGTAAGTACAACCACGGCTGTTGGTCACTGGCCTAGACGTTCCGGTGTTGGTGGTTGAATTGTTTGCAGCTGCGAGAGCGGCGGCCACACGATCAGCAACAAGCTGATCCAGAGTTGCTTGATTCACCACTGGCGTATTTGCCGCGGCCCTAGTTGGGGCGGCGTTCTCAGCAACTTGGCCTTGTGCGGCTCTTGTCGGGGCGGCATTTTCAGCAGTCCTTCCCCTTACTGACCTTGTTGGGGTGGGTGTGTTGGCGGTTTGTCCTCGTGTGACTCTGGTTGACTTTCGTTTGGGTGCCATTTATCTGCATCACAAAAAGAAGGCGATAAATGAGATTTTGTTTATGGAAGGAAAAAATCATATGAATATATGGATAGTGCAAACAGAATGCAAGAATAAAGTCAACCACAGAGGAAAAACGAATAATCGGATAGGAAAACCAAGCTTGTTATACATATATCAAAAGGATAAGGTTTACAAAATTACAAGCATGGTTAAAGTTAGTCCTGGAGTACTAAAGAAATACTAGTCAACCTAACGAATACATCATCCACTACAACTATTCTAAGCTCGGTCACTATCTAGGCGTAACTGCTCAAAAGCTAAAGTCAACCCTCCAATGGTAGTCTCCAACTGGCCAATACGATCTCTCAATTCTTGATTCTCTCTCATCACTTCTCCAATAGTGTACTCTGCAGTCATAATCCTCTGCCACTGAGTACGATAGACACCTCTTGCTTGTCTCAACATTCCCTGCATCCTGCTCTGGCCTCTGCCTAAGCCAATAGCCCTAAAATCCAAATTCCTAAGCTCTCTACCATGCAACCTCTCCAAAGCATCCAACCTAGCTCTCAATACAATCATCACCCGCCGATCAGAGTACATCTCCTAAAATAACACACAAGCAGCCCTATCAACAGTCCCAATCCTCCTCTCCACACTCTGAATATGATCAGACTGCTCCAACCTCCCGATCTGGTCTGAGTGCACATCAAGTAAACTGGCCTGATTTGCCAGTTGAATCCATATATGCTCCATCTCAGTGGGTTCCTCGAGCTCTGCAAGTGGAGGAACCACTGGTAATGGAAGTGGAGTAGGCATCAGAGATGGAGGCATGAACGAAGGAGATGACGGTGTGTACTCTGGGCTAGCTGCACGTACACCCGTGATGACATCACAAGCAATATCCATCCACTGACCATCACTCACACCCTGGATCTGTGCATCCCTGGAACTCTGTCCAACCTCAAATATACCCTGCGCATCCTCCATGATGCCCTTACCATCCCGCGGCATCATAACCTGATCCAAATCCATAGGTGCATCTCTGTCCCTGTCATCATCTGCACCAATAGGAGTATGCTCAGTAGGTGTAGTCACAGCTGGAGTAGGCTCATCCTGAACCTGCTCTGGATCCTCCACTGGATCCTCATCCTCCTCTGAATAAGTCTCAATCGATCTCCTAAGTCTCTGGCTAGGTGGGGAATGGTCTGGCTATGATATGGGTGACTGAGATGGTGATTCAGTAGGGGTACCCATGTAATCCGATCTGGTCCTCCTCCTAGGTGATAAAACTGGAAAATCTGAGAGTCGCAGACAGTGCCCAGAATATACCGACATACGAGCAGTGCGTCGGCTGATGGGTGGGGTATCCTGAACATGCTGGGTGAAAGTGTATAGCTGGGCTGGGGATGAGCGGTGTGCTGTGGTGTATCTGAGTAAATATGGTGAGGTAGACACTGGAGTGGTGTGTAAATGCTGAGCTGGAATGGGTGGCTGAGCAGCGGCTCGGACAACCTCCATCAACGGGTCATCCGCAAATGGAACTGGTTGTCGCATCGGAGAAGTGTGTCCAACAGCAGCTACCTCAGAGTGTGTGCCAAAAGGGAGAGACATAGTCTGTGACAAATATGGTGCGACATGTGTAAGTATATAGAAAATACTTATATCATATATACTTAATAAAACACTCAAATAGCATATCATAACACTTAATCAAATAAAGCAAATAATGCTCAAATCATAGCAAGCTAAACTGGCAGGCATCTGGCGGTCATAAGGAAAAGTTTTTCATAAATCGGTTATAGTTTAAGGTTTTTATAAACCTCGTTCTCTATAACCTAGGCTCTGAATACCAATCTGTAACACCCCCAAAATCATAATATTGTGGAAGCATACACTTTGGGTGCTACTAAATCGATAATCACAACACAAGATATAGAGAACGAATTAAAAATCCGTTTTAAAATACATTACATGTTCAAAGTCATGTTGTCTTATATAAATTCCATTTCAAATGAAAATGTAGCCCATTAAACAAAGCGGTCCAAATTTCAGAGTTAACGCAATAGTAAAAACATTTCCAACAAATATTATGACCATCGCCATGCCCTGCCTTCAGTAAAACCCACCTCAGTTTCCTGAGAAAAACATGCTAAAAGTCAGCTAACGCTGGTGAGTTCATAGGTTTAAAGTAAATAACACATATGGACCATAGCAATATTCAGCAATAACACACTATCCTGCTATGCAAACACTAAGCCTAATCTAACCGAACTATGACATCGCAGCATGTCAAGCTGGCATTAGCTAGAAATGGGTGCCCGCGAGTGTTAATCCCCAGACACTCGGCCTAATTTCATATGGTATACGTTCGCTTTGACTATGCCGAGCCAACCGAACGGGGGTGTCATCCCCAATAGATCTATTTATATCAAACGGCTTCCTAGATAGGAATTGACGGTTGATGCTAGTGGGCGCAATGGGATTCAGCTAAACTTAGGTTTCTGCATACAAGTGTGTATAAAAACAAAATCCATTTTTGGTCCATGAAAACAGTTTTGCATGTTTTTCAACCCAAGCTTATAAAACAAATCGTATAAAAATATGGGGCTATAAACTCACCTTAAAAACAACAGCAATCTGCTAATCAACAAAATAGTGCAACCGCTCCGACACGCAACCTAAATCAGTACGGTAAGTCTTAGCGATATATTCGTGTCTCATATGTCTTTACTTTATTTGAAAAGTTTACGCGTGAACAGTGCTCGTGTATTTCTTGCTTGCTGTGCGGTAAAATATATTTCAAAATGATTTATCGTATATATCTCTTGGTGGTGGCTCATGGTGAAAGTGTACGGTGGGAACACGTGCGACGGAACATCCGTACTAGTAATATATATATATATATATATATATATATATATATATATATATATATATATATATATATATATATATATCGATCTCTATATATATTAGCAATACCTGACAACTTGGAAAAGCCACTTGGCAAAAAAAAAAGCCACTTGGCAAAAAAGAATGCCACTTGGCAAAAAAAAAATACCACCGGGCATTAAACAATGCCACGTTTACATAAAAACACACTCCTAACACAATCTTCTTCCGGTTTTCTCTCATCCTCATTCAACTATCATCCGAAATTTACTCAATCACATTTAAACCCTCACTAAAATCTCTCACAAAATCAAATAACCACATCAAATAACCACATCCGATTTACCTTTATTTCTGCCAAAGATTTTGTGATAACACTCATTTTGATTTGATTAGCCTAATTCAAAAATCATAATAAACCGATCGGAAACACAGACAACACTAAAACATGACAATTGTTCACTCACAAAATCATCAATTACGGTTTCAGATGGTGTTGAACCAAAAATAATCAGGTATGCATAATTTTTTGTTTATGTTGAATTTTAAAATATTAGATTAATCCAATTTAAAACAAAAATGAAAAATTGATCGATTTGGGTAATTGTTATTAAAATCATGTATTTTTTGGGTCATTGTTATTAAAATCATGTATTTTTGGGGTGATTGTTATTATGATCTATTTTTAGTTGATGTTTGATATGATTATTCAGTTTCTTGAATTTTTTCATTAATTTTTTATATAAACACATTGTCAATTGCTTAATTATCATCAGTCCTTGTAGGATTACAATGACTATAATGTAAATAGGCTGTTAATCTTGCTATTACATAAATCCATATTGCCATAATTTTTTATGGCATTTTAAACAAATGTTTATGTACAGGTCCAATAGATGTATTCATTCTAATACGTAACTGTTTTAATGAATACATTTATCCAATATAATTATGCATTTTAAGATGGAAGTTTATTAATTAAGGCATTCCTGTATGTTTTTTAAAATTTAAACTATATATGACCTTTAACAGAATATGATGAATCCACTAATGGTTCTTCAAGCAATGTTAATGACAACACAAAGAGTGCTTCAATCAATGCTAAAGGGAAGCATGTTTCATCTGGCAATGATTTGGAATTCACTACCTTGGATCAAATAGATCCCATGCTTGATAACATAAAGATAAAGGGACGGTGTATTTCAGTCGGGCAAATCCATCCTGCTGGGAAACCTAATCAAGCATACAGCTTCGATATCGTTTTTCAGAGTCGTAGGGGTGTGTGTCTTATCTTATTTCTAACCGTGTGCAATTTTTAGAAAGAATATTTGACAATTGTTATATTTTCTTTTCTCAGGAAAAAAATTGGTGATTACTTTCCACTCTATAAGAGTTTTATGATCATCTTGGCTAGATAATTATTAGTTTTGATTTATGATAGGTTAGATTATAAGATTTGTTTGATATGTTTTTCATTTCTGTGACCATTTGTACATGTGTTAGGCAGACTAATTGGCAATTACATTGGCTATTAAATCATGCTTTCCATGTTTGGTGTTTGAGTGTTCCCTTGTCCATATGTATGATGCAGAACACATTTGCTTTGTATTTCTATTCTGTGGTAGGTTGTATTTGACCATATATTTATCTGAACTTACAGTAGTCAGCGGATGAAGACCCATAAATGGAATATTGCAGCCCCCTCTGGACCCTGCATATGCGGATGCAGTGGTCCAGGTTTACTTGGATAATGCTGGTGATTTGGTACTAATTCAACTCAATGAACATAATTATATATTCTTCAATTATCTCGACAACCTCTTTTTGTAGCTGTCATTTATATACCATTCCAACATTCGCTTAATCAAACCTTTGTCCAACTGCAGGAATTGATTGCTAAGTGCATTGAATATCTTAACTTCAGCAGATATGGTGATACCTTTTTTTGAGGTAGTAATGGGAGTTGATCATTATGTAGTCTTTCATCAATCATTTGAGAATTTTGTCGTTATTGAGTTTATTGTTTCTATTTTTTCAATGTTATTTGCTTTATTGTTTCAGGTTGTCTTCACTGGAGGGTGTACTCAACCTGGAACAACTAAGCCTGATGAGGGGGAGCGACATAATTTATCTATATTAGACTTTGAGGCACAAGAAATAGAATCTAGAAATGAAACCACAATTGCTAATACCGAGGAGCTGAATGAAACGCTAGCGAGTTCAAAGAAGAAGCAAAGGGGAAATCCATTGATTTTGAGGTAATGAATCCTCAAACTAATTGATGTTAACCATTCCATATTTATTAGTTCATTCTTCACTATAGCTGGAAACATTCTTAAACAACAAGTTGGATTGGGTTAAAATAAGTTTCAATTAAAGTTGAAAAAAAAAAAAAAATCAATAATCTGAACCTTTGAATAGAACTTAGCAGGCTACACGAATTACTAAGACCTTAGGAAACTTACAACCCGTTTGACCATCCCCTTTAAGATGAATTGTTTCTGTTTCACCAATAAGACCCTTTATAGATAAAACACAGCCCAATCATCTCATTCGTAAGTAAGTGGCTCAAAACAGCCATCTATTCAATACCCGACAAGGGATTTAAGCAAATAAAAGAATACATCATTACGAAGACAAAATAAAATAATCAATGATTAGAGATAACTTGTGTATGTAACTAAATATGTGTAGACATGGAAGACGCTTTATACACCTACCTAGCTAGAAAGAAAGTTCACTTTATAATATATACTTGGAGAAATTGGTAGTATAGAGAAGACACCATTAATTTAGCTTACACTAAAAATTAGACTAGAAATGATGAAGTGAAGCTGCCACAAAGATTATTATTTAAAAGATATATCACATCTGTATTAGAACTCTAATTCACTGCTGACAGGCTCTAATTAGGGCCGTTTACACTACAGGAAAATGAGCTTATGCTATTGGACTTATAGCATATGCTATTGGACTTATAGCAAATGGACTTATAATCTTTCATTAACTATATATATAGTATATTTTCAATAAATTTATACATTTTACATAGATATGGTTGCACTTTTGAGCTAATAATTTACCTCTTATATGACAGTTTTTAAAACGTGAATATGCTGTCCGTGGTGAAATTACAGCAATTACAGCAAGACTTGCAAGCAAATCGTGGTTCCCTTCCTTTTGAGGAGGTATCTCTTACTCAACCGATGATGCTTTTGTAGTTACGTTGAAAAACTAACAGAATATTCACTGCTGATGGACTTTCCTCTCAATAATGCAGATACTATACTGTAATATTGGAAATCCACAATCTCTTGGTCAAAAGCCGATAACTTTCTTCCGAGAGGTTGGCATGCCGCTCCTTCACTGTGAGTTATTTTCATGTGGCACTACTGATCATATGTATGTACCATGACAGTTGCTTGCATTATGTGACAATCCTTGCTTATTGGACAAGAAGGAAACATGTAGTTTGTTTAGGTACAGATTTATCATAACCAGATTTATTTACCATTGCTTCCGCCTAGATCAACACCTTACTATAATTTGCTACTGATTTGTTACAGTGCCGATTCAATAAAGCGAGCATTGACGATATTGGACCAAAAAAAGGTTTGCGTGTTAACTTTACTTGCCATGTTTTGACACATTCCCAAACAAACATGTTTGCCGCACCCATTTTACCACGTTAGCTATTAACTTTGTGTATTTTGGTTCAAAACATTTCAGTGAGCTGGGACACAAAAAGGCAATTGGGAAAACTTTTATGAGGTGAGTGGCATCTCTAATGCAGAAACATTCTACTTTTCAAATTTGTAAACTTTTCTTTAAGATTGAGACTCGATATTCTTTAGAAATGCAACTGAAGGGTGGCTAAATCCTGGTGCATTGGTGAAATATCTTGAGTCAAGGGCTGATAGAATGGTTGTGCGATGTGCTTAACAGTTAGCTAATTATGTCCAAAAGAAGTTATATACTCCTATCTTAAAGACTTTATCATAACAACTTATGATTTTTGGTGCGTTTCTTCATCTGACAGGTGCATTTGGTTGCAAAAGAGGGTGGTTACATGAAGCCTTAAATTGTCAAAGTGGGTAAGTAATATTACGTTAAAAAAATTACCGTGTCATGACTTTAACCATTTTTTCATAAACAATATATTGCTACAGTTGCCCAAATAGTTTAAAAGTTTCCCAAAGTCGAAGTGTTTAAAGCATCTTTGATAAAATTATATAAGAAATTGTGTTTGATGCATTTGGTGGCAAAAGAGGGTAGCTCCTATTTTAGTTGATGGGTTTTTTGTGAGTAGGAGCGGAAGTCATTTGATGAGAAGTTCTTCTGGATGGACACAAACAGACTAACTTGATATACTATTTTGTAGAGTCTCGAGCGGTGCCAACTTAAAGATGTTGTATCTGCAAAACCTGGTAATCTTCATTCTACAGGTACTTAAACAAATTTCTTGACTATTATTAGTAATTAATAAATATAAAGATGTGATATTTTTCACTTAAATGTTTCGGGATATTCATTTTTAGTTGCTAATAATGGCGATAACTGCAGTATGGGACAAAGACAACTTCTTTATTTGGGAAGAGTGTTGTTAAAGCACAACAAGCTATTATTCATGGATGAAGCAACGACTTCTGTTGACTCTCAAACGGATGTTGTACAATAGGTAAGCAATTGTTGACTTCTGAGTGCATGCTTTTGTTTTTTTGTAAACTGCAACCATAGTCTGGGTAGAGTTCACAAATAAGATTTTCTTATAAGCATGCTTTAATCCCCTGCTAATATTTGTGCCAGTCCTGGCAGCTCAGTTTTATTTACTAGCACTTAAATATAATCCCTTTTAGCCCACTACAATAGCCTGGGAATAAAGAATAAATGAGGACCTCATCAGCTCTTACCTAAGCTGAATGAAAAAGAGTAATTACAAAATTCGGAAAGACTTTAATTACAAAAAAGAACAAGAAAATTTGTGCACACTGAATGATCTAAACCCAATGAAGGAAAAAACACGAAAACGCAGTATATAGATTTGGCTCTGTTGGACAGGTTCGCACTTTTAGATTAGTTCCAAATAGTATATCTATTGAGAATTCGTTAAATCACATTACTTAACAGCTAGGAAATGAGTACTACAAAAACTGACTTAGAAACAATTTTGACCCATTTATATATCAATGGGCCGATTTCGGCTTTCTTTTATCTTAGGTCAATCTGATTAGCTCAAAAAATTTAGCCAACAAGAAGTATAGTATATCTTTAAGGCCATTAAACCTCAGAAAAAAAACCAAGGGATGTTCGGTGAGTTTTTATACTTTTTGATAATCTAATATTTCACATGTTGAATGTGTTAATGTGATATAAGCACTCTTATGTAATAATGTGAAAACAAATTAGGTGCAGTTATCGCCACCCCCATTAATAGAAACCGCATGGGAAATCTTTGAACTTTCAGGAATGTCAACCTGTTTACCCGTAACAAGTGTTCTCAACGATACACCAAGTGACAAACATTTAGAAAGTAACAAGTATTACAAAAGATACCATGCATTTACACAATATACATTGTGGGTTTGTAAAGTTTTAATTAATTATTCAAGCCTTAGAGTGCAATACTCATTTTTTTCAAGCCTTGTATTACAATACTCAGTTTAGGTGCACATTCAAATACCCATTAAACATACATTCAAATACCCTAGGCAAAATAATAATAATATATTTCATTTAAAAGTAGATTAAGGAATTTTCTCTTTCTCAGTGGCAAATCACTATTTGCTATTCAGTGTGATTTTTGTTTCTAATATGTAAACTCCATTGCAGGAAAAAATGTAGAAATGGTTGCAAGAAGTGGCAGAAAAGAGCAAAAACATCATGAGATTGCAATGAAAAAGTAGCTGAGAAAGCAACAGGAAGCATAGAAAGAGGAGATAGAATGGCGGCATCGCGAGAAGGAAGAAGCTAAAGAAAAAAAGCAACTTGATTTGCGAAAACAAGCATCAGTGTTGGAGCGATATCTTAAAAAGGGGGAAAGTAACTCACCGGTGCAGGTATAACAGTCAACAAACAAATCATCTGTTGTCGACATCTCACCTAAACAAGAGGTAAGCCATAATTTTCTGTATTGCAAATTTAGAGCCTTTGAACCAGGGGTGTTATGAGGTTGATACACATTAGAATGCATTGCAAGAAAAAAAAAGATTAAACAGAATAAAAACTCAATTTTTTTAGATATATAGGTATAGATATGTATAAACGATTTCGGATTGATTATTTAATGGAAGAGGCTGTTTGGCATTGGTTATTTAAGTGCTTGTCCGGCTATTTTTAAATAGACAAGAAACCTATAATTAGCTATCCAAACACCCCCTTATCTGCACTAACCATCAGAACATCCAAAAACTGTCCATATGTATAAAAGAAACACATACACGACATCATTCTAGATTAGCAATAGCATCGGGCTTATTATGTTATAAAAACACAACAAGCTTATTGATTAAATGTTTATTAGCTTTTTAAAGGGTTGATACTATGTACTCCCTCCGTCCCATATTAAGTGTCCACTTTTCAAATGCACAAAGTTTTAGGAAATTCCACTAACTACACTCTCCACCAATCAAATATCACTATTACCCACTAAAGTCTCTTCTCATTGGTTGAAATATTCCCTGGACACTTAATTTGGGACATCCCAAGATTCCATTATGGACACTTAATATGGGACGGAGGGTTGATACTAAGTAATTAAAGTGCATAAGCTTCTCTCAAAAGAATCTTAGTCAAACACCTGCTAAATAACATACAGAATTCGCTGCAAGGTCACGTAATCTATTGATTAAATCTATCAATTGTGTTTCAGGGTATTTAGCGCGGGAAGCAAGAACGTCACTGCAACAGTAGGCAAGTTTAGTGTTATTTGGGACTTCCATCAAGTGAAGACCAATGCACATGAATGCTACCAAAACCAACACGGTGGAGGTGGTCCGGGAATGGGTCCAATTGGTGTGAAGAAACAAATAGCACCATACTTGCCTTCACACCCTGGGGTAAGCACCAAAATCCAAACCTCAACATTCTCAATTATTACCGGTCTATGTATATATAACAAGTATCCGAATCAATAAATTTCATATAAGTAGAATTGAAATGTTGCATAGAATGGACTTTGTGATAATTTATTAGTTTAATGGTAATGTGCCCACTCTCTATTTAATTGTGCATCTTGATTTGAAGTTGGCGACAGGAGTTATACCTGCCCCTGATCAAGGTCAGCCACTTGGTACCATTTCTGCATCCCCCATGGGGTTCATCTCTTATCTTGCCTATATCATACACATACATTGCCTTGAAGGGATCTTAAGTAATAGCAATTGACGCCCCTGTTGTGGTTTGCTTTGCCTCTTTAAATCTGAGCATACAAATATCCCCTATTGGCAGGCTCACACCGTGCTGGAAATGAACTACACTGACCAGCTATTGACAGCAGCTGTTGTCTCTGATGGATAATAAAAGATTCACAGCTATAGACCTTCATTTGTAGATATAATCACAGAACTTGATCTTGCCATTATGGATAATAAAAGATTCACAGAGGTAATGAATGTTGTCGCTGAATACGAGAGTACTAATATATTTGCAAAAGGTACTTTATATAATTCTCAGTTTAGAATGTTAGATTTTAGGAGATTATATATGTGTTTGTCAGCATCTGATCAATTTAAATCACTAAGTAACCAATGAAGTTCTCAAGAATTTAATATCTTTAGCCATATCTCGAATTACATTACAAATCCATGTTCTAGAAGTGATCGACATGAATTCATCAATCAATGCTTGAATGTACAAGAGTGTTTATCTTTGTCAATTTTGTAACATATTTTTTTCACAATCTTTGCAGATTTTGTGACACATTCTTAACAATCTACATGGATCCAAGATGGCACTGCTACAGAAAGGTATGATATGAGATCATGCTTAATTTTTTGACACAAAAATATGGTAGAAAACATGTACGAAGTGCACCTTTGCAAAAATAATTTTAAAAGCTAGAATACAAACACAAACATTACACATTTTATTTGAGATTATTAACCCGAATGCAATATCAGGTGTTCAGGAGCTTAAACAATGACCTTGCCCAATTAAATTGACAGGTTAATAGTTTCCCACTATGAAGGTGAACGGTGAAAGCTTTAAGGATATAGCAACACAGGAACACAAATTTGGGGGGAGGTCAAATCAACTTGACCCTGGTGTAAACCATCAAGGCATGCGAGAAGTCGTGTAATCATTTTCAACTCATATCATGAAGGACATATGAGAAGTTTACAAAAGATGAATGTTTCTATTTTATATAGTGTAATCTCATGTATTTTGGATACATTATGGTACTTAAAGACACGACATTTTGAGCGGGTTATGCAACTATACAACAGCAATCTTTAAGCTTTAATTTTTATAAAATATTCGCCTTTTTTTAAGAATGAGCCTCCCCAATTGTACATGATATATATTCAGATCTGAAAATTAAGAAACTAGCCCGCCCATCGAGCTGGTCATGAAGATAATTGAAGTTAACATTTATAAAAACACACTAATTGAAAACCATCAAGATTTTCACACTTTTTGCAAATTTGTTTTCATACAATTCAACAAAACTATTTTAATTCTAATAACAAATTGCTAAGCAAAAAGTTACATTTAGATCATAATATAAACTAATTTAGATATATAAATAACAAATTTTTAACAATATATTACATGAGACTCACCCGGCCATCGCCCGAGTCATGAAGCTATAAAATGTCACTTTCGATTAATTTGGACAAAAAATGTCACTAGCGGTTAAAAAGATTCACCGTTAGGGTTAAAAGTTGTCTCTTTGTTTTAAAATTGATCATGCTAACAATATACGAACATTACTAATATTTTAATATTGATAAAAAAATTTTTAAAGAAATAAAATTACATTTTTTTTATAAAAGGGTTACCCAGAACAATAACAAACAAAATTACATTTATATCATAATCTTAACCAAATTATATATATAAATTAGAAGTGTTTAACAAGATATTACATGAGACTCGCCCGGCCTGGAGGCCGGGTCATGAAAGCTAGTATATATATATATATATATATATATATATATATATATATATATATATATATATATATATATATATAGGTTAAGTTTAATGATCATGTATTTAATTAATTAGGGTTATAATTAATTAAATAGGTTTTGAGAAATAAATAAAATAATAGTGTTAGTGGAGGAATATTATATTATAAATATTGTTTATTATTTATAGTATAATTTTAATTATAAAAAATTTAGAAACATTGTTAAGCATTTTAGTAAAATTTAGATAAGTTAAGTATTTTTATCAAAATACTCTAAGTGTTAGAATTTTAGAAAAACTGGGCATGAACCATTCGTTTATTTAATCGTTTCCATTTTCTCATGTGTTGCAATTCCCAAATAATTCGCGTTGTTAACTATATGTGCAAAATTTGTCCGTAATATATATATATTGGTCGTTTTTAGTATTTTTATCATTATCATTATCATTATCGTCACGTTTAATTATAGGATAATTACTAAAATAGACCGGGCAACCAAGTGGTTGGCGGTTTTTGCCTCGAAAAAAATAACTTCTGATATTAGACCAGGGCAACCTGTACTATTTAGGCAATTGAAATCTGAAAGTGACAAGTGCCACTTTTCTGATTATTTTTTGGGCAACTTGTGTATTTTTTTGGCAACTGGAGGACACTTGTCATCGTATGGGTCGAGATGCCCAGTTGCCTGGTCTAATATCAGAAGTTTTTTTTTCGGGGCAAAAACCGCGAACCACTTGGTTTCCCGGTCTATTTTAGTAATTATCCCTTTAATTATTAATAATAGATTTCGACACAAAGTCAATATTTTGTCAAAAGTCAACAAAAGTCAATTTTTATAAGGATTTGGTCAAAATTTCATTTTTCACCCTTTTGGAGACTAACACGTCTCAAAACATGTCCAAACTTGTTTTAGTTATATATGCCGTATCGTTAAGTAATAATATTCATAGTGAGTCGGAAAATATTTCAAAAGTCATTTTTGTCACCCGACATACTTGTTGGTCCGAAATTTATTAAATGAGCTCAATAGTTCATATTTAGTCCAAAACTATTTAGCCTTTTTAATTTATGATATATATATCGTTAGTTTGCTAAAAATAGATTTAACACATTCGTTACCACATTTGGTCAACAAAAGTCAACTGTGACTAGTTGGGTTGGGCTTGGCCCAACTGCCACCGAAAGCCCATAAGTTCAAAATTATTAATTTTAGTCAAAGGCCCTTTTTAGTTAAATTATATATATCGTCGCGTTTCTAAAAATCATTTAATACGTTCGTTAATCCATTTGGTCAAAAAGTCAAAAGTGGTCATCTCCTTGTTGGGCTCGGCCCAACAGTCCACGCACAACATTTTAGCCCAAAATTTATATTTAGTCCATTTTTGATAATTAGTAAATATTAGTTACGTAACGTATTTTAATTATATCAATTAAGCTCTTATAAATAAGCTATTAAGTCAAAAAGTCAAACATGACCAAATTTAATTGTATCCGACCCATATATCACTATTCGACCCATTTTCATATTTTTATAAGCTAAACTCAATTAGTTATGGCTTATTCAATAAGCTATCCAAAATAAACTTTTAAGCATTAATTTCACAATTTCACCACTTGAGCAAAAAATTTATGTTTTTCAAAACCCCAATAGTTTTATAATTTTATTCTAGCCGATTTATATGTATAACCATAAAAATGTAAATATTGCCTTAATCTCGCGTAATTAACATTAATCACATTTGTATCATCAAACTAGCACCATATGTAACAAGATTTACCACACAAGCAAGAAATACTCTAATTTGTTCAAAAACTTCATCTAGGTCGAGCACTATTTAATAAATACAAGCCCTAGCTTTTTCCATTTTAACAAAATATATACATTTTAACAATTTATAACATCATTGGACATCAAATGTACATGAATTTAACAAGATTTGAAAAGTTGTGATGATTCCTTACAAAGATTGTATGTTAACGTGAGGTAGAGAGGACCAAGAACAACCCAAGTTTCACCAAATTTACCCAAACCACGTTCCAAATAACCCAAAACTCTTGAATATACACTCTAATTTACTTGAACTTCAAAGAAAAATGGTGTATCTTGGAGATTTAGTTTGAGCCGTGTGTTTTTGCATGGAGAATGATCTAGGAATGTAGGTGAGTGTAATATGGATAAGTTGTATTTGTTTTGATTTCATTTTGAGTAAGTATGGCTAATATATATATAAGATTAATTGAGTTAGTGGGTGGATTTTGGCATGTAGTGGGGAAGTAACATCTAAGGGGCCGGATATGGTTAAATTAGGGGAGGGGGAAAAATTATTTTTACCTCTCGTTGGTGTATCGTGTGTCGGTTTGAGCTTAAACGTGACTGTAAATTACGGTTAGACATTTTTGGACACGTATACGTAAAATAAATTTTTTATCCACGTTTTTGTCAGAAATGTAATAAAATATTATTACTGACTCAAAAACATATTTATTTGACTGCTACCATGTGTACTGTGCTGTCGGTACGCGTGTGCGATTACTTTTTAGAAAAATGTGAGAAATCTCTCAGTTAATTACGAAACTTGTCAGTAATGATCAGAAATAGAATAATTTATACTTACTGACAAAATATACTTTTTCTGCATTGACTGTAAGCTACAGTATGCGGGACAGCTCCCAAAAATGCTCAAAAATACTCAGAAACATGCAAACACGCATAGAAATGCTCAGCTTAAAAATAATAAAAACTATTTAATATTAATTAATAACGTGAAAATTACCATTTGTCACAGCATGTGATTTTGGCCGGTTTATATAGGCATGGATTATGTTAAATCATAAATTATTCTTGCAACCTTTTCAACTTCGTCTCAATCAATAACCAACTTTTAATTATATACTAAATACCATGTGATCAATTCCGGCAACCTTTGCACTTCATCTAACCGACTTTTAATTCTATACTAAATACCATGTGATCAATTCCGCCAACCCTTGCACTTCATCTCCTTTCATGATTGTATACTTATTATGAGACTGCATTAAATCCGAGCATTAGCTATCTTGTACTCTATGCAATCTTGATGCCTCCACATTAATAGGAGTACTCAATCTTATATTAGGATAGATAGATATCATCTATATATAAACTGTCATTACTTATCTACGTTCGTGATTTGATAATGTATAATGATCACATTTTAGAAATGGATTTCAGACAATCGTTTTTCATTTAAAAAAAAAGAAAAAAAAAAAAAAAAGTAGAGGAATTTTAATTACTATCTACTGCATTATATATTTATAAAAAATACAGGGAATAGCTATAGTAATCAAGAGTTTGTATTAAGGGTGCGTTTGGTTCATGCTTTTGGGTGGGTATCACCCAAAGAAAAAATGAAACATTTGTTTGGTTGTAACTAGAGCCCACAATTTGGGAATGATGGAATGAAAATGTGATAGATTTTATTCCACCACATTTTGGTGGGTTTTCTTGATTCCATCCAATCAATTTTTTTTTTTTATTTGATAGAATTTTTTCAACCACACATTATTTATTCTTTTTTTTATTTTATAATTTTTTCAACCACAAATTATATATAATAATATATTTTCTCTCTCCTACTTTTTTCTCAAATCTTTCCCACATCTTTCAAACCTTTCCCAAATCCAAATCCAATTCCAATCCCACTTGCGAACCAAACGCACCCTAAGTGACAAATAGGATGGGTGATATCTTCAATTAATTACTAATGTTTTCTAGTATGATTACTTTGGTTTAAAATTCAAAATCATAAGATGAATTACAACTATAAATCAAAATTTATGATTTTGTTTAAAATAAAAACAAGATGACTAGTTAATAACAACACCACAACTAACATCATTTAGTAGTCAGACATTGATCTATTTTAAGAAGGTATCATGCTCAGATATCACTAATGGCCCGTTTGGTTGCTTGGTTTTCATGTGGTCCAGGGACTCATGGTAGAATTTGGTTGTTTGGTAGATGTGGGTCCAGAGACTCATGGTAGAATATATGCTATCTACAATTCCTGAGCACTAGTCATTCCACAAATGCATTGTTTTTTCTTTTAAAAATGTGGGCCCATTTAATTTTTAACCAATCATTTTCTTTTAGAATGTAACATGCATATGTTATCTATTATATATAAAGCTTAAGTACTTTGGAGTTTACTCTTAATTTAATGTGCAAGGGGGGTTGTGCAGAACCAAAAGTACGGTACAAAACTCAATATGCATACCAAAATAACTACAAACTTCGAGTAATTGAATGTGTGTATAGGAGCCTTTATTATAGTGTAATAATGCAATTGAAGATGAAGTATTTGGTGTTCATGTAATCATGGTTGAAACTCACACGATTAATTGCAGGTATACAAACAATCTCTATTCATGCTCATGCAACTATAAAAAGGCACAACAATGAAGCTTTTGGTGCGCCCATTGTTTGTGATTGGTTTTGCTCTCATTGTAGTTGGATTAAATCTCATTTGCTTGCATGTCTTCTCCAACTATGTCCAAATTACATGTATGTATCAAAATTTGTCTTCGTTTATTTCTCAAAACGTGCCTTACATGATCCTGAAATCTGTACAAGTGTTTGATTGTGACTATTAAAACATGAACGTGTGATATTTAATTTATAATATGATCATATGATATGTTTGTAACTTTGTATTAATGATTAACCATCTGTCAAAGATCAATGCTTATCATCCTCTTCTTTTATTATGTTCTTTTGCCAGGGCTATCGGAGATCTACAGCGACAGATTCTGACACGTAAGTATATTGTCCAAAGATATGTTTTTCTGTGGCGAATAGTAATAATGGTTGATCAGTAGTTTATTAATGTTATTGACAGCAAAACAAAGAGGAAGATGGAGACGGAGTGGGTAATATGTTTCTTTTTTGTTCTTTCTCGATCATATAGTAATTATATTTGCGTTATTACAGTAAGTATGGTTTCGGTTAAATATTTTACATGCAAGAATTGATTTTATTGGTGATCAACTACCTATGGTTTCGAATTGGATGATCAGGAATTTTGATTGTATGGGAAGTTAGAAAGTCAGGAGCTGTGGATGGTGAGCATCTATGCAATTACCATGAAATGTTTGTACATACCAAAAATGATAAAACATCAAATGCCATTTTTTTAACGTACAACTTAAAATATATACTTCACCATCAATATCATATTTGCATGCTGTTTGACTACTATACACTTCTTTTAAGTGTATGTGCGTATAGCACATCTCTCTTTTCAAGCAGAACAAAATCCACAATCAAGTCTTTATAGCACATATCACCAATATCAAGTTTTGCATATGGTATTATATTATGTACCGTAATCATGTTAAGTACCAAAATACCAATGTCAAATCTGCCATCTGTCAATTAACGACACGTTCTTTTAGCCAACTTTGAGAGAAAAACATGTCAAATTGGCAAATGGTAGATTTACGTGTCATTTTCGTTGGTATTGTGATGTGTAGCTACTATATGTGACGTGTTACCGAACAAGCATTAATTACTTGAAGATCTTCTGGAGGGTAGAAGGTGACGAGTTGATGATTTCTTGACCGAGCTCATTTATTTTGTTAAGTAACAACATCTGCTCTGTTTCAAGTTGGATGATGCATTCTTCTTCAACTTCATTGAGAGATGCCATCAATTCCTCTAGATTTTCATCTTCAATCAGAGACCGGATTTTCATCATCTTTTGCATAAGTTGGGTTATTATTGGATTGCTGTTTAAAGTGCAAGTTTCCACTTATTGTATTGTAAAAATTAAATCTTTATATACCACTAACTGAACAAGCAGTACTAACTGCTATAACAAGCAGTACAAACATCAAATCCATGAATTGTCAGTACTAATTTTCATTATTTTCATTATCTTTTGCTTCATCTGGAAAACCCCATGAAACATTGGTATATAAAGGGAAAGACAATATATACGCTACAACTAATAAAGTATTATGAAACTTTCATGAACCGGATATATAGAAAAGTAAATGTGTATAAAGACTTGAGAGTAGATTTCACAACATGATGGGGTTTAGGCGGGTTGGGTATCATGTCCAAACGGGTAAATTTATGGCATGGGTCAAAGAAGGTTGGGTTGACCCAAAACACTTTTTTTCATATTGCGTTTACGGATTGTATATTTTTATGAATAATTAGTGTTCATAGCAGCAACACTCTTCAGTCATTAAAATGTGTCTTTTTTTAATAATTTTTTTTCAATTAAGTTTATAAAATTTGTATGGAGCTAATGGAATAGCATGTTGGCGTGAGTGTTGGGTATGCAAAATTTTAGTTTCTCATTGGATAGCATGCTTAACAAAATCACTTGCATGAATTGCTCTCAATGATTTATATAACAAGAATGGAATTTTGCATGGTCACGTGTAGTGTTGCATGGATAACATGTTGATTGGTGCATGGTTACATGTGAAGTTTACAATGTTACACGTCAGTTGTTGTGTCTCTTGGTTGGGTAAACGTTTGTTTGCCAAACTGACGTGTGAAATGGTTAACAAGTTTTATATAATAACTAAACATTCATGGAGAAAAAAGTAGTCACAACTCCAAAACAAAGTAATAAGTATCTAATTTGGATATATTTTGAACTATTATTTGTAATTTCAATTTTTTTAAATGAATGCAAATAAATCACGTATGAACACTTGACATAATAGTTTATAAAATATTAAATCTTCCACAAACACATAAAAGAACTATGATAGAGGCATTATGCACAATGTATTACCATTAACATCCTAAACTTAAAAAAAATGCTTATAATTTATCTTTATATTTATATGTTAATTGAAACTTTTAATGAAAATAAACTAATTTAAATACAAAAAGTTATTATAACATTACTAGGCATCTAAATATCAAATCCACTAAAATAAATACAATACAACTTCTCTAATAGGCGTCTAAATACCGTCATGTGCTTATACAAGCAACTGCATCAACGTTACGAAAACCAACTTAATTAGTCACAAAAAAGCCCGTGCATCGCACGGGTTGTATAAAGCCTCGTATCTTATAATTTTAAAAATGAATTTAACAATATAATTTATACAATAAATTAATTTTTTCTCTCTCTTCATTATTATATCAAATCCAAATCTAAATCCTAATCCTAATCCTAATCCTAATCCTAATCCTAATCTTTATCCTAAACCCATCAACAAACCAAACGGGCTCAGATATCACTAAATACATATCATGAAAATGCGAATCTTGGTCCAAAAATGGTCTTTTTCATGTAATTACTTGAATAGAGAAAACATTCATTTACGCGTTATTATTAGCAGAGTCGTATTCGAGGGTGTACGAGGTGTGCAATCGCACAGGGCCTCCAAATTATAGAGGCATCGAAATATTTATATAATATGTATATATATGCATACAAATTCTAGAAAATGACTGTCGCTCGAAAAAAATATTCTTGAAAATGACTACAAATGTTTAATTTAGGATGTTCCATCGAAAAATGATGGCGGAAGTAGTTTGAAAATAATTATTTCTCATTTTATCTCTTTAAAATATTATTTAACTTCTATTGTTAGGTCTCGTTTTTGTAGTTAAATTAAATTTTGCACAGGGCATTCGCAAACTTAGAGACGACACTTATTATTAGTTACTATTATTATCAAGGGCAAATGCTAAAAAAATACATCGAAGTTGTCATTTTTTGCCATGTATGGTGCCACCTTTTTTTGTGATAAATGTATGACTAAAGTATTGAATTCGGATCATTGTGTGCATCGAACTTGATACTTTTTGTTATTGTATGTATCCCGTTAGTTAAACGTCACATCGTTAGTCCTTTATACTAACGGCCGTTAGTAAATAACTTACAATTCCGTTTTCTTACGTTTTATACATTTTCAGACGTTTTCGTCCGTGTTTTTACGTTTTCGTCTCTTTTTGCATTTTTTCGTCTGTTTCCATCAATTTTTTTGCGTTTTCGTAGTTTTTTTTACGTTTTCGTCTGTTTTTACACGTTTTCGTCCGTTTCCATCAATTTTTTTTGCCTTTTTGTCCGTTTTTACACGTTTTCGTCTGTTTCCATCAATGGTTTTTTTTGCGTTTTCGTATGTTTTTATACGTTTTCGTCTGTTTTGACACGTTTTCTTCTGTTTTTATACGTTTTCTTACGTTTTCGTCTCTGTTCACACGTTTTCGCCCGTTTTTTTAACTTTTCGTCTGTGTTGACACGTTTTCTTCTGTTTTTATACGTTTTCGTCTGTTTTGACACGTATTCGTCCGTTTTTTTACGTTTTCGTATGTTTTTTGTGTTTTCACACGTTTTTATACGTTTTCGTCCATTTTTACACGTTTTCGATCGTTCTTATATGTTTTCGCCCATTTTTTACGTTTTCGTCCGTTTTCATCACTTTTTTTGCGTTTTCACACGGTTGTACACGTTTTCGTCCGTTTTCGCACATTTTTGTATGTTTTTTTACGTTTTCATCCATTTTTTTTGCGTTTTCATATGGTTTTATACGTTTTTGTCCGTTTTTTCACGTTTTCAATCGTTTTTATACGTTTTCGTCCGTTTTGTCCATTTTTACATGTTTTAGGGTTTAGGGTTTAGGGTTTAGGGTTTAGTGCTTAGGGTTTATGGTTTAGGGTAACGGACGAAAACGTGTAAAAGCAAATGAAAACGGACTAAAACATATAAAAACCCTAAATCCTAAACCCTAAACCCTAAAACATATAAAAACCCTAAACTCTAAACCCTAAACTGTGTAAAAATGGACAAAAATGGGCGAAAACGTATAAAAACGATTGAAAACGTGTAAAAACGGGCGAAACAGATGAAAACGTGTAAAAACGTGTGAAAACGCAAAAAAACGGATGAAAACGGACGAAAACGTAAAAAATGGGCGAAAACGTGTAAGAACGATCGAAAACGTGTAAAAACGGACGAAAACGTATAAAAACAGAAGAAAACGTGTCAAAACAGACGAAAACGTAAAAAAAGGGACGAAAACGTGTCAAAAGAGACGAAAACGTAAGAAAACGGACGAAAACGTATAAAAACAGAAGAAAACGTGTCAAAACAGACAAAAACGTAAAAAAAAGACGAAAACGTAAAAAACCATTGATGGAAACGGACGAAAACGTGTAAAAACGGACGAAAACGCAAAAAAATTGATGGAAACGGACGAAAACGTGTAAAAATGAAAGAAAACGTGTAAAAACAGACGAAAACCTCAAAACATACGAAAACGTAAAAAAACTGACGAAAACGCAAAAAAATTTGATGGAAACGGACGAAAACGTGCAAAACAGACGAAAACGTAAAAACACGGACGAAAACGTCTGAAAATGTATAAAAACGTAAGAAAACGGAATTGTAAGTTATTTACTAACGGCCGTTAGTATAAAGGACTAACGATGTGACGTTTAACTAACGGGATACATACAATAACAAAAACTATCAAGTTCGATGCACACAATGACCCGAATTCAATACTTTAGTCATACATTTATCACAAAAAAAGGTGCCACCATACAATGGCAAAAAATGACAACTTCGATGTATTTTTTTAGTATTTGCCCTACTATCAAAGCATTGTAATCAATTTTACGACCTTTTCAATCAAATGTTAACAGAAGTGGAAAATAGCCACGAAAATTTGAAAACATTACTTTTTTAATGTAATGGATTTTCATAAATTAGGTCGACACATCATTTCTTATCACTAGTAATGTCTTTTTGTTACAGAAATAGATTTCCTTAAAAAATAGTACTGTAATTAATATCCAAATTTAGTAGTTATTGCGCTAAAATCCACATTAATTTTTGTGAAAATTTTAAGCAGCCCTCTTGTGACATCATACGTTGTCCACCTGTCATATAGTTGTAACCGACACCATCTAGGAAGAAACACACATGAGACACCCCTATGCTAACTTACACAAATCACACTAACATACGCCGACAAGCTAACTTACGCAATTACTGCGAGGTGTTTGGATACTAAAGCCCTAAGGGCGGGGGAGTCATGTAGCACTACATTGGCAACCCTCTCAAATCCCTCCAATCACAGCCCTCCAACTCATTTTACTCCTTCAACCCTCTCAACCAACCCTCCCAACTTAATTCTTAGACATTCATCACTTTTTCAACCCTCCAAATTTTTTATTTTATTTTTTTCATTTAATTTAATCAAAGAAGTAAATCAGCAGTATAAAGCAAGCATAAAGCAAAGAACCAGCAGCTGGTTGTTCAACCCTCCCAAATTAACCCGTTTAGCAGCCCTTTGGCTCGGCAGTGGTGTTCCCAGCGGGTTGCTCCAACCCGTTTGCAACCCGTGCTCCACTCCGTGTCCTCTAAGGAGTCATGTGGTGATGATTTTCAACCCTCCCAAATTTCACCAATAACATCTCTCCAACTCATTTTACCCTTCCAACCCTCTCAACCAACCCTCCCAACTTAATTCTTTAGGCATTCATCACTTTTTCAACCCTCCCAATTTTTTTTTTCATTTAATTTAATCAAACATTTATAATAAAAACTTAAACATTTCATTAAAATAAACTAAAAAAAAACTACATAAACGACATCATTAAAAAATAAAATACTACATAAAGACACCTAAATCAATGTCTCGATCGGTGGTGGCTGATCCGCTGGGTCATCAAGGTATGCTAAGTCCAAACCCGATATATGCGCTGTCAGATCATACCGGAGGCGATGATGGACTTCTTCGTCATGTAACTCCCGCAGCACATTCCGGTTATAAGCTATAGGGGCAGGTGGATCCATAATACGAACCTGTGATATTGCCCTCCCGTCGTCTTTTATGATCATGTTGTGCAATATAGTACATGTGGCGACGACTTTCCCGATCTTCTGTTTTGTCGTGAACCGGAGGGGACGCTCCAAAATCTTCCATTTCCCCTTGAGAACACCAAAGGCCCACTCAACATCCTTTCTTGCCGCCTCTTGGAGTCTTTTGAACTTCTTTTCGTCCTCTTCGACCGGATGCCGGTATGCCTTAACAAACGTAGCCCACCTAGGATAGATTCCATCGGTAAGGTAGTACCCATGCTTGTAATGTCGTCCATTTACGCTAAATGAAGTGTCTGGTGCGGATCCATTACGCACGTTTTGAAACAATGGCGACTGATTCAAAACGTTCACATCGTTGTTCGATCCAGCAGGACCAAAATACGAGTGCCAAATCCACAAGTCGTGAGAAGCAACACACTCAATCATAATAGTCGGCACCTTATGATCACCCCTCGTGTATTGCCCTTTTAAGTATCTAGGACACCTCGCCCATTCGATGTGTGTACAATCAAGAGAACCAAGCATTCCTGGAATGTGGTGTCTTTCTTCGTGTGCTTGTGTGATGAGAGCAACATCGTGAGATGTTGGCTTACGTAAAAACTTCGCTTCGTATAAAAAAATAACCGCATCACAAAAATACTCGAGGGTCTCGCGTGATGTTCTTTCCGCCATGCATAAATACTCATCCTACGCGTCTGGAGGTTCACTCGTCACCAATTGTTTGATCGCCGATGTACATTTCTGTAAAGCCGTGAAACTTTTTTTTCCCCGAGCGTCGTATCCTTCTTGAAAGTACTCGAACCTAGCTTCAATATCACCAACAATCTTCAAAAACAATCTTTGGCTCATGCGAAAACGATGACGGAAAAATGACTCGTCGAATTTCGAGTCTTCAACAAAATAGTCACGCATTAGTGTTTCGTGAGCTTCGACCCGTTCCCGATCAATGTACCTACGGGTGTCGGTAGAGCTTCCGGTGTCTTGATACGCGTCTAAAACCGTTTGGAAAAAGTTAAAAGTGCTCCCCGTTGACGAGTCGAAAAGATAAGGCGGATCACAAAATGAAGAAGAGGAGGAAGATGAATCCATTTTGTGATAAAAGTGATGTATTTGGGGTGAAGATTTTAGTTGTTTGTGGTTAAATATGTGAAAGAAATGGGTTTATAAAGAGGATTTTTTTTTTTTTTTTTTTTTTTTAGCCGTTGCTAAATATTAAATGGAGGGAGCGTTTGCAGATTTTTTGACCGTTCAACGGTCTTGTTTTGTGATAAATAACTCAACCAGCAGCTGGTAGCTAAGCCAGCAGAAACAAACCCGTTGGGCAGCCCGCTTGGTCGGCGGCGGTGTTCCCCAGCGGGTTGCTCCAACCAGCTACGAACCAGCGTACCACTCCGTGTCCCCTAAGACTGAAGGGAGTGGGGCTACCCAACTAAGGGGCGACTCGCCACACGTGGCGCTGAGTCAGCATGTTGGGTAGCCTCAAAAAAAAATGGGGAGTGGGGCTACCCAGGAGGGTGGGGCGACTCGCGACACGTGGCACTTCTAATGATTGATTTTTTTTTTCAACTTTTTTTTTTTGCATATTATATAAATAATAACTAAAATTACATATTATATAAAAATAACAATATCACATAAATAATAATCCTAAAACATAAATATTACTTAAAAATTAATACAAACATAAATAATAATCCTAAAACATAAATATTACTTAAAAATTAATAAACTACGCATCGCGATGTTTTTGAATAATTTCTTGTTTCGCTTTTTCCATGATTGATCTTTCGGGTTCCGTAAGATGGCTGTAGTCAGTGGTCAACACTCTCAACTCGGCAAGCTTTATTTTACTTTCCTTTGCCTTCAACTTTCTATCCCCATACTCCAATCTTTTTTCCGTGAGATCCATCAACCCTCTCAATTGACCCGAAATATCGTCCAAAGCATGATCCAACTTCCCCTTTCCCTTGCCCGACGAACCCCCCACACTCGAACTCGATTTCCTAGTCGTGTCTCTTCCAACCGGTCGTTCCCGAAACTCCGGCTCCTCATCCTCGTCCAATGAGTTAAGATCAAAATTCACACGAGCATCCGAATCTTGACTTTGATAATCGCCGGATGATGACGTTTTCGATCTTTTCTTAGTTGGTTCTCCCCGACATTTTCTTGCGTTTGATGAATCGGTAACGTAATGAAACTTAGAACTATATCTTAACTTATCCCAAATCTCCACAAACCCAAAAGCTTTTCCCCAAGTCCCCTGGTACTCGACGAGGGCCTTTTTAACCACGTCGGCATCATTCGCACCACTTTGATGTTTGTTCGCATTTGTGAGCCGAGTATAGATCTCGTTGAAATATTGGATTTGTGGGCGTATTTTCCTCCACTTGGCACTCACCCCGTCCGGGTCTCGATATCCGCTCTCCTCACCCATGAGCTTCAAAAAAATCTTCGTTATTCGGGACCAATACGCTCTCTCCTTTTGATAATTAGCTACAAAAAATAAAACAACATTTCATATGTATATAAATATCCGTAAATGTATATATAAATTTATAAAAAGAAACGCAAAATTTAATACCTTCTAGCGGGTCCTCGGTAACCTCCAACCAAGCTTTGCATAGGCACATCTCCTCCTCTTTTTGCCACGGAATAGCCGTGGTTCTCACCCTCGGTTCGTCGGCGGGTTTCCGTTTGTGTTGTCGTTTTTGTCTACGTTGTACAGATCCCCCGGCTTCGACTTCCGGATGGGTTTCTTCGACGATTTCAACGTCCGGAGAAGTTGGCGTCATTGGTGGAGTGTCAATGACTCGTTGACGATTTAGAAAAAAAATATGGGTTATATATATATATATATATATATATATATATATATATATATATATATATATATATATATATATATATATATATATATATATATATATATATATATATATATATATATATATATATATATATATATATATATATATATATAGAATCCGGATCGATTGAGAAGAGTTTTGGATTGAGAAGATTGAGAAGTAATCTTGATCATTCATCTCTTTAAATTAATACAAGGGCAAGATAGGTATTAATAATTTTATATTTTCTTTTCACTAACCTATACCGTGCGTTTTGCTTCTCCTCCTTTAATATACACTCTAATTTAATTAATTGATTCATTTTTATATTCGGTTATATCTCCGTGTTCATCACCTTTAACTCCATCTCAAGGAATATTTTATACAATAGCATTTCTCCAACCTTTTTATTACGTATTTAGTATGAAATGGTTTATATGATAAATAACCTTTTTATATTATATATATAGTTTATTATTGATTCACAATTATATTAATTAATATTGTCCAACGTTTTTCTTTTCGGTGGAGGAGCGATTCCAGAAAAACAAATTAATAACTCACATTTGATTCACGAATCCGAATATTATTCGAAACATGCAAGACACTAACAATTTCCTTTTTGATTCACTAATTCAATGATGATTCATAAACTCGAATGATTCACGGACTCACAAATGATTCAAAATAAGATTACTAGCTTTTTAAAGATTCACTTTTTAAAAAAGCTACAATGTTTATGATTCAAAACACAAAACGCGTACGTAATAAATGTTACATTAAAAAAAACTTGAATCATACATTTTACTAAATATTTTATTTAGCTGTGGTTAAGGAATTTTCCAAAAAATAATTTTAATGGTATCTAGTAAAAAATTAAAGAAATGAGTGATTCACAAAAAGATGGGTCCTTAAAAATTGAGATAGAAACAAAGATGTATCGATGAAGAATCATAGGATCAGTTCGAATTTATAAAAACCGTAACAGTTGGACTCTTGATTCCTTATTTAAATCTAACGATTCAATTACTAATTTACCCTTTTTATTCAAATTAATGACTTGTACAATGCATTAAAACTAATTGATTTCTATGGCTCAAATTGCTTCTCAACCTTCTCAATCTAAAAACTTTCTCAATGGAACCGGATTCTATATATATAATATATATATATATATATATATATATATATATATATATATATATATATATATATATATATATAAAAATATATATATATAAGTAAATAAAGAGTAAAAATGTTATACCAAAATGTCCACCCGGTGTGTTTTGAGGAGTAACCCCGGCGAAACCGTATCCTTCTTGTGACGCATTCCAAGGTATGAAACCCGGCATTGGTTGATTTGGGACGTTCATTTGTTGGATATATTGAAACAATGCCGGGTTATTAAGTAAATTTGAATCATTCATATCCGGTTGATTTGAGACGTTTGGACGTGTTGAACGATACCCATACGGGCTGCGAAAGTTATTTGGATTTGGATTTGGATACATATTTTTTATAGAGTTGATGAAGTGAATGTATAAAATGAAGTGTAGAAAATATGTATGTGAGATATATATATATATATATAGAGTTGAGGAAATGGAAGAAAAAAAATATATATATATATACAAAGTGCCGTTTGAAACGGCTAGTAAACTATGAAAAGAAGCAAAACATTCAAACTTTCCAGGCGACCCATATATATCGCCAAGCTTGCAAATCGCCTGGGGGGGCAGTGTTGGGGGCGATCCAGAGGCGTTCCAGCCATGGTTCGCCTGTTTTCTCGCCTCACTCCCTTCAGTCTAACTTAAACTATTAAATCGTCTCCGATAAATCAAGTTATTATATATATATATATATATATATATATATATATATATATATATATATATATTATTTTTATATGTAATTAAGTTACGTATTATAATTTTTTCATGGGTAGTTTTTGTATCGATATCAAGTACTTGCTTCAAAGCTTGAGTAAGTTCAAATTATTACTGAAAAATGTTGTTTCTAATGCAAAAATGCTAGTTTTTATGTCCTAAAATAAATATTTGCTTTTATTTAAAACCAATCAAGTTGTCGTTTAATAAAATTTTAAGACGCATATTATATTACTAGATTTTTTTTTCTTCGAAAAAGAACTATATGTGTTTCATAAGTGAAAATGACTAATTTAAAGAAATAAATCTATTTAGCTACCTTACATTGAGAATGTTTTTGGCTTTTTCATAAAAACTCATCTATAAGTCTATAACACACTGTATCATGCTAACTTATGCCTAGAGCTGAGCAAAGTGGATCGAAAACCGAACCAAACAAACCATATTCGGTTCAGTTTTGGTTCTATATACTAATGGTTTTGGTTTCGGTTCGAGCTAAAACAAAAAAAATAACACACCTAAACCATATAAACCGACACAAAACCGAACCAACTGAGTCACTTCATTCGGTTCTCGGTTCATGTTTTTTAGAAAATCGATTTCGATTTGGTTCGGCTTTGGACCTATGCTCGGCCTTACTTACGCCTATCATCATAAACATGCAAACCCATGGTTTTCCTAAGAGTTAATTACATATATATAGTCCCAACAAAACTTACATATTTATATATTTATTCAAAACAAGCTTAAATATCATTATACATTATTTATTAAAACTTATATTTTGAGAAGGATAATTCTAAATCTTTCTAATTTTATTTCTTACATATCTCTTAATCATATAATCAATACAAGTGATAAACTTAATGAATGAATGAGATCAAAAAGAGAAGAATAGTGAATAACACATGTTAAAAATTACTCCCTCCTATATCCTTTGCATGCATAAAAATTGGGAAAAGACGGAGGTGTCGAGAGGATGCAATGCATCGTTTGTGACACTAGTTCCTAAGGTGATTGATCTGATTGAGCGCAAGGACTTCCGTCCTATTAGCTTAATTGGATGTTATTACAAGATTGTATCGAAAATTTTAGAAGAAAGGGTTAAGAATGCTATAGGGAATGTGGTTGGTGAGGTTCATAAAGCATTTATCCATGGTAGATTTATTTTAGATGGTATTCTCATTGCTAATGAAACTGTATGATAGTATAAATTGGAGGTTTCTGATTGACATCATGAAGAGGATGAGATTTGGTAACAAGTGGTTTATGTGGGTTGAGGCGTGTTTGAGATCTGCTTCTATATCCATCTTGGTCAATGGTTCTCCAATGAAAGAGTTTGAACTAGAGAGGGGTGTGAGATAAGGAGACCCGTCGTCTCCGGTTTTATTCATATTAGCGGCGGAGGGTTTAAATGTAATTGTTAGTGAAGCGGTCTCTAAAGGAATATATAAAGGGGTCTTAGTAGGTGAAGATAAGGTATCTGTATCACATATTCAATATGCCGATGACACCATATTTTTTGGAGATTGGGATAAGGAACTGCGCAAAATTTAATGTGCATTCTAAAATGCTTTGAGGAAGTATCGGGTTTAAAAATTAACCTCAACAAAAGTATATTATATGGGGTGGGAGTTTCATCGAGTGAGGTGGAGGATATGGTAGGATACATTGGATGCAGTGTTGGTGAGTTCTCATTTGTGTATTTGGGGATGCCTATTGGAGCATTATTGAGACGGGTTCACACTTTGTGACAAATGGTAAAATTTCCTAATATTTATATTATTGACAATTAATTTCTGTGACTAGGACACCTGACTAGACCGTTATGTGTTAAAACGCAAAACAGACCTGCACATATTGTCACCCGGAAATCTCACCAAGGAACAGTGAAATTATCACATCTAATAATTTACCCATGATTATTGTATTGAAAACGGGAGGTTATCCCAGTTTCACACGGACTGACACCACACGCAAACCAGGAACAAATCTGAGATTCAGAAAATGTTAGTGACTAATTAAGGACTCAGAAAAATATTCAAGTAATACATAACGTCTCTAAAAATATAAACTTGTATATTTGTGACGGTTCCAGGACGGATCCGAATTTAACACAGTTTGACGAAACGCGGGTATTAAAGTATCACACCTTAACTAATAACTCTTTCAATACTTAAAAATTAATTCCACTCTTCCACTAACACACAAACCCAAAAGAAACCTGCTACCCTATTTCATTTTGTCCGCCCCCATTATCTTCCCCAAAAACTTCGAACCATCACCATCTCAATCTCAGCCAATATCAAACCCTTTGACCTAGAAAACCTTGTCTTCTTCATAAGTCACGAGTAAACATAGGATTAAGTATCCTTGATATAGAGTTAACACACAAAAGGGAAAGGTTATTCACCCCAAATCCGAAAGATCCATGGAGTTACTCTCCAATATACTCTTTAAATCCGCGCCTCCAAGAGGGATTCGAATCACAAACTCACTAAGATACACCAAAAATCTGAGAGGTTCTCAAGAAAAGGGTTGTGTTGTGATTCGATTGGAGGTTAGGGTTTGGGTCTCGGATTGAAGGTTCATCCCAGTGTTCATCCACCAAGAAATCCTTGTAAGGTTAACTTTGATTTAGATTCAATTAGTTTATGTTATTTCTTTTTTTTCTAGAATCATTTATAGTGAGAAAATTAGGTCGAATAGATGAGTAAAACTTGTGTTGATATTGTTGTTCTCATGTCAAATTGATGCTTAGAAACATAATTAATTTGAGGAGAAAAATTAAGTATTTAATTGTTAGTTTATGTCGAATAAGAATTTCCAGGAGTAGAGAGAGTTTGATGGAGTTAGTATTGGTTGTTGTTGTCGTTAGAGTGGTGTAGGAACCACCTTGGTAGAATTAGATTATTCTTAGTTGTGTTCGAAACCACCAGGAGGAATGAGTTCAAAATCGAACCTGGGAATATTGATTTGAATCCATTTAAGCCATTAGACCCATGTATAGGATGTATTCGAGAGCCTAGGAACCACAGGTTCATGGTTCGAACCTGTGGAAGATTGTGGCTAAAATAGCATGGTTAAGTAGTACATTAAGTGTTGCTAAGTCATGTCGAAAAAAACCCACTGTGACTAACAAAGACTTAACCAAACCATAAGCCGGCAAGACTAAGTGCAATGGTAGTCAAGATGGACTAGAAGCACATCTCTCATAGGGGCAGTTGGTCCAAATTGGTTAGCAACCATTAGGCTCACCATGTGGTTATGTCTCGGTTCAAAGTATGAAGCGAGTTACCCTAACATAGGAACCCAAACCGCAACACAATGGCATCAAAACACCCTCAACGCAATCTATATAGGATTGGAAATGCTTGGACAAAGGTAACCCCTTAAGACGGACAAGGATATGGAAGCATTGAGACATGAGGAAACAAGATTTTGAGGTCTTTTGTTTCACCCATGTCGACCCATAGATGAGTCAAGAACTCAATGTATAATCACCACTTAGACCCCAATAGCTTGAAGTCGAGTAGTACTCGATGTTGGTCACAAGGTAAGGCCGAGACCATGATGGGAAACCCATCACAGTTGCGAAACAGGGAACTCCAGGAAGACTTCACCAAGTTGGTTACTTGGTGCAAGTCTGTATTAGCCTTAGTGAAAATACCAGGCCAAACGACCCTACAACGAGCCCAACTATGAGCCCACCTAGTACCCACTTGACAGCCCATAACCCAGCCCACTGAAGGGCCTGCGTATAACCCTTTAGCCCACCAGATTTGATATTAAACTCAGCCCATTAGTAGCTTCACTTTCCCCCTCCTCGAACCCATGGGCCACAACCCATTAAGTGTTAAAAACCACATTCGAATAACAGTTATGAAAAATATTGTCGCGAGCAAAGAAAATGAACAATAGCCGTACAAACTAATTTATATCGACTAACTTTTAAAGTGGTAATAACCGAAACCCAAAACAAACATGAAAATTCATTAAGATACATAAGGCTTGTATAGTCAAAAATATAATCACTTGAATAAAAATTTGTTCAACATATAGCTACGTAAAAGCAAACATAGCCGAAAACAAAAGTGTGATCTTATTTACGTTAACATATATGTACTTAAAAGCTTGAATAGCCGAAATGATAGACACGACGAAAATAATTAAAACAACTAGGCTAATATATTCATACATTGTGATACGATTAATTTTACGCTCACTTTGAAAAAGATAAAAATATAAAGACTAGCATAAACGTGTGTAGTAAAGGTAAGTATGTCAGAATAAATTTCACGATAGTGGTAAACCATAACACACGTCAAGGTATATAACAATAAGCTAACACTTATATTCGTTATGTTGACAATCAAATAAAATAATAGTGAACGTCACTAAAAAAATATATCATTTAACTTGAATAAAAATTGTCGAAACATAAAACTTTAAATTAATGTTGTGAAAATGGATCGTAATGAGGGAACTTGTTAAATTACTCAAGTAAACGGTATAAACCATTAGGTGATAAACTCCATATATATTAAGTCATACTTTTAAAACCAACTTAGGCAAACCTAGTAAACACTATTTAAAATAATACATATTACAACTAGGTTTAATTCATTCATACCTTAGATCGTTAGATGTTTCCCAACCCCTCGTTACCCTACCTTTAGGACAATTGTAGAATTACGCCTCACCACCCCTTAGGAGAAATCTTAGTAACCACACTTGCCGCCACACAAGTGACAACAACATAGGTACACTAAAACATTGAAATTAAAATCTGAAGAGACTTGAATTTAATACTTGAAACTAAAACATGGTTATTTAATTTAGGTTGCGTGTTGGTGCCGTGCACTCTCTAATTTCACAGCATTCACTGTTCAGGCCAATAAAGGTGAGTTTATAGCCCCATTTTTACTTTTACTTGTTTTAACAATATGGGGTGAGAAACATGCAAATCTTTTATGGACCATAATATCATTACTTTTTTTTATCAAAACTATTGCGTAGTTAGCCTAAGCCCTAGAACCCACTATTATGCCCATTTTCATGAACCGTTAATTTCCTTTGGGAAGCGCGATTGCTTTAGATAGATCTATTGGGGTGACTCCCCCGTTCGGTTGGCCAGACAGGTCAAGGCGAACGTATAGCAAGTCGGACTTCGAGTGTATTGGGTTAAACACTCGCTAAGGGCCCCTTGACTATTATTTATGTGTTAGAGATTAGCACACTAAACTGTCGAGCTTCGGTTGCATGAACTTAGTGCTAGCGCGATAGATACTTTTGTATGACATGTGTGATTGGATTTGGTATGGCAAGGCAAAAAGGGTCATGGAGCTTGACAAATTGTTATTGGAGACTTTTTTTTTTTTTTTTTTTTTTTTTTTTTTTTTTTTTTTTTTTTTTTGAGGGACCACAATGTTTAATGGGCCTAAATTCTATCTAAACTATGACTTATCTTTTGTAAAACTAAATTGATGATTTTAATTAAAAACGGAGTATGTATTCCGTTCTTTGTTACCTTGTGTTGTGATTTCCAATTGTTGCACCCGCAACCGTAGCACCCTCAAAGTTCTGTATGCTTCCGCGATTGTTGTAGATTTTGGGGGTGTTACACACTTGGAGACCCGTGGTAGAGAAATTCAAGAGTAGATTGTCCGAATGGAGAGCTAAATCGATGTCCTTTGGTGGTAGATTAACATTGATTAAATCGGTCCTCGGTAATTTACCGTTGTACTTATTTCTTGATGTTCTGTATGATTAAAAAAATGATAGTATTAGGAGAGATTTTTTTTGGGGTAAGGTAAGTGAGAGTAAAAAAATGTCATGGATTATATGAGATACGTTCTTTCTTCTTATATGGTGGTAGTGGTGGGGGGCGGGGGGTTGTTAAATATTGGATCTTTAAGGGCAAAATAGTTGGGCTTTATTGGGTAAATGGTGGTGTAGATTTTGGAGGGAGGGGGATGCGTTATGGGTTAAGGTAATTAGAACTTAGAAGTATTCACGGTTGTGATGGGGGCTAAGTGATGTAGAGGCGCGTATAAATGGGGCAGGCGGGGGTGTATGGAATGATATAATACGGGTGGGGTTTGATATAAATAACGTGGGTATAGACTTTACTTCATCTATTGTAAAAAAGGTCGGTTGTGGCAATACTACTTATTTTTGGCTAGATAGATAGGTTGGAGAATGGAGATTGTGTGATAAATTTTCTAGACTATTTCATTTAGATAGGAAAAAGGATGCAAAGGTGGCGGAGAGGGGCGCTTGGATCGATGGGGTTTGAACGTTTGGTTATGGGAGTGGGATTGGGTAATGGAACCAAGGGGTAGGGGTCGCAGCGAATTTGAGGAATTGATAGGAATCTTAAATACAATCTGTTTCTCTTATGATTGTAGGGATCATTGGAGGTGGACACTCAGCAAGGAAGAAAAGTTCGTGATTAAAGATCTATCAAGACTAGTGGATGAGAAGTGGCTTCAAGTGAATGGGCTGGGTCAAGAAAAAATGTGGAGTAAACTTACGCCAAAGAAGGTGAACATATTTGTGTGGCACGCTTTGAAAGGCAGGTTTCCGGTTCGTAGCGAGTTAGACAAAAGAGGCATCGACCTACATACACTTCTATGCCCCTGTTGTGATGATAACGTGTAAATAATTAACCATTCTTTGTTATTATGCAACATGGCATGGAGTGTATGGGTCAAAATCTTTAATTGGTGGAGGGGTGAGAATGTTGATGTATTTACAATAGGAGATCTCCTTAGACATAATGGGTTTCGTTCACAATCAAATGAGAACAGGATGTGGTGGCAGGTGGTGATATGGGTAACCAGGAATTTCATTTGGAAATAACGTAATAATTGGTTTTTCAACATTAAGATTACAACCGTAAGCAAAATAGTGCAAGATATTCAGTTGAAAAGCTTTCATTGGATTTCACGTCGGTCTAAGAATGGTTCGTGGCAGTGGCGGAACTAGGAGCCATGTTCAGGGGTAGCGAAAATTTGTTTCAGGGGTAGCGAAATCGCCAAAAAATGGCCAAAAATCGCCAAAAAACGTAAAAAATGGCCAAAAATTCCACTACCGGGTAAAAGTTCAGGGGTAGCGACCGCTACCCCTGGCTTGCATGTACCTCCGGCCTAAGACTGGTTCGTGGTGTTGGCAAGAATGGTTAAGAGATCCTAATAAGAGTTAAGTCAACATTCTCACAGCTCAACAGTAGCTCGTGAGGCAATTATGTATTTTATGCTCGAGTTACTGGTGCTGCTACAAAGTGTAGCTGAATTTGCAGTTGGGTCAAAAAATTTGTGTGTTTGAAATAGTTTGCTGTAATATGGCATTTTCCATATATAAGTGTACATCAGGTGGTGGTCAACTTGGGCTCCGTTTGGATGGTTGTGGTTCACTTATGTAATTGTTTGGCACTTAAATGGTGGGTTATGCCTTTCATTCAGATGGTCAGGTTGTGAGTATGTATTTTTTCGGTTATCTCGTGTACTATGGTGGAATTGTTCTATTATTTTTGGTCTTTGCCTCTTTAACTGTCTTGTTAAAGAGGTGGGATGCATTTATTTTGTATTGGTTTTTGTTGATTATAAAATGTTGACTTTGTAAAAAAAAATTACTCTTTTCGTCTTAAATTTATTATCGATAAATAAAAAACACATACAATTTAATATATGTGAGACAACTACTCTTTTCAACCTATACTTTTTAAGAAATCGCATATTATTCTACGAACTAAACTTTTTTCATTGATTGAAATTGGAAGGGAATAATTATTTTGAGACATACTAAAAAAAGTATGATAATAGGAGATAGTATATTCTAAGTTTTAATACTCAATTTTATTTTTTCTAAAACCCCTTTGCTAACATACGCCAAATCACGCTAACATACGCCGCATTACACAAAAATCCACCCCAAAATTGACACAGTATAAAACCCAAAAACGCAAATTGCTTCATTATTAATTCAATCATCACCACCTACACACACTTTCCTCTTCCAGTAAGCATCATCACCATCACCTTCTTCACCTCTTTAATTTAACTTATTATTAACTGTTTCTGTTTATAATGCTATGTTTATGTGATTTATAAATTTATTTATATAATATCTGATGAGACGCCGTTTACCGGTGACTAGTTCAACAGATCATATGGAAAAAGGAACAAACAAATCCCAACAATCTCGTGTTTGTGTCCTAGGTTTACTTTGTCTCTTTTTTTGGGGCTTTTTATTGTACTTTCATTTCGTCGTTATTGGCGGTAGATCTTACTCGCCTTTGCCCGATCCTATAACTCCTCATCCTGTCCCTAGAGACAAGACTCTAGTTATAGCTCAACCCGAAAACAAAACTCAACTAGTTAGTCATAGTTTATATAATGCTGATACTAGTACTGATAGTATAGATGATTCGGTTATAGATCAACCGAGAAAACGTGAGCCAGAGCCTGTTGTTGAGACTGGTGATGGTGATAGTACGGACTCGGTTGATCTACAGCCGATAAAACGTGAGCAAGAACTTGTAGTTGAGAATGGTGATGGTGGTAGGAAGGAGGAGGAGTATTTGTTTATGAAGGCGTTAAGGACGGTGGAGAATGTGAGTGATCCGTGTGGAGGGAGATATGTGTATGTGCATGATTTGCCGTCTAGGTTTAATGAGGATATGCTTAAGCAATGTAGGAGTTTAAGTAAGTGGACTAATATGTGTAAGTTTACTACCAATGCGGGGCTTGGGCCGCCATTGGAGAATGATGAAGGGGTCTTTTCGGATCATGGGTGGTATGCGACGAATCAGTTTGCGGTGGATGTGATTTTTAGTAATAGGATGAAGCAGTATGAGTGTTTGACGAAAGATTCGTCGCTTGCTGCGGCGATATTTGTGCCGTTTTATGCGGGGTTTGATATTGCGAGGTATTTATGGGGGTATAATATTTCGATGAGAGATGCTGCGTCAATTGATCTTGTTGAGTGGTTGCAGAAGAGGCCGGAGTGGGGGATAATGGGGGGCAAGGATCATTTTCTTGTTGCTGGTAGGATTACGTGGGATTTTAGGAGGTTGAGTGAAGATGAAAATGATTGGGGGAATAAGCTTTTGTTTTTACCGGCTGCTAAGAATATGTCGATGCTTGTCGTGGAGTCGAGTCCATGGAATGCTAATGATTTTGCTATTCCATATCCTACTTATTTCCATCCGTCAAAAGACGTTGAAGTGTTTGCGTGGCAGGATCGGATGATGGGTTTAGATAGGAAATGGCTGTTTTGTTTCGCTGGTGCCCCACGTCCCGATAATCCTAAGTCGATTAGGGGTCAGATTATTGATCAGTGCAAGAGTTCTCCTGTTGGAAAGTTGTTAGAATGTGATCTTGGTGAGAGCAAGTGTCATTCCCCTAGTAGTTTAATGCAGATGTTTCAGAGTTCGGTCTTTTGTTTACAGCCGCAAGGTGATTCGTATACTAGACGATCGGCTTTTGACTCGATGTTGGCTGGTTGTATCCCTGTTTTCTTTCACCCTGGTTCTGCATATACACAGTACGTGTGGCATTTACCAAAGAATTACTCAAAGTATTCCGTTTTCATCCCAGAGGACGACCTTCGGAAGAAGAATATCAGTATAGAGGAGCGACTCAGTCAAATCCCACAAGATCAGGTCAAGAAGATGAGGGAAGAGGTTATAAATCTGATCCCGGGGCTAATTTATGCAGACCCTCGTTCAAAGCTAGACTCTCATAAAGATGCTTTTGACGTATCTGTTCAAGCGATTATCAACAAGGTAACAAGAATGAGGAAAGACATCATTGATGGGCGTACGAATGACGATTTCATTGAAGAATTAAGTTGGAAGTATGCTTTATTAGATGAAGGTGAGTATGTTGGGGTCCATGAATGGGATCCCTTTTTCTCGAAACCAAAACCGAATGATGGAAACAGTGACTCAGACGGTTCTGCAGCAAAAGCAGCAGAGAATTCTTGGAAAAACGAGCAAAGAGACCACTCGTGATGAAGATGTAATGGAGATACATGATGTTAGAGGTTACGATCTAGTTTGTGGTCTGCCCATTCAGTTGTTGAAGCAGGAAGGGGATGGATTATAATTTTGCCACTAATACATAGTTCTTTCTTTTGTCAGATTGTTGATTATTTGTAATGATATCGTTATACACCTGCTATTACATAAACTCTTATTTCTCGTTTTAGTAGCACCAAAAAACCAAGAATGCGCAAGCGAAAAGATTACATTTATACTGTTTTATAGCTCTGTTGTCTTATTATTAGCTACTATCGTTTTATAAACATCGCTTACTGTCATTTAGACCATAATCAGAAGTTGTCTTCCAGACTGTGGAAGGCTTAACTGAAACCAAAATCAAGGCTTTTGCCTACAAGTACATACCACAAGAATGAAATGAGGGCGGGGTTGTAAATAGGATGGTGAATTTTGTGGTTATATGCAAATGGGTGGACTGGGTGATGCTAATGAGTCAAAATGGGTTGACCCGAAACTCTCTTTTTCCTAAATTTTGGATTTTCTTACAAAATTATGTGTGAAATATGATTACATAAATTATATTACTTCAATAGCTATCTAATCTACACATTATGAAACAGACTTTGGGTGAGTTTTAACTAATGGACCCGTGTGACCTGCTTCAAGCTTCTCTTTATTTTACCTTCAACCTGTTTGATATATAATGTAACCCGATTCGTCTTATAAGTAAATGAAAACAAAAATTGTTACGTCTACTTGTGGTTCATGGCAGTGGCATCCATGCTATATCTGCCAGTTTGTGAAGATGGAGGTTTTTGACTATGGTGTGGTGCCACTAGGAAAGAAAGTTTTCTGGGCTCACTTCCAGGCTGTAAACGTGTGTAGCACCACTTTTTTCACCTTTTGCCATTTGTTAGATACAGAATTTAGTATGAATAGAAAACAGTTGACTTTGTGGTCTGGATGTAATAGTCAAAGCGAACATTGTTCATTATCCAATATATATAAAACCCAGGAAGTGGATTAGCAAAAAACGTGATTAAGCAATCGTTAGCAGTTTCATAATGACGCAATGTGTGGCTAAAAAGAAGGCTGATACTGTTATTTCAACTGTTTGCATGATTAGGGAGCTAATTACACTTTGCTAAATGCCTAAACATGTGGCTACAAAGTCAGGTGCCACTGTTATTCCCACTGTAGCTGCACTGTAGCATCACTAACCACAGTTAAAAAAAAAAAAAAAAAAAAAAAAAAAAAAAACACAGACAGCCTCTCTCGAATCTTCTTCTCCACATTCACTCAAATACAAATCACCCACTCTAAAAAAAACCCAGATCCACAAATCATAAACACAGCCATAAAACTCTCATAAACACACATCACCCACTATTCCAGATTCTTCTTCACAAATTTTACAAGAAGATTAAATCCAAAGAAAAAAAATCAATTGAAGGTGCTAATTACAAGAAGATCAAATCCAAAGAAAAAAAATCAATTTTGTTTGTGGTTGTGTAACCGTTGTTGCTGCTGTCGCCCTTCTCCACCACCGCACCAGTTGCTCCGTGGTGCTGTTCTCGACCACCGCCACTTGCTGCCGTTTTCCACACGGTATGGATTTTTGTGCTTTACTTTTGGTTAATTGATGATTTAATTTAAATATTTGTTTCAATTTTATTTGTATTTCAAATTAGGGTTTTGTTAATTTTGGGGTTTTGTTGATATACATAATTTATTAGAAACCAAGATGATGATTATCTGGATATCAATATTTACTAACGGATTACATATCAATATTTACTTAGAGGTCACAACATACATGGTTTAGTCATAAAAGAATGTGAGAGATTAATTAATTTGATTCCTGGATTTGGAGTAGACATATAAGATAGATTGGATAATGCGTTAAATTTGTGTCTTGAAGCTCTTGATCATGTCGCGGTGTTGCTTTATATGATAGTTTAATAAGTAAAATAGTAAAATACCATATTTATAATATGAATGTTCAGTGCTTCTAAGGTATGTATACTTGATAGCTTATCTCTACATGATTTGTAATAGATGTTCTTATTTTTGATGAGTATTGCTTTGATGTTGGAATGATGAATGTGACTCTTACCTGAGAGTTTGGTTTGAAAGGCAGACAATCATCATGAAAACTTAAAAGTTTAACATGTTTATGACAACTAAAAATTTTAAAATCGGAATCGATTTTATGTCTTATGTGCAGGTGGAACATGATGGGTGAAAGCGGTTTGTATCTTGGCGAGGCATCACGATCATGTTCGTGTTTGCAGCCATGGAAGCAGGTTCGCAAACCCTTTTATCCGGTTACACCCCTGTCTCCTTTATAATGTTGGCATAGTTAACAGCCATTACGGAATAAGGATAATTTTGTGACTTGAACTCTGCACACAGATCTAAGGCAGCTATTTGTTGCAACATTTTAGTGCCTTTGGCTGCTATATTTGTTCTATATCTAGGATACCGTTGAATTTTTTTCGAATGATAGGACTTATTGGCATTCTTTTCCAGAAAATAGGGATATTTTTGTGGCAATATCCCCATTTTCTGGAAAGGAATGCCAATAAGTCCTGTCATTCTCCTTCTGTTCTCGGCTTAATCTATGATATTGTGAAGCGGTATCAAGCTAACAAGGCATCGATAATAGGTAAACGCATTTCATTTATACACTTATATTTATTCATTGTTAGTATGCACTTCATTTTTACTATAGGCTACGTATTTTTAGTATAGCTTTTGACAGTCCATTGGGTATATAGTAACTACTAAACATAATGGGCTGTGATGATTGCTGAGATTTGTGGGGAAACGAAATAGGCTGTTGAAAATGTGAACGTAGTAGCGAGGCAATCACCAGACAGCATAGTGTAAATGGTAACTATATAGTAGATTAGGTTCGGTTGGTACATATATTCTTCAGTTTCCTAAATAGTTGATCATCAATAGCTTTTCTAAATTATAATGTCTGTGTGTTTGTGCTTTGAATGGTGCTGCAGGTGTGTACATTGCTAACAGAGTCAGGGAGGACCAGAGGACAATAGTGCACACCTATAGTTGAGATTTTTGTTAAAGTATAAGGAAATCGAAAACACGGGTTAAATCAAGTAGCACACCTCCTAAACATTTGATTTAAAGAAGCCAAGGAAGAACAATGAGGCTGAAGATGCAGGTTCTGTGGATATAGTGGGGATTGCTTTTATTTCAGGTAACTTTATGATAAGTTGTTTAAGTGCTTTTGTCTCTTTCATTCTACTCGGTGTTAATGTTTAAATGGAGGAATAGTGGTTTTCAAAATCAGTTATGTATTTTCAGATTGTTTGTCAAAGAGGTAATGGCAAGCCCTTTAGGACTCAGTTGTTAGTGTAAGTCTCAATGTGGTACATTTTTATTAGTTATTGAATCTGTTGTTCAATATATTTTTCCATGAGATTATCTTTTTCTGATGATGGATTTTTCTTAATTATTTGCACTAACATATTAACAAAGAGATAGTTGAAATTAGCCAACTTTACATTAATGTCAACCGAGGTATAATATTGGGTAATTTGGTCGTGCTATGTGGGAAGGTCAGAATAGCCAATGAGTTGGTAACCAAAGAAAATACAAGGCTTTAATTTTCACATTACATGCCTATTTAATCTTATTCTTTAGTATACGGTTTGTCAAACTTTTTATATATGTGAGCAACCCTTTTGACTTATAAATAGATTATTATGCCGTTTTCATGTTTATTAGGTAAAGTCAGCTCTATATATCTTCATTTACACATGTTTGTGTCATTATGTTTGTGTAACGATACTGCATATATTGTATGCTTAGAATTTCTTCGTTTGACCCGTTAGAAAGCAAAACTGACCCATTAACTAAATGGAGCAAACTTACCACATCTAAACTCATTAGTTGTTGTGCCTGTTGAACGTTCTCAGTTGTTGATGTAATGTGTTTTACTATGCTTGATGTGTGATTCTTTATACGGGTCGACAAAGCTTTGATAACAAAACTATAGCTACATTGGACTATTTACTGAAGCAATCTAAATATACAATCTGCACTTGGAACCATCGAACCTGATCTGAGATATAGAACTTCAGCAACAAAATATTTTACAAAGGTATACATAGCTGTGTTGTTTTTAAATCTTAATGTCGCTTTCAATTATCATATTGAGGATTTTATTTGTTCAGGTTATAATACCCGCAAAACACCATTTACTTGAAATTTTGTTTTCTAATATGTTCCAGGTCACAGAGTTGAAACAAATGAAAGGAGCACAGTTGAAAGATCTGATATGTACATTTACAGGTCAGTTGTCGTCTTTGATTCGACTTTATATGCAGGTCAAGCTATTAAACAAAATTGCGTCAGCTACAGCTTTCGGCCAAACCGATGGCAACAAAGTATTGACCGATTTGGTAGAGGAACTACAGGAACCAACTATTGCTGTTGAGCTTAGATTAAAAATAGATCAAAATCATGCTAATCTCAAAGGAGGGTATGTTGCATTTGGATCCGACATTTAAAAAAAAACTCCAGTTAACTATGAAGGGGTTAACAACACTTGAAGATAGCAATGTTTGAATCAGTAGACTGCTCAAACCTAAGAAGATAATCTGTTTTTGCTATTACTTTTCAGGTAATTTTTTTTATGTTGTCCAATTCTATGAATGTCAATTTTTTGAGTTTGAATTTAGGAATAGATATGTGATATTCATCATTTTCTGGTATGTTTTGGTTTTAGTATGTCGTCAACTTCATTGATTCTAACAATTTTCATTGCATTGAAACTGATATACAACAGATAAGTTAATGAAGAAGCAGGAAGTTGCCAACACAAGGGGCCAAAGAAGAAGCCAAAAGAGATGTCCAACGTTCTTTGCAATTTGAGGTAACTCCTTACAGATTCAAACTTAATTTGTTTCAATAATATGTTCTATTACTATGCTAATTAAAATCTGATTCAAGATCCATTGTTACTTGCATATGCTTAGTGAAATGACAAACGCTAATAACACCATAGATGATGGCATGCACGCACATTAGTTATAAATGTTATATGTATATAAGAAATACAGGTTAAAATACAAGAAATCTGCCAACGCATAAATGAGCTATTTGCAAATCAATGAACAAGTTGCATATTACACCATAGCAGAATGTGTTATTGTGTCCATAAGCTTTTAATCATATGATATAATCAAGTACTTTTGGTAAATTTGCAGACTGAAGACAGGAGAAAGACCATGATGTGAAACATAATTGGCACCATTTGCAACAGATGAACATTAATACTAGACAGATTACATTCGTACGCAGCATGTGTTTGTGCAAATATAACGAATTTTACTATTAATATTCTGTATACTGTTCTGTTAACTCAAAACTGCTATAAACATTGATTCATATTCAAACTGTTCTTTGCCGTCATAAATTCATTACGTATAATACAATTACAGCTTTATAATATTGTTACTACCATTTCCAGTTTCCAACACTTACTACATACTTCTTTAGCAAAACACCCCGCTGCAACGCGCGGGCTTCCATACTCGTTATATATATATATCGGGAGGTACTATATAAACGGGGTCTAGTTTGACCCCGTCCATAGCTTCTTTTTTTTTGTCAGTTTTTTGTTTTTTTTTCTCTGTTTTTTTCTGTTTTTTGTCCTATGCTGTATTTTTTTTTTTTTTTTTTCCCAAAGTTAAAGTAATAAGTGTTTTATTTTTATTTTTTGTGTCTTTGTATTTTTTTGTCCAGAAGAACTGCAGATTCCACAATCCATACACACAAAAGTGAAACACAAAGTTAAAAGTGCCATTGTCCAAGTGCAGATTCCACACAAACACAAAAGTGAAACACAAAGTTAAAAGTGCAGATTCCACACAACACAAAGTGCAGATTTCGTCATCGCCTTATAGGCTCAGATTTGAAAACGTAATAGAAAAAAATGTAGATTTTTAGTAAGGCTCGGATTCGAAGGTTGCAAAGTGATAAAATATCACTTTGCCATGCCATTCGGTTTTGAAGGTTGCAAAGTGATAAAAATATCACTTTGCCATGTGTAGGGTATTCACAATGCAAGAATCACTTGTGTGAGGCTTGTTTGGATCGAACTATGTAAGAATTCTAGAGAGAAGTGGGAGCCTTTTAGTGAGAGAAAGAAACTTGTGTAATATTAGCTTCAAAGGTCCAACCCTTCCCATGTGTGGGAAGGGGTATATATACTACTACATATTGCGTCCCTAGTGGACTGTGGAGCGAGCTGACAGTGGGGAAAGCCCCGACCCACCCCACAAATATAGATACTACTAATACTAATACTAATAATATTAAGCTACTGATAATATTACAGATAATCCTACGAGCTATGATGATCTAATAAATACTCGGGGTGACCGAGTCTTCTGCTGAATATTCATATTCCTAACAATCTCCCCCTAAGGGAGGTCACCCCAGAAGTAATGTTCTGAAATTCAGCACTTCTTCCTTGGATCTTGACATCATAGCTCGTACTCATTGAATCTTCAATGTAATAGATTGCTGTGCAAACGTCAGTGATCTGAAGATGACTTCTCTTTTGTCTTGGATGAACTTTGAAGAATCTCTGAACGTATTATCCCACTTGAGTCTCCAAGTCATCTTTCAGTATTAATACTCCATGTGATGAAATAAACTTAGAGCCTACATGCTCACACGATATGGGGTCATGATCTTCAGCATCAGAGTTGGCAGAAGCTGTGTTGAAGGTCGTCTAGGATGATCATGACTTCTTTGATGATGATGTAGTGTGAACATGTGGTGATGGATTGGCATCTTTTCTGCAACCAGCTACAACAGCTACCAGCTACAGCATTCCACTGCTACAATCGCCAGAAGTTCCTGCATACGACAGTTAGCAATAATTCGACCGGTACTTACAAGTTTGGACTTCGAGATAGTCAACAGCATAGTGTGAAAACTCTCTCTAATCCTTACCAAGACCGTTCCTAATCGAAAACCCACAGAGGGCTTTTTAAGATTTTACCGTAGTAAATCAACGATTAGGTGAGTCGCTGGAGATCACTCCACGACTGTAGACCGGTTGAAACCGCCGCGACCACTAAGCGTAATCCACGAGGAATTACCGAAGTGACCTGCTTTCAGGGCTGCTTGATGTTGACCCTGGCAGGAATTTCCATTCAATCATTGAGAATTACATAAGTAAGTTCCCTCATAAATGTTCTGGCAGATTGCTAAGATCTGCGTAGGACTCATGATATTACAACTGGTGTCCTTAATGTTGAACAACCAGTGTAGAAATAATTCGTGTCCCTATGAGATCTTATTCTGTATCTCGGGGCTCTAGACTCGATAGTGCGTTTTGATTTAGTGAGCGGAGGCTGGAGAGGACTGCCACCTTTTCAATATCATCTAACTCGGAGTGAGAGAGATGATAGGAATGTATTGAACTCCGTGACAATTGAAACAAGAATCCTTTGAGGGACCTTGAGTGGCTAGGGAGGGTTGTGCAGCGTATCACTGGGTCCATGATACTTTGTCTTCAATGCCAGCAATCAACTAAGTGATTCTGACAGCATATGTATTGACCCGGTTTCTGCCTAAGTTGTAAGGAGGGCTATTTCTTTTCACCCTTTATCTTTACAATTCTTTTTCATTCCTCAACCCCTTCAGTGCTTACCGAGACTTCCTTACTAGTACCTTGTTGGGTTTGTTCCAGTACTAGCTCCATCTCAGTCGGCACTTTTCCCTCATTCACTTTTCTCCTTTTTAATCATACCTAAGGACTTCTACACTAACTAGTGGATTGTCCCTGGGTAGATCCCTCCGGCTCTGGCAGGATCGTGGGAACTTGAGCCTAACCTAACCATCCTTATAACTCCATGCATTAATTAAAATGGTCGGTATTTGGTGTACTTCCACGATTGCCATAAACCAAATCTTTGAAAAAATCTCTCAAAGTGTTCATGATTCTGAAACACATTTTTGCAAACACTTGAGAGTTTTATATTTTTCAAATCCTCCCTCTCAACATGTGCTCGGTTGATTGTTTTATAAATTTGCACATGTTAGGTAGAGCTCGCACTTTTTGAATTGATCCACTTTCAGTGAACATGACCGATTCGAGACACGCTTACATCACTGGTTAGACCAGCTTGAAATTATTACCCGTCCTGGTCAAGTCCATAGAAAGTTTCTCGAAACGGTACACTCTACTCAGATACATCTTTTTCGAGACACGCTTACATCACTGGTTAGACCAGCTTGAAATTATTACCCGGCCAAGACGTATCCTTTCGATTGATGACAATTCAAGTTTCGTCAATTCTTTTGTTGATTCTGAGTCACAGCCACATGCGATGCCATAATCCATTGTTTTGTAAAACCATTTGCTCCCCCTCAATATATGCATTGATATAAGAAAGATTTTCGTACTTATGGAGGAGCTTGCTTTTATGTCCAAAACATTTTGCTCCCCCTCAATATGTGCCTTGATATACAAAATGGTTTAGCACATACGGGAGAGCTTACATTAATTGCCAAATCATCACATTTTATCAGAATTTCCTATTTAAATCACATTCTCTCCCCCGATCAAAAATTTCAAACCATTTGAGATTTGTGATCCCAATTGATTTAAATGCGTTTAGAAAAACATTCGAGAGAAAATGTGGTCAGGTTTAAATGTATTCTGATTTAGGAGCATACGATGCTCCCCCTGAAACAACGAGAGAGTGTCACTGCTGATGTTGCACAAATTTGGTAAGGTGTCGGAAATTTGAACAAATATGCTCCCCCTCAATTAATGACCCGTTTTCCATTAAAAGAGCTGTAGTCATTCAATTGAGCGACGGACATTTGTGAAAATTTAGTTCATTTTACCACCTTGTGTAACATCAAGACTCTCTTGAGGGATCTAACAAGATAGAGAATCTTGATGAAAAGAAGACTTCTCTTCTTATATACGAAGTGATGCACTGAAACGTACATCAAGTCGGGAGAACATGGATATAAAGTAATCCATGCCCAGGTGAACATCACCCGGTTGGAGAAACAGCTGTCTTTTTGGCGACATGCTTTCCCCATTGTACAGTGCGGGTTGCAGTATGAAGTAACTGCAAGCCATTTAGACATGTTTTAACTGATTATAACTTCTGCTCGAGCTTCATTTAAGAGTCCGTGCCATTGTTGAATGACATTTCTAGATACGTAAATGTTATCGATAAACAGAAGACATGCCTAGGTAGAACTATTTTTTTTTGTATTTTCTGATTTTTCGATTTTTTTTATGGTTTTTATAGGTTTTATATTTTTGTATTTTTCTTTTAGATTTAAGATATATACAACTATGTACAAGGATATAAGAAGACAATCCTTTACTCCTCCTTTTCTTCCTGAAGACACTTGAGGGTTTCAGGAGTCATGCTTTTCATGCCAAGGCGTGGGAGAATAAACTGAAACCTTTCCCTTGGGAGGGCCTTGGTGAAGATGTCAGCTAACTGAAACTCTGTCCTCACGAAGTATAGCTCCACAATTCCTTTTTCCACCTGTTCCCTGATGAAGTGATGCCGGATGTCGATGTGTTTTGACCTGGAGTGCTGAACATTGTTACAACAAAGAGCAATGGCGCTTTTGTTGTCACAATATAGGGGAATTTTGTTGTATGAGAATCCATAGTCCGAAAGCTGTGATCGCATCCAAAGGATTTGTGCACAGCAAGCAGACATAGCAATGTACTCAGCTTCAGTAGATGATATGGAAGTACTCATCTGCTTCTTAGAAGACCAACTAACCAACTTTTCCCCTAAAAATTGAGCTCCTCCTGAAGTACTTCGACGAGTGTCTTGACAACCCGCATGATCAGCATCTGCGTATGCCGTTAACTCCATTGCAGTGTCCTTAGGATACCAGAGACCCATATGAACTGTGCCTTGAAGATATCGGAAGATCCTTTTCACAGCTTCAACATGCTTCTTGGTTGGTCTGGATTGATACCGAGCACACATACACACAGCAAACAGAAGATCTGGTCTGCTAGCCGTGATGTACATCAAAGATCCAATCATGCTTCGATACTGTGTGATATCAACTGGAATCCCTGAAGGATCTTCATCCAGCTTCGTTCTATCAACCATGGGGGTGTCAACAGGTTCACTTGAATGGAATCCAAACTTTTTCAGGATCTCGTTGGCGTATTTGGATTGATTGATGAATATGCCTCCGGGACTTTGAGAAACTTGTAGTCCTAAGAAGAATGACATTTGTCCCATCATGGACATTTGGAACTTGGAATTCATCTCCTTTGAGAAACTATCACATTCACCAGGATCTGTTGAAGCAAAGATGATATCATCTACGTATATCTGAACTAGCAGTAGATGGTTTCTTGATTTCCTGGTGAATAGTGTAGGATCAACAACACCCTTGGAGAATCTGTTCGCTAGGAGGAACTTGGACAATGTATCATACCATGCCCTTGGCGCCTGTTTTAGCCCATAAAGAGCCTTCTTCAAGCGGTAAACATGAGTAGGGTGTTCAGCATCCACGAATCCCTCAGGTTGACTCACATAAACTTCTTCCTTTAAGTCACCATTCAAGAATGCCGTTTTGACATCCATCTGGTAGACTATCATATTACGACTCGCAGCATTTGCCAGGAAGATTCTTATGGCTTCAATTCTAGCAACCGGAGCAAACGATTCTTCAAAATCAATGCCCTCTTCTTGTCTAAACCCTTTAGCAACTAGCCGTGCCTTGTTCTTTAGGACATCACCATACTCGTCAATCTTCACTTTGAAGATCCACTTCAAGGCAATGATCATTGCACGCTCCGGAGGAGGCACTAATTCCCAAACTTCAAGTCGATCAAATTCATGGATTTCATCCTGCATGGCCTGGAACCAGCAATCTTTAGTCATTGCTTCTTTGGCATCCTTTGGTTCGACTTTAGACAGTACGGAATTGAAGAAGCACCATAGTGCATCAGTGGCTAGTTGATTACGTGTAGATACTGGACGTGAGGGATTGCCAATGATGTTGTCGATTGGATGATCACTGGTCCATTTCCTGAGATGATCGTGAGGTTGATGGTTATGAACAGATGTAGCAGTGCTGTGTTCCTCAGGTAAGAATGTGTCTGATGAATGTTCAGGAGCAAATATGTTTTCAAAAGGAGCCTCTTCAACAGGAGCAAAAGGATTAACTCCCAAAGGATTATTATCTGAAGATTCTTGCATTACTGGAGAAGTTTGAGTGTTTGATGTCGAAGGCGATTGACTGGCAGGAGGAGCATTGTGACTGACTGATACTGAAGCTGCAGGGCCTTCTGAGCCTTGTGGGGCTTGAACCTCATCCATAGGAATTGTATCTGGTTCACTCGGGATGGTTCCATTCGTTGGCTCAAAGTATTCATCAAACATAGGATCAAATAACTTCTTCAACTCCTCACATGTAGGAGGCACATAAGAATCTGCATGCGTGGAATTCTGTACAAGTCCTGAACTAATGGGTCCAGGAGACAAAAGGTGAAGATCGGGTCCAGAACTGATTTGTCCTGAAACAGGTAGCTCACTCAGCTCATCGAACGTAACATGAATGGTTTCCATGATTTTACGGGTCCTTTTATTGTAGATTCGATACCCTTTACTGTCAGGTGCGTATCCAACGAAAATACCTATATCTGCTTTAGCTCTTAACTTTCCCAAGTCTTGACTATCATTAGTTGGATAGCAAAGAGCACCAAACACACGCAGAAAGGAAAGATCTGGTTTCTTGTTATGAAGTAACTCGAAGGGAGTCTTCTCATGAACCGGATGAATTAGGGATCGGTTTTGAGTGTAACATGCTGTTGCTATAGCTTCTGCCCAGAGAAACATCGGTGTCTTTGAAAATATAAGCATGGTTCTTGCAGCCTCCACCAGAGTACGGTTCCTTCGTTCAACCACCCCGTTCTGTTGAGGAGTGCGAGGGATACTTTTCTGATGCGTGATGCCAATACTTTCATAGAAATTACGGAGTTGTTGGTTAACAAACTCAGTACCATTATCTGTGCGAATGATTCTGACAGTTTTATCTAGCCTTACTTGCAGCTGTTTTATCAGTTTAATGATAACCTCTGGAGTTTCGTCCTTGGTTCTCAAAAACTTTACCCATGTGAACCGAGAATAATCATCTACTATCACCAGAACATACTTCTTTCCATTTATGGTTTGTATTCTCATTGGACCGCACAAGTCCATGTGGAGGGTGTGAAGAACTTCCAAGTTGGTGTTGACGGTTTTAGGCTTGTGGGTTTGTTTCTTGCTTTTACCCAGTTGACATGCAGAGCAGAGATGATCTTTCTCATATTTCAGTCTGGGCATCCCTCTAACAAGATCTTTACGGGAAAGATTATTTATGGTACCGAAGTTCAAGTGGTTCAGACGACGATGCCACAGCCATGATTTTGTTTTAGAGGCTTTAGAGAGCAAGCATATGGGAGAGGACTTCAACATTTCTTCAATTGAAATGGTGTATAGATTGGTGCCCCGACTGCCCTTGAGGAGATCTAAACCATCCAATTCTCTGACGAAACATGTATGCTTTCTGAAAGCCACTTCCAGATCTGAATCACAAAATTGACCCACAGAAAACAGATTGTGTCCTAGTCCTTCCACATAATATACCCTTGAGATTACACTATTACCAAACACATAATCTCCATAACCCATGATAGCACCAAAGTGGTCGTTCCCAAATCTAACTGTCCCGATAAACTTTTTCACGAAGTTCTTGAGCCGTGAGCGATCTCCAGTCATATGTTTTGAGCAGCCTGAGTCCAAATACCACAGGACGATTTGTACGACCTGCATTTGAAACCAGACAACAATGGATAACTGAAAAATGTGGATCCCCAAGTGCAATTGGGGTCCATTTGGTCAGCACACACATATTCAGGAACTACAGATTTCACAGATGCTACTATCTTTTCTGTGGAGACAGAACCTGAGACAGGACAAGACCTAGATGGAGGGCATTGTGATTCTAAAGGCAAGATTCTACCAGTGGGTCTCCATTCCTTAACTTTTACAATTTTATGCTTATTCATTTTAGGTAACGTGCACGGTTGTCCTAAATTGAATTTCCTTCCAGTGGGTCTCCATTGATAGCCTATGCTAGCAAATGTTTTTCCTGTTGCTTTCCAAACCTTTTTGCATGCTTTAGTTATCCTACCATTCTTAACATGGGATGATGCAGAAGACATCAGAAAAGACACAACACATTCATCATGATTAGCAGAAATTAAACAATTGTCGCAAGTTTTACAGATAGCATTAGAATTCGAATTAATTACAGTACTTTTGATACTAGAATCAACACGATTCATCCTACTCATTGTAAACTTATTGTTCCTAGGTTGAGCTTCTACATTCTTCAAGTGATCATTCTTAGCTGGCGCAGTCATATCCTTTCTTTCATTTCCTCTAGACCTTGACCCGCTAGCTTGGGTGTCACTTTTTACTCCTGTAGAAGCATCGAAGGTAACATTAGTTTGTTTTTCTGCCTCATGCCTTCTTGATAATGATGTGTTGGGTTCTGATGTTTTGGGTGGTAGGTCAAAGGCTACATACTTGTTCACCACATTAGATGATGATGCAACAAATCTATCTCTATGGCCTCTGAACTTAGGAATTGAGCCTATGGCATATTCTAAGTTTTCCTGAATCCTTTTCGTGAGTTTGCATGCATAGACAACTGCTTGATCAAGTGGCTTATCATTCCTATCCTCTTCAACTACCTCACGAAGTGAGTCAAGACCTTCTCTAAGATGATCTAGATATGTTTGATGGGCAAGGCTGTTATTTCTAATCTTAAACGGAATACGCCCAACATCAACATCATACTTTTTACAATCATTAGCCTTTGGTGTATCACAGTTACAAGTGGTGCATGGCATTTTACCTTTCACCCGAGCCTTAAGATTCTCAATTTCATTTGTCAAAGAGGTTATTTGATCATTATGATTGCTTCTTGTAACTTTAATAGAATCATATAACTCTTTGAAATGTTGTTTAACCTTTGAATTTTCTTCTCGATAACACTCATTTTCATAATGTAACTTATTTATGGTGTTTTGATATTGAAAATTCTGAGAATCTGAAGACGAAGGTTTATTGGTGCCATATACTTCACACTTGTTGGATTTCAATTGGGCAATTTGGGCCCTCAGCAGTCGAATCGTGTTCGTGTGAGCTTGAATTGTCTCATCTCGTTTGCTTAATTCAAAATAAGTATCAAACTCAGGAGCATCCGAGGATGTCTTGACATTTGATATTTTGCATTTTTCTTCTAAGTGTTGATGTTTGAGTTGCAAATTCAGATAATCAACTTCTAGTTTTGAAAAACGTTTAACCATGTTATCATGGTCATCATTTTGAATTTTTTCAAGCAATTTCAAATTCTCCCCCTCAAGCTCAACAACACGATTCTGGGTGACATTTAACGCAATAGCATACTCATTAAATTGACAAGCAGACAATGCAGAATCAGTGACAGTGTAAAATACATCTTGTGCAATACATTTAGCAATCAAGTTGTCATTAGTAATGAGTATGTTTTTTCTTTCAATCTCTCGACTCTTAAGTTCTATTGCATGTTCATTCACCTCATTTTCCATATCTTTAAACACTACTTTCATTTCATTTATTTCGGCTTTAAGGGCAGTTTGCAACCCTTCAAAGTGTTCTTTAAGTAGTTTAAAGAATGGCATGACCTCAGTTAAGTAACACCTTTTTGCATGTTCAAAACACCTTTCCCCCTCAGTAATGCCAGTGGGTGTGATTCTCTTCTTACATGTTTTATCGAAATCAGCAAACAGTTGCCAAAGCACATATAAGCTAATAAAGGTTTTGCATTCAGTGGGAAGAGACAAAGGCACCAAATTCCTAGGTGTATTGGGAGGATACATCGTTATGGACGCAACTTTTCTAATGAGGGGGGTGTTGGCCTTAAGTTTTTCTACCTTAAGTGTTTCATTATCTTGTTTCCAAAATATCTGCTCAGGTGTTAACTTCGTTTGAGGAGCAAACACAGTCAAACGATTTTCCTCATAATAATCATGGGGTTTGATTATTATTCGTCTGGCTATGCATTCGGGATCCCTCATTTTCTCATTCATTTTTTCCCTCGTTTTATCACTTAACTCATCCTCTTCATCAGTGTAGATATGCTCAGGTTGGTCATGAATAGGCTTAATCATCACATTACCATCATATAGGGCTGGTTGAAGTACTTGCATACCCTTAAGGATGGTTGACTTTGGTTCACCTATCATGATTTTACTATGCTTATCACTCAACTTTCTGTGCTTATGAATCATTTGAGCAGTTTGTATGGTTTGATTTTGTGTGTACAACTTATCTTCAAGCTTATTTTTTAGCGTCTTGAGTTTAGAGAAATCATTTAAAAGAGTTGTTTCTTTTTGTTTGAATTCTTGCTTAAGTGTTGTTACACACTTTTGTGCATCCTGTTTCTGTTTGTCAGACTGTTCTAGCTGACTTTTCAAAGAACTTAACTCTATTTTTAATGTTTCTTCTCGCACTCTAGACTCTTTAATAAGTGTATTCATTTGACCCTCTAATTTCTGCTCACGATCATTAAGTTCAAACTTAGCACGCTGTTCATACATAGCAACTTGTTCTTTATAGATGTTAAGTCTAGTGATCAAGTTATTATCAGGGACAGACAATTGGTTCTCATGGTACACACAAGCATTATCTACATTACTTGCATTATCTAAGGCACATGCATTACTCATAGCACACACATCATTATTGACAAAGGATTCACCATTTGGTACATCAGGCGAGTTGTTGCTATTCAAATACTGTTCATATGAGACAATATTGCTATTTTCCATATCAACATCACTTGAGTCAGAAACAACTGCCTGATGTACTTCTTCGGGAATCTGATGTCCCTCGACAATATTATATGTGTCATAAATTTTTAGTACCTCAGAAATCACGGATGCATTAGAAGAACCAGCTTGACGAGATGAGGCCAGGGAAGACAAGTTAGCCATGAAGATTGTTTGAGCAGTAGGTTCATCATCCACATCAGAGTCAAATGCATCACAGTCATCTGCCTTGAAGATGTTAGGATCATTAAGTGCCAGATCCTGAACAGGCTTCTCATCCACATCTTCATCAAAAGTATTTCCTCCATCTCCTGCCAAGAACAATAACTCTTCCTCATCCAATACAGCACCATTTTCTTGAGCTTGCATTAACAGCATCTTGTCTTTGAAGTAATCTGAGTTCTGAGGACGTTTAGGTTGATTGCAGTTTCTAGCAATGTGTCCAAGCCCCCCACAATTATAACACTTGATCTGTTTCCCTTGCCCCTGATTGGCATTCCCTGCTCTGTTCTGCCCATAACCTCGACCCATGTTTCTGCCAGCTCTCCCTTGCACATTCTGGACCACAATTTTCCCGTCCTCCACCATTGCTAGATTGCGTGGGTTGGAAGAATTCCTTAACTGATTGTTGGTCTGAGGGAGTGATGCTTGAAACTGTTGAACCAGTAGAGATACTTGATTGGTGAGGTTGTCAATCATTTTGTCGGTCTGAGAGTAGCCTGAGTCAAGTTGTGAACTCATAGCAGGTACTTGTGAGTGAAGTTGGTGATAGCTTGGATTGGGTGATGATTGGATTGTTGGTTGTACATTTGTCATGAAAGCCAGTGGGTCATTCGTAGTTGAAGGATTCAACTTTTCTCTCAGCACCCGATCATAGGCAGCATGCTTCTCATGTTGTTGCAGGTAAGCATACAGCTGTTCATAGTTAGTCTCCCTTAAACCTTTGTTGAGTTTGACGGCAGTAACAAATCTGTCCCATTCCGGAGTCATGTTGTTCACAAACTTTGAGTTAAGTTGGATGTTGGGCATAGTCATTCTGATCATCCTCATATCATTCACCAACTTATGAAATCTCACATAGTAATCTGTGACATTTTCTCCTGGGTTCATTTTGAAATGCTCGAACTCATCATACAGCTGTGACTCACGATCTTCCTTTGTGAGTTCTGACCCTGCCAACAACATTTTAACGTTGTCCCACACAGCCTTGGCTTCAGTGTTAAAATTGATGAGCTTGTATACATCCTTTGGAAGACCTTGAATAACTATGTTGGAGGCTCTAATATCGGCATCATACCTCTTCTTTTCTTCTTCATTAAGATCATTGTAGTTTCTAGGTCTGTCGATGCCCCAAGTTACAGTACCATCTTCACCAGTTGTAACAACGTCTCTGGTGGTACCCATCTGATAAGGTCCTTCGTCAATTGACTTAAGAATGTTAACACCATTATCTTTTCCCAAGCAGTAAAGTCTAATTCGTTGTGCCCAAGACTCATAATCCGTCCTATCTAGCATAGGTGGACGAGTGTCAGATCCTGCTGCTTGAATATCATCTGATGATGTACTTGATGTGGTAGCCATAGTAACTACGGGATTTTACTGATCTTGTGATTTAACCGAGAAATCGAATCTTTCGCGGGAATTTCTAAAATCACCAAGACACAAACCGCCTAGACAAACAGCGTAGACACAAACCGCGTATGTGCCTAAGAGACAAACCGAGTTCACACAGGAGACACAAACCGCGTGTGCGCCAAAGAGACAAACCGAGTTCACACCAAAGACACAAACCGCGTATACGCCAAATAGACAAACCGAGTTCACACCGGATATACAAACCGCGTATGTGCCAAGAGACAAACCGAGTTCACAATAGAGATACAAACCGCGTTGACACAAACCGCGTAAGCGCCAAATAGACAAACCGAGTTCACACCGGATGTACAAACCGCGTTGACACAAACCGCGTGTGCACCTTAGAGACAAACCGAGTTCACACCAAATGTACAAACCGCGTATGCACAAATAGACAAACCGAGTTCACACCGGATATACAAACCGCGTATGTGCCAAGAGACAAACCGAGTTCACAGTGGTGATACAAACCGAGTTCACACTAGATACACAAACCGCGTAGACACAAACCGCGTGTGCGTCAAAGAGACAAACCGAGTTCGCACCGTAGACACAAACCGCGTACGCACCGTAGAGACAAACCGCGTTGGCTCAAACTTCCAAACCTGTCACTATCAATGCCGTTTGTCCTTTTGCCTAAACTAGTATAAAGACAAACCGAGTACTCGATGCTACACAAACCGCATTCAAGAATCGTCCAAACAACACAAACCGCATCCAAGAACTCTTGAAAGAAAAACCCTCGAATCACCCACAAACACCACACGAGCCTTAAATCTGTGAATCCAAACACTAAATACCACTCTAATACTAATCTTAATCAAGAAAGTACAAAGAAAAACAACTTCTAATCACTAAACAAAGTACAAAATGAGATTTATGCTACTAAACAAACAAAATAAAAAAAACTTAAAACTACAAGTCGAATCCAACAAGAAAACCTCAAGAACTACACTAATTCGTGAATACCAACTCTCATGGACCTAACCATGGCTCTTGATACCAATTGTAGGGTATTCACAATGCAAGAATCACTTGTGTGAGGCTTGTTTGGATCGAACTATGTAAGAATTCTAGAGAGAAGTGGGAGCCTTTTAGTGAGAGAAAGAAACTTGTGTAATATTAGCTTCAAAGGTCCAACCCTTCCCATGTGTGGGAAGGGGTATATATACTACTACATATTGCGTCCCTAGTGGACTGTGGAGCGAGCTGACAGTGGGGAAAGCCCCGACCCACCCCACAAATATAGATACTACTAATACTAATACTAATAATATTAAGCTACTGATAATATTACAGATAATCCTACGAGCTATGATGATCTAATAAATACTCGGGGTGACCGAGTCTTCTGCTGAATATTCATATTCCTAACACCATGCCATTCGGTTTTCGTCATCGCCTTATAACCAAAAGTGAAACACAAAGTTAAAACCATTGTCCAAGTGCAGATTCCACACAATTGCACACAAGGGTTATATCCAAATAGGGGGGGGGGGCTGGATATCAGATTGTTAACACAATCCACAAAAGCAGATTCCACAATCCACAAAAGCAGAAAGCACAGATTGTTAACACAATCCACAATCACAAATTGATACAAGCATGTCGCAAAACAGTAAGATTCCCAAACTGCATGCCCGTAAAAAACAAACAAGCCCAACAGTAAGATTCCCAAACTGCAGCTTTGCTCGATTATAAACAAAGCTCAATCACAAGCAAAGCTCACAACAAACACTACAACCATATCAAAAACAACCACAGAACCACAAACACTACAACCATATCAACAACAACCACAGAACCACCAACTAGAATCCACCAACACATAATCACCAACCATAATCACCACACATAATCACCACACAGAACCACCAACCACAATCCACCATCAAATAATCACCCAACACAGAACCACCAACCATAATCCACCATCAAATATTCACCCACAACAGAACCACCAACCATAATCCACCATCAAATATTCACCCACAACAGAACCACCAACCATAATCCACCATCAAATATTCACCCACAACAGAACCACCAACCATAATCCACCATCAAGAAGTACAAAAAGTACAAATAGCCACAAATAGCCACACCGTTTATATAGCCAAATAGGGCCCGTTGATACAACCATATCAACAACCACAGAACCATCAACAAATGTCGAATTCACAATTTTACACAAATCAGGTAAAGGCTCAGATTTATAACAAAACTGCTTTCATATTTGGCTGCAACATCAAAGGTTGCAAAATCATTTTTTTGTTTTGCCGTCCATTCGGAAATGCCATGCCAAAATCAAGTTTTTTTTTTATAAAATCATCATTGCCATTGCCAAAATCAAGTTTTTTAAAATAAAAACAGTTTCATCACAAGCCTGTGGGGAATGGGGTAGGCCAGAGCAGGTATTCATACCACTCAAAGTGGCAGATCAAGGTGTTAACCTACCCACATAATCACCACAGAACCACCCAAACATCACAACATATCACATATCACATAATCACCCACCACAGAAACACCAACATCACAACATATCACATATCACAGAACTATCAAGAAACCATCACAAAGTATCACATATCACATAATCACCCACCACAGATCCACCAACCCAAACCCTAATTTTTAACAAATTAGGCGTTTAAAAAAAACTTATAGATCTGCTCAATTAGAACACGTATCTTCCAATTAAGAATGTTTAATTGTAATAAATCAAACACATAATCACCACAGAACCACCCACAACATCACAACATATCACATATCACATAATCACCCACCACAGATCCACCAACCCAAACCCTAATTTTTAACAAATTAGGCGTTTAAAAAAAAACTTATAGATCTGCTCAATTAGAACACGTATCTTCCAATTAAGAATGTTTAATTGTAATAAATCAAACAATTTTAGGAAAACCCCAAATTTTATAGAAACCCTAAAAATCACAGATCTATCAAGAAACCATCACAAAGTATCACATATCACATAATAACCCACCACAGAATCACATAATCACCCACCACAGAACCACCCAACCCAAACCCTAATTTTTAAAAATTAGGCGTTTCCAAAAAAACTTGTAGATCTGCTCAATTAGAGCACGTATCTTACAATTAAGTATGTTTAATCGTAATAAATCAAACGATTTTAAGAAAACCCCAAATTTTTTTAGAAACCCTAAAAATCACAGATCTAACAAGAAACCATCACGAAGAATCACATATCACATAATCACCCACCAACGTATCACATAATCACAAATCCATCACAACAAAAACAGATCTAAAACTTTTTTAGATCTAATAAAGAGAGAGAAAAGAGAGAGAGATAACGCGTTTCACACACACATGTGTGAGAAAAAGAGAGAGAGAAAATGTTTTATACCGACCGGGAAAACGCGTTTTTTCGTATTTATTATTATTATTATTATTATTATTATTATTTTTTTTTTTTTTTTTATTTTAATTGTTGTATTAAAAAGTGTAAATGTTAAAGATGTAAATGTTAAAAAAGTTATAAAAAAATGTAAAAATGTAAATGTTAAAAAGTTATAAAAGTATTAGTTAAAAAAATATATGTTATAAAATTTGTTATGTATTGTCAGGTTTTCGGTTCTTTAGAGGAAGTAACTGAGTGGGTGCAAAATATAGCTCGGGAGCTCGGTTTTGTCATTGTTAAACATAGAACCAAATCAGAAAATGGTCAGATGTGCGAAGTCAATTATAGGTGTACAAAGGGTGGGAACTATGAACCTCACGGTAGTGGAAAACGGAAAACCAAAACATGTAAAACCAATTGTCCATTCAGATTAGATGCGAAATATCATCGAACACAAAATTATTGGATTTTGAGGGTGAAGGATGATAGGCATAATCATGATATGCTAGAGTCGTTGCATGGTGTGGCATATGAAATGCAATTAAAGGAAGATGAGGTCGGGTTGGTCAAAGAATTGTCAGATTATAACGTACAACCACGTAATATACTTTCGACAATACAGGGTCGTAATCCGGATAACGTGTCTAGCGTTAAAACTATATATAACGCACAAGATAAGATCCGGAGAGCCATAGTAGGTGATAGAACTCCAATTCAGGTCCTTTACTCGCATTTGATGCATTCAGGGTATACGTATTACCCCAGGGTAAATGAGCATAACGAGCTTGAGGAGCTATTTTTTTTGCACCCCACGTCGTATGCTTTATGGTGTTCATTCCCTGAAATCATGATGATGGACTCCACATACAATACCACGATGTTTAAATTGCCACTGTTGGAAATTGTTGGAGTAACTTCAACAAATAAAACATTTTCAATGGCGTATAACTTTTTAAACAGTGAAAAAGGGCATAATTTTCAATGGGTATTGCAACGTGTGAAGGATGTGATAGACGAAAGATATTACCCACGTGTTATAGTCACTGACAGAGATTTAGCCTTGGTTGGGGCATGCAGAGCAGAATTTCCTAACGCTCACAAATTACTCTGTCGATGGCATATAGAGCAAAATCTGATTCAGTATTGCAGAAACAGATGCGGTTCGTTAGAAGAGTATGAGGCCATTAAACGGAGATGGGATTGGATGGTTAAAGCTCCGACACGCCTCATGTTCGAGCAACATTATGAACGCCTACAACAGCGATTGGTCAACCATGAGGGTAATTAATTATTAATTCATTGTTTTATATTATTTAATAAATAAGCACCCGAATGACCTTTTGTTAATTCATTTTTTTTTTTTTTTTTTTTTCAGATATCGCTGAGTATCTGAATAACTGGTTGCGAGATTACGCACACATGTTTGTCTCGTATATTACCGATCGATATCGCTCCTACGGACAGACAACAACGTGCAGAGTTGAGAGTCACCACGCGTTGTTGAAATTATATTTTGGCGGCACACAGTCCAACTTAGACAGGTTGTTGAGTTCGGTCGATAAGATTCTCATTGCGCAAGAAAATGCGATAAAAGAGAGTTTTAATAGAAGCATCAACGAGAAACAAAATAATTGTAATGTACTACTATTTGAAGAATTGTGGTATAAAGTTTCCAAACATGCTTTCAAACTCATGTTCAAGGAACTCCACCTGTCGATCACCGTAGAAGACTGTAGCCATAAGTTGCGGTCAATTTACGGACTGCCATGCTTTCACGAAATGCAATACTATGTATATCATGGTAAGTATATTAAATTTATAACTATCAAGTTATTTTCCCCATTAATTTATATAAGTCACTTTTAATGAATTCAGGACGCCCCATTCCACTGGATGAAATTCATATTTTTTGGAGAACCCTGTCTGTTCTGTGGCCTATTATCAATAGGCCACCGCCTGAAGATGGCTCTTCCAGCGAACCTGATGATGATGATGATGATGATGATGATACTTCGTTTCAAAATGACATGCGACAATTCAAGAATGTTTTTAGCAAAGCAACATCGTTTGTCAAGAAAAATATGTTAACGAGGATGAGAGCGATATACCAACCTGAATCTGTTGACACACGTGAACCTGTTATTCAGAAAAATACCCGTGGACGTCCGAGCGCAAAGGACAAAAAGGGCAAGGCTACAAAAGTCCCGGACTTGAATGAAGTACCAACCGTAGATCACCGAAGAAGCACAACTTCAAGATCTACGAAAGTCCCGAACTTCAACAAAGAACATGCAAGACATAGTTCTTACACGGGTCCTAGTGTTCAACAAAGAATAAGACACCACTTGTACGTTGGAGATGTAGATAGCGAATATTTTATGGAGCAGATTCCAGAGAGATGGCATCCATACATAATAAGTATATATAATGTGGTAGGTGATGGAAATTGTGGGTTTCGGTGCGTTGCCCACGGTATTTGTGAAGACCAAAATAGGTGGCGCCAAGTTAGAGAGATGTTATTGCAAGAGTTAGCCCTACATAGGGAGGTTTACACAAACATGTGGTTGCAAGCTGGCTTTAACAGAATTTGGTATTCAGTAAACTGGTTCGGAAATGGAGCTGCGCCTGAAGATCGCTATATGATTATGTCAGACACGGGGTTGGTTATTGCATCACTGATTAACCGACCTGTTGTATTTATATCTTGGCAGGGTTGGAATACGTGTTTTCCGCTTTTTTTGGGTCCAAACTTCTCACAAAGAACTGACCCCCTTGTGATAGCCCGTGTGGGGTCAGACGAATGTGGTCACTACATTTGTCTGACGCTAGACGGAGATTCTCCACTTCCGCATCTCCACCCACAATGGAGGAGGCACAGAACCCAAGATGCATCCCAATGGGAAACATTATATTACGATCGACTAAATAAATCATTGTAGTATCTTAGAACTAACTATTGACGAGCTTGTAATTTTGTGAACACCCTATCTTTTGATGTATATATATAACAAGCTTAGTCTTCCTATCCGATTATTTGTGAACACCCTATCTTGTATTGTTTAAATTAACAATACATTACTTATTTATGTTTATGTTGTAAATAACTGTTTGTATCATTTGAATTAATTATTTGGCCAGGTGGAACAAAATACTCCTTACATGTGTCGCTGTAAGAACGGATTCATTAAAGAGAGGATATCCCGTAAAGAACATAGTTATGGTCAACCGTATTACGCATGTCCTCTTTCAGTGGTAAGTAATCATATGTTTGCTTAGTTATGTAAATTATTTGTTTGTTAATAATACATTTCTTATTATTTTCTTAACATGTAACAGCCAGGAACAGATGACTATGGTTGTCGGTACTTTATGTGGAAGGATGAGTTTCAAAGGAGGCACTTTAGTCGAGCCTCTTCTTCAACGCAGTGCTCAGACTGCGTTGCTAACGCTAATAAGATTGACCAGCTTGAAGCAAGAAACAAGCTGTTGATGACAAGAATAAAGACGCTGGAGATGGAGTTAGAATTGGCAAGGAATCCTGAGGATCACGCTTGTCAGTCGAGTGCAAGGCTTCATGATCTTTTAAATGAAATGAATAATCTTCATATGTCGTAGATGTTGTTGTTTTTAAATAATGTGTTGACGTTGTCGTTCAATTTAATAATAACAGTTGTTGTTGTAGTTATTTAATGTAGCAATATTTAACGTGCTATTATACAAAACATTATACATATACAAAACATTATTAAACACAAATATACAAAACATTATACATATACAATATACAAAACATTATAATATATTTCTATTTAAAAAAAAAAAAAAAAAAAAAAAAAAAAAAAAGGACAAAAACTGCCAAAAAGTACAAATAGCCTATAGCCACCGTTTATATAGTCCATGCCTATATATCGTTTTTGCTGTTTGAAATAGAATTAACGAATCATGTGAGAAATCTTCACAATGCAACAAGTCCTATAGCATGATTGTGAGTGTGATTGTCAATTTTAACATTTACGAAAACAATTATGGTGTATTTGTTTCATTAAGATGTTTTAGGTCTGAATCTGACTATCACATCTTACCAGTAAGAGGTGGCTAGAAAGTCTAAATCTGAACGAAATAATGTTGTTTGTTTTTTTATAATTGTCCGAATGATTTTAAATGTTTGTATTTGCAATTTATTTAAGTAACTTATGTAAATATGAAACAAGATTTTTTTATCATAAATATAACATACTTAATAAACCATCAAATATATTATATTAACACGAGTCTTCAATCTCTTATCGAGTAAGAGGCAGTAAGACAAGTCCCCACCTCTTACTGAGTAAGATGTTATATGTCTAACTGGGTCTGACTCAAAAGAAAAAAACAAACAAGCAAAACGTCTGACCACCTTTTACTGGTAAGAGTAAGAGGGCTGATAAGATTTTTTTTTTTTTTTTTTTTTTTTTTAAACAAACACACCCTTAGTCAAACTGATGAAACAAGCGTAAATGCAAACGAGAATATGATCATCTAGCTGTGATTATTATTTGAGCTCTGTGTTCAGCATATATACCATTCAAAGGTTTAATAAGATGAAGTATACAAAATAATAACCAGTCAAAATCATATTTAAAGGATGGGAGAATGTATTGTACATTAAGTAGTCACGACGTCACGTCATACCATTTGTTGTAAAACAGTAGGTTACTTGCAACTTATTTTTTTCTAAGAAAATAAGTCTATTTTATAGTATGGGTGGTTCTCTAATTTAGTAACAAACGGTAACGTTCTTCAAATATGATGAACTCTATCATGGGTGGTTCTCTAATTTAGCCTCGACAATGTCTTCTACATATTTACCTTTAGAACGGGGAGTATAGGCCATTCAACATTACCGAGTATTAACAAAGACAACGATTTTCATATGTCTTTCCAAATTTTAGGATTTTGCTATTTGTAGCTTTTAGGGCTATGTTTAATAGTTAAAAACATGCAATGAGTGGTGATGCATTTAGTTTGTTGAAAGAAGTTAAATTCACAGGTGGGTAGTTATTTCGAAGGTATAACCAAATTATGCATGTCAGAATTTATTAAACATAACCGTTATAAGGTTTAAGGTTGCGTTTAGCATTTTCTTAAATTTTACAGAGCATTAATTTAGAAGTCCATTTTTTTTTATATACAGTTATACACCTAGCCAAATACATTATCTGGACCCACAAATGATCCAACTCTTAAACATCAGTAAACCTAATGTCCAAGAACCAGCCCATACTTATTACTATTTAACGGGCCCAAAAAAACAGCACTCTAGAGTCTAGTCTGCACTCTTTGGTATTCCTAATTTCCCACAAGCATGAAATGCAATAATGCACGTATTGGACAAGGACTAATTTTCAGACCTTTAGCCGATAAATTTATAGCTCAAACTCTATTATTACATGCCATTGAAAATACTTATGTAAAACCCTAAATTCTGAATTCGCATTGTCACATCTAACTCGAAATGTAAACCTAATATTTGTATTAATTAAAACCTAAAGATTATATGTTAAAAAAAAAAAAAAAAAAAAAAAAAAAAAAAAAAAAAAAAAAAAAGGGGATAAGATTAAATCAAATTTTTGTATATCACTAACTAATAAAAGGAAACACTTTTCCTACTTGCCATTTTATCAAACACGGTATTATCAAATCCTTTAAACCGATATCTTGTTATTTTTTTTTCTTTATACCGTAAGTTCTCCTCCCTCCTTCCCATTGTCGACTAAAAAAAAAAAGAAGAAGAAAACCCTAATTGATTCTCAAAGAAGAAGCAAGAAGAAGGGAAATCAAGTTTGATGATTATGGGTAACAGTTGATGTTCGTTCTCCCTTTTTCTTCTTGGCCTCGTTTAAGCAGCCCTATAGGTAACCACGATGTCCTTCTTGTTTCTTTCATCTAGTCGGCATGTATGTGTACACATATGATTAGGAATTAAACCATGCTAAACCTAATCTAAACATGTTATACTAATGGTTAAAATCATGTTGCTATGCTACTAATATATCTCGTTAATATATGTAATCACGGGAATGATAATTAAACGCCACATATGATATAAAGAACTTGTGTAAAAACTGTTGTGTCGAGCTTTGTTTATCTATTGTCGACCTAATCCCCATATTCAGCCCTAAGTCATAATTATTAAGCCCTAATAATATCATTAAAGGCTCATTAATATAATACAAAACTTGGAAAACCCTCAATCTATTTAATAATGGGGCGTATGAAATTAATAAAGAAGGGCTAGTGTTGTTTTTCTGTCTCACTGCATGCTGTCCAGAAATTGGGTCGGGTTTAAAAGGGTCTAATTTGATGATGCCAACGTGTTTTTGCAAGATTTTTGAGTCTAAAACTAAGTTCATGTTGTGTGCCATCTGGATATAAAATTTCATAATTTTTGGAGGTCGGGTAGGTGACTTTTTGATTTTAAGAACATTAGATGTCAATCCTGAGTTTAGGAGTCTGGAAATTCAACTGGTGTTTTTGAATTTTAATTTCCAAACAGTGAGGAGTTAGGAGGTCTCATTTGACAGAGAAAATATTTAGGATGTATAGGACTTACTGGAGTTTTTGTAGATTTTTCTGAAGGGTTCTAATGGGTTAAGAAAATGCAAACTTTCTGGGTGTCTGTGAAGTTATTTTTCTGGGTAGGTCTGAAAAGATAAATTTTAAAAGGGTACTTTCACTTATTAATAAAATCTGCAAAAATTTGAGTAATTACTTAACTCATGTGGGAACCTTAGGAAAAATTGGGAGGGTTTCTGGAGTTCATTTGATGTGTCTTAAAATTCATAAGAAACTGAGTTAGATTTGCATTCTAAACCTAAAATAAATTATGAGTATAACTATAAGTATTAACCATGAAAACCATTTGTAACTTATGAAATAAACATATAAGTATTAAATGATCCCTAATTCATGTAGATTCTTTGAAGAATGAGTGATCTCCGTCCCTGTGTTCATTTCATTTCGTTTCCTTTCATTCGCGTTAAGGTACAGATATTCCGCCCTTTCTCAGTAAGGGTATCTCATGACTTATTTCCTTGATGTTTAATATTCTGAATACGATCCATTTGATATTTGTTTGGTTGTTTTGTGTGATATGATTCGCCCGTTATCTTCTGTGACTTCAATATTCGCATTTGAATCTTTTGATACTTTATAATGCGTTAGATATTAGGACTTGTATGAAAAACCTTTTTGAAAATATATCTTGATGATGGTTTTGGAAAATACTATTTTTAAATGATTTCTATGAATACGAGGTAACACCACTTTTTATATAAAAGTTTAATGACTCTCATAAAAACGGCTTTTGAAAGAATGCTTTCATGAACACACCATTTAAATGATTTTCATAATTGCATAACCTGGTTGTACTCTATCCTTAAAGATTTCTCATGACTCATTGTTTCCTGATATTTGTTATGCTTTGACTCGTATTTGTCTAGTTATTTGTTTGATTATTCGTTTCATGCTATATTCATTTCACATAGCTATTATCTTAGTTGGACAATTTATAATTGTCCCTCATCATTATATTGTACGTTCTTTGCTTATTATGTTGCCCATATTTGTAGCCAGTCATGGGGAGTCCATGGCCTTGCCATTGATGCACCAATGGTATTGACACTATCTGTGGAGGTGGGGTTTTGTCCACAGCGTTCCCACTTATGCTATATAGCAACCATGGCCGCCATATTTATTATTATATTAACGTACGTATGCACAGTCTCGAACTTGTATATGTATATCTGTTTTGCAGGGAGCGTATGGATGCATCCTAGGTACTTTGTTTAGTTCAGTTATTTAGTGAATGGATTGTGTGTGTGCCATACACCCCATTTCATACTAGTACTATTGGAGTCTGTAGCTCCTATGTACAATTTGCTATGATATGATATATGTTTGTTACTTGGGCATTTCCTTGTTATGATGGTTATCCGTTTCATATTCCTTGTTATGCTTTGATTCCATTATCATATATCCTATATTTCATTGATATCTTGTTCAGCAGGTTCTCGTGGTTCCGTTTCACTTATCCGTTCATTTTACTACTTATTGTGACTTATATCATTTTATCCAGGAGATCCTTATGATTTCTTTTCAGTTATTCTTTTGCTTTAGTTATCCATTTGTATATATATGTTCACTGGGCTTTTTAAGCTCAACCGCATTTCTTTTCCTGTGGCAGGTTTTAGGTTGGAAGTTGGGTTTTGAGTGAAGAGTGCTTAGGAGCTCTTAGTGGACTGCACCTTGATAAGCTTCCTATGGATTAGAGATGCATTTAGAGTTTTCTTTTGGACTCAGTTTGTATTTTAGTACGGAAGTTGAAATGTTCAAATTTAATACTTTATATTTTCCTTAGAATACCTTTGTAAACATTGTATTATTAAAGTCTTCCGCTTGCGTATGTTCTGTTTGACGCCATAAATGTGACATTTGACCCGTTTCTGAGATGGGGGTGTTACAACTTAAATCAAGTTAAACACTCATATATAGACAACCACTATGATCAACGATGAAGATGATATCAATACCAAAATCTAACACGAAATTTCTTGTTCGTGGGATGGTAATTCAATGATCGTCGGCATACCTGATCGTGTTATGTAAGGTAACTATGGTACCTGGCATCAAGATCCATAGGTCAGTATTCATACTTTAGAAAGTCTTCCTAACACACTACACTATAAATACATTTCATAGTGTCCTTGCAGATGGCAATACTTCAACTCATAACTATTTGGTTGTAAAGCATTTACATTCTGACGAATACGCTAGGTCAAAAGTCCATTAGTAAGGTAATCATGGTATTTTTGGTGGACGAAACCGAGTCCAAAATTTACATTCTCACGGATACCGATAGGTCAAATGTCCATTAGTAAGCTAATCATAGTATTTTTGTGGACAAAACCGAGTCCAAGTCCGTCGCCACAAATTCGTGACCAAACTAAACTTCTTATATAATGTTAATACAAACGATTCATAGTAAAGACTCGTAAAACCAAACATTAATCTTCCTGTTATATAAGATGGTAGATAATTTGGTGATTGCACAAACAAATTTCTGTTTGAGAGGATTTTTGGAGCCTGTTACGAAATAAATGCAATTGATATGTAATTATAATAAATGATGGAGCCCTTTGGCCATAAATGAGTGTACAAAATGTCACTCACAAATATTCCCAAACAAAACATCCATAACCCAAAACTAGCTAATCCGTATTTCCTTTTATAAAAACACGGTATTGCATGTTCTTATAATTAAAGTCAAGACATAACAAACAACAAACAACAAACAACAAACACCCAACAATTTATTGCATTGCCAAAAGTCATGTTACGAGACAAATGGCTGTACTTAGAGTATTGACAAGTGACCAATACCTCTTGTACTACTGTACTTGATCAACCTAGTTGAGATCCATGAAAAATGTAGCTTAGATCTTTTAGTTAATGGACATGACCATTGACCACGAAGACTTGATTGTACTGAACACGAGTCGAACTTAAGACCTTTACTTCAAGATACACAACAATCTTATAAATCTTTATCGACATGTTTGCTTTCGGTTAATAGAACCTAACATTGAATATACGTGAATGCTAAGAGCCTAAGACCATATAAGTGATCACTATCCACATCAACCTCCTTGAGACAAAGGCCTTTACTCGGTTTAAGTCTGTTTGGCGATGATCAAATTCAAACTCTGTAAATTAGTTGGTCGAAAAGTCAGAAATCATAGTTACTCAAATGAGTGTAAAGATGGCAATTGATTTCTAGAAAACCAAACTGGACAGGTCACATTTTTAATAAAATGAAACCTACAAAAAAACCTATTTAAATAAATAAGACCCATGAATTAAAAAAAAAAATGCTAATTACCATAATAATATTTATTCAAGTATTTGTTGATAGTACTGTAGTAAACCCAAACAAAAAACATCTCGTGAAAACCAAGCTCCCTGAGGAGCCAAACACCCACACACTCACAATCATCACTCTCTATGCAACAAAAGATACTCGTGAACAAGAGCTCTTAATTTTCACGAGTTTTATCCATTTTTCTCTCAGACATTTGAATATTCTTCACTTTCCATAAATACCACCCAAAATGCACCTTTTTCTTCATAACAAACTTAACCAACTATGGCTTTCAAAACCTTCATATTCAGTACTATTTTACTCATGTGCTTCTTTTCTACACTAGCTTCACCTCATCAACCTCTCAAAACATACATTGTTCAGCTCCATCCCGAAGCAATGTCAGCATCCGTTTTCACGTCCAAGCATCATTGGCATCTCTCGTTTCTTGAGAAGACCGTGGATGACCCATATTCTCGTTTGCTTTACTCTTATGAGTCTGCCATGGAGGGTTTTGCAGCTCAGCTTTCGGAGCATGAGTTGGAGTTGGTAAGTAAAATGCAGCATGTTGTGGCTATAAGACCAGACCGGGTGCATAAAGTTCATACCACTTATTCTTACAAGTTCTTGGGGTTGAGCCCGACGAATGAAGATGGTGCATGGGTTAAGTCGGGGTTTGGTCGTGGGTCAATTATTGGAGTGCTTGACACTGGGGTGTGGCCTGAGAGCCCGAGTTTTGATGACCACGGAATGCCTCCTGTTCCTCAGAAATGGAAAGGCATTTGCCAACAAGGTGAAGATTTCAGTACTTTGAATTGCAATAGGAAGATTATTGGTGCACGGTATTTTAGCAAAGGGCACCGTGTGGCTTCGTCGACTCCTTCTGAAAGTGAATTCTCTGAGTACTTATCGCCACGGGATTCACATGGACATGGGACCCATACAGCATCGACCGCAGCAGGGTCCACAGTCCCGATGGCGAGTGTACTCGGGAATGGAGCAGGTGAGGCAAGAGGTATGGCACCAGGAGCCCATATTGCGATTTACAAAGTCTGTTGGTATAGTGGATGCTACAGTTCTGATATTTTGGCTGCAATGGATGTAGCAATCAGAGACGGGGTTGATGTCCTGTCACTATCACTTGGTGGGTTTCCAATTCCGCTGTATGATGACAGCATTGCCATTGGTAGTTTTCGTGTGATGGAGCATAAGATATCCGTTATATGTGCTGCTGGGAATAATGGGCCGATTGCAAATTCAGTGGCCAATGTGGCTCCATGGGTTCTAACCATTGGTGCTAGCACACTTGACCGAAGGTTCCCAGCTGTAGTTCGTACAGGCAATGGAAAGATGATATATGGTGAATCAATGTACCCTGGGAATTTCCACCTGGATTCTGAAAAACGGGTCGAAGTCGTTTACTTAGCGGGAGGAGATAGGGGAAGCAATTATTGCTTCAAGGATTCTCTTCCACGAGATAAAGTAGAAGGAAAAATGGTGGTTTGTGACCGAGGGGTTAATGGGAGAGCGGAAAAAGGTCAAGTGGTCAAGGATTCAGGTGGGGCCGCCATGATCCTGGCGAACACGGAGATAAACATGGAAGAAGACTCGATCGATGCACATGTCCTACCAGCAACATTGATCGGTTTTTCAGAATCAGTTCAATTAAAGAGTTATATTAACTCTACAAGAAGACCTACTGCTCGTATTATATTTGGTGGAACAGTAATCGGGAGATCAAGAGCACCTTCTGTAGCTCAGTTTTCATCACGGGGACCAAATTTTTATGACCCCGTGATACCTAAACCGGATGTCATTGCACCAGGAGTTAACATTGTAGCAGCGTGGCCACAGAACTTGGGTCCCTCAGCTTTATCAGAAGATTCTAGAAGAGTCAACTTCACGGTAATGTCTGGGACATCTATGTCATGCCCTCACGTTGGTGGGCTTGCAGCTTTGATACGGTCCGGACATCCGAAATGGAGCCCGGCTGCTATCAAATCGGCACTTATGACATCAGCATATGTAACAGACCAGTATGGGAAGCCTATAATGGATGCAGACAAGCCTGCTGGGATTCTTGCTATGGGTTCAGGACACGTGAATCCTGAACGAGCCATAGAACCTGGACTAATATACGACATTACTCCAAATGAATATATCGTTCATTTATGTACCATCAAGTATACAAAATCAGAGATTTTTACTATTACTCACAGGAACGTGAGTTGTCAAGATATCATGAAAAAGAACAGGGGTTTTAGTCTGAATTACCCTTCAATTTCCGTGATTTTTAAATCGGGAATGAACACTAAGATGATAAAAAGGCGTGTGACAAACGTGGGAGAACCTAAGTCAGTTTACACAGTCAAAGTGGTCCCGCCAGAAGGAGTTAAAGTACGTGTGAGACCAAGTAAGCTGACATTTACACGTTCAAACCAGAGTTTGGGCTACCGAGTTTGGTTCATTTCAAAGATACCGACAGGGTCTAAAAGAGTAAAGTTCGGTCAAGGGGAGCTGACTTGGGTGAACACGAAGGATAACCGAATCAAGATTAGAAGTCCAATTCTAGTCACAATGTCATCTAACAAGACCTAGGGTCATTTTTATTTTAAAGTATTGTTGGATTCTTTATCATTTGATAAAGACTCGATGATTCAACATAAAGAATGTATCATTTCATGTCATTCATGCTCTCAGAAATGACACAAATAGCAATATATTCAAAATTCCATGAACCCAAACAAATCAGATTCTTTCATTTTATCAAAAAATCGAAACTTTATGAATGGGAATGTAAAGGGTCAGTAGATAGTACTCATATTAGGTCTACCTATGCCACTAAATGATATCTCAAAATGTGTCACATTTTCGGATGACCTAATTGCAGTAAAGAAAAACACAATAATAGTGAACGAAAAATATACATTGCCTTTTTAACTTTTGACGAATTGCAAGCCGTTGACATTTGCATAACGCTCCATAAACCTCATGAACCTGTCCCAGTCTCGTGGGGTCCGCATCACATATTTGGCTTCTATTCCTGCTGGTCGCCCGTTGACGAATTTTGCACTGACGTCAACTGACTGAAGTGTCCCTTCTTCATCAATCATGAAAAATCCAGTAATGTCTCCAACTTCACCTGACGAGTCGAAAACAGATGGTTGGTCAAACCTGAAAATGGCCTGACCATTTGTCCCGTCTCTTGATTTGGTTAGCTTCACATCTGGTATTGTTTGTTCATCTCTGCCTAGTATGAACTGAATCGATGGCTTAACCATTTGTATGGTAAGTGTAAATGTGCGAGAGGTACTTAGCCTTTGAGGAGTTTGCTTAAAAATCGGCGTGGTCAATGCTTGACCATTGAATGAAGAACGTGAACTGTGACAAATAGCTGCTGATGTCATCCCTGTGCGCAAGCAAGCGAATATGCATCAAGTACCAAAAAACCATATACTACAACTGTTTTTTTTAACTGGCCTAATCCGATATCACATTGAGATTTAGGAATCACAAGAATGCAACTTCCTTGGTCAAATTGGATCCGAAAATGATAAATTTTCTTGTGGAAAAGAAACCTGTCTACATTAACATACCAGTACTATAATCATAATTTCTATCAAGATTTTTTTATAATATATGCAAAAGTAGTATGATGGTTGAAAACGTGTAACTAGATGATTAAAAGACATCATGATCAAGAAGTATTAGAAAGACACCACACAAAGAAGCAGATGGTATATCATCAAGGTTAGGCAATACATTGAACGTGATTATTTGATATGGAATAATAAAAATTGGATTATAACAGAGAAGATAGTGTTTGGATGTGCTTTTGCTATTTCTCGTTGTGATAATAATTCATTGAAAATTTGGTAAATTCTGATTATACAAGGACAAGATCCAACATGACATCTAAATCATCAGGTTAACAAGAACCAACCACTGCTGCATTTATTCATTATCAGGTTGGTTATCAATTGATGTTCTTAAAGCTTTTTGAAACAAACACTAAACTATACTGAAAAATAGCTATAATCAGACAAGCAGTCCCAAACATTCCCTAGCTAGAAACATACTATTTGTCATTCAGAAACACTATAATCACATACTGTGTTTACTCCAAAATACTCATCAGTTTCACCATGCAATGCCTAATCTATACTACTTATAATGCATGCATAACTTTTCCTTTAACTTAAAATCCTTAAATTTGACTAATGTGTAAACCCTAGAATACATTTGATTAAAAATGGTAACAACATCCACCACTAAATTTAAATTTTATATATTGTTTAATCCACAAACTTTTATCATTTTTCGTTTATAACCCATAAACTGTATTGTCACGATGACTATAAATTGAACTTGTAAGTGTTGCATCAAGATTCACAACAGAACTGCAAGTTCGCAAGTATAATTATTTGCCGCTATACAAGGTCACTTTGCGTGGGTATTCGTCTAGTACTTTAATAAGCATTTTCAAAAACACTAACCAAAACATAGATACAAACATATAAGTACCAACTCATATACTAATGTTAACGTCTAATATAATAATTTAAAAAAAATTATGATTGAAACAAGCAGTTAACAAATATTGAAATGTAGTACCTTGAGGAAAACGAGGTTTATTATGACAAGAATGAGAGACAGGTGATGAAAATGCTGCCATAGTTTGAAGAGTAGCCATAGCAGTAGTAGATACCAGAAAGGACCAAATGATGGTATTTTTATGGTTGAACTAGTGCAGTTGCAACTGTTGGTGTTTGTGTGTTCAAATGGTAGCCATTCAGTTGGAGGGATAAGAACATTACTTCTTTCCACACCATGTTTTATCAACTAAACTATATTTTTGCTTCACTGATATGTAACTAATGCATCAAGAATTGTATGTTATCTTGGGTTATGCTCCCTCCGTCCTAATTTTATTGTCCCTTTTTCCTTTTTCGGACGTCCCAAAATTATTGTTCCATACCAAAAATAGAAAGTGAATAGGTAGTGAAGTTTGGTAAAGTTTACTATATTACCCTTGGTTGAAATTAATATTACAAACTTTAAAGAAGTGTTAATTAATTGGTTAAGGGTAAACTTGTCATTTGGCAAAAAAGTAAGAGAGAGAAAGTAGTGATAGTGACATTTTTTTAAAAGAATGTGTTTTTTGTCGGGGGACAATAATTTTGGGACGGAAGGAGTAACACTTATTTTATTAAAAATGAGATTTTTATCAATTTAATCTATTAAATATATAAATATTTATTTACAATTTAAACCACTAATTCTGGTCTATATTCTTCACTCTTACTTAGTCTATACTCACATATAAAAAAAAATGCACACACAAATTAACGCTACTATACACCGTCATCGCTATGAGCAGGTAATCGTCTATTTTTTTATTTTTTTTTTTATTTTAAAAACCAAGTTACATTAAGCCTAGTCAGTTACCTAATGTTACGTGCGTACATTTAAGTTAAAAACACGCCGTTACGAATAACCTGAATAGAACCTTATCTGTTATATTGCTTGGACATTTGTTCGAGTTTCCTTGCTTAAATTTCACTAGTATATATGTAATTGACTAATTGCCCTTAAGTTTTTGCATATCTAAACATTTCACCGGTATATATGTAATTGGCTAATTCAATTGCCCTTAAGATTTTGCATATCTAAATGTCACGTATAATATGTTAGTTAAAGTATGTGCTGACAATTCTCGGGCTTGTTCATGTATGTACGTTTATTTTACTGGCCAAATCGAGGACATGGCAAGTTTGAGTAACCGAGCAAATTCTTGTACGAATGACAGATTCTGTTTCACTGGAACGGATTCGAGCTTCCTATGCGAGACTCGAGCTTGACTCGACTCTTACTTCCTAAAAATATACGAAGTAGTATGATTTCTTTGGGCCAGTAACCGATGCTATTTAGAATGGGCTCATCCTCTCAGATGGGCTTAGCCTTAAAACATGTGATTCGACGCTATATAAGTTTCTCATCTACATTTTAGAGCATGTTTGGCACGTGAGATTATTAAGAGATTATACTTATTTTTTCAAAAAATAAACTATTTAAAAAATAATATTTGTTTGGCAGACGAACTTATAAGAGATTATAAAAAAAATAATCTTCCATAATCTCTGAAAATCAAAAGTTACTTTATGTAGCTTATAAAAATAATATCTTTTTATAATCTTTTTCAATAACAGTACCAGCACTAGCATCAGCATCAGCAGCAGCACCAGCACCATCTATTTTTGCCAAACATACCCTTAGGGTTCTTACTACGTAGCTGGGTCTTTAAAATTATTATTCCCCGTAGAAAAGTATCACCGGTTCGGTTAAATTGATTTAGTTTATTCGGGGTTTTTTTTTTGCTCACCCCTTAACTTGAGTTGGATCATTAGGAAAACTAAAAGCCATTCTAGAGTGACAACAAAATTTTCCAATAAAAAGTGATTAAGTGCTCTAGTAAAACGTTTAACAACTCAACATTTACAAAACTGTATGCGTAAAATCCAAACACTATTAATGTCTAAATTTTTATTATAATCTATAACCAATGCGTGTATGTGTTACTTTGATGTCACATATGAATAAGTGTACAATTTGGTTAAGTAGATTGGCAGTTTTCAAGTATCGGTTTGCAAGTTTTATATTGTTAGCTTCGCCTTAACTCATACGTATTAGTTCTTGCATTATGTAGGCACAAAAGAAACACACACTGCACGATGACCCTAACTAGACCTTATTGAACCTTATTGACTACCTTACGAGCAGTATTTTTCGTTTGATCAACAAGTATTGTATATGTGTATACATACTTACATTTATGTATATGCGCAAATTTAGTGAATATTGAGCTATCCCTATCCCTATCCCGAATGTAAGCATGTGCCTCACTAGTCACTGCCCTATGACTCTCTCTCTACAATTATACAAATCTAAGGTCATGGGTAAGAAGTTAATTGTGAGTTGTGATACCCATGTGAGTGCATCTTCGATCCTCTACTAATCAATCTTCAAAAATCCTTAACAAATTAAATACCATATCAATTTCCTTAAATATAATATTTCCAGTATCCATATAGTGGTCTACCAGTTGTTTTAAAATGATGCTCATGGTTACATAAGCAAATTATTGGCAATAATAGAGATTATGTTCTGTAAACTTGCATTTTATATGATCCGTAATACTTACGTACGTAAATTTTGATCATAAGTTCATAACGGCATACATTAGCGTGTTGTGCTTACATACATATATATATACACACACGTTGCCACGTTGGCGCGCTTTAAGATTTATGCAATCGTGACATGATCATTGGATACATGATCATGATAGTTTAAATTCTACATTTTGCTGGTCACAAAAATGATATGCAAGTAATTTTGCCTCTAATTTTATATCAATGGTTTAATCATATGTTAGTGGACTAATTTTCAACATGCACAGATAAATGAAAATTGAGTTAAACAAATACAGTGTTCTCTCTCTAATAATAGGATGAAGGGAGGTGGTGAAAGATGGCTTTTTCACATGGGCATACCCTTTTGATGCCACAAAGTGACACACCACTCTCTCTAATTTTATTACTTAAATATTGAGTAATCACATGTTAGCATGTGAAATTGTGCATCTTCATGTATTTGCAACCATCGGTTATGCATCATATGCCCATCACTCTTTGCATAGGCCTTTTCTTCAACAATCCATAAAGTCTACATAAAAATTCATTCTAAAACCATATTTGTTGGATTATATAAAATCTTGGTTTAAAGTATTCGTATAAATAACAAAAAAGTTCTCATAATTAGAATGACATGACATGAAGAGTTTAAGAATATCATTTTAACAAGAAAAATAAAGAGATTGAGCCATTATTGTTGCTTTGGGTTGGATAACAAATATATACATGTAAATAAGTGCTAGTATACCAAATTCAAGACAATTATAATACTAATAATACCATGAGTGTATCTTACATGTATTATATGTAATAATGATAATGTGTGGGGTTGGTTATTGAGTGTTTTTGACTCATAAATCATGAATCTTTGTCATAACTTGTGATTGAAACTAGCTAGTGAGAATGTTTTATTTATGTATTTTTCAAATCAAATAAAGTTTTTAAGGATTCATCCTTTCTTAAGTTCGCTTTTAAGCTTAGATTGTGTTGTACAATCTGCCTTCACTCATAAGCAACTCCGTATATACCCACGACTCACCATCATTTAAAAGCATGAGAATAAATACTAAATTCCTCTTTTGAATAAGAATAAGATTCAAATTGTATAAAAAAAGTCAATCTAACGAAGAGTGTGTTAAACACCTCAATAGTTGCCGATAAATTGTGTTATATAGTTATCTATCTCATACAATTAAGGCAAAAATAAGCATATACATGTTTGTTAAGTTACTAATTTATTGCCAGTGATATACAGTGATAGACCCAAGACTATAATTGACCAGGTTCACAAAAAAGAAATTACGATAATACAATGGACTAACTAAACGATACATGAACCACAATATTATGACTTCTAGGTTCATTTCGGAAAAATCAAGATGTTTGATAAATAAAATTGCACTACACGGAGAAAATCTATGTGGTTCATGAGAATCTCCTTGGTTCGCCCTTGGTGATATACTCGGTGACTATTGTGGAAACCAATGGGACATTAACAATTAAACAAATGTGCCCTTTTGTAGACCTTTTCTAGCTCTCATACCTCACCAAAATGCAATTGCAAATAGCCACATTTTACTATAAACATGCCACAAAGTGGTGACTATTGAGGAAACCAGTGGGACATTAGCAATTAAACAAATGTGTCCTTTTGTAGACCTTTTCTTACTCTCATACCTCACAAAAATGCAACTGCAAATAGACACATTTATTGTAAACATACCACAAAGTGCAGAACCTGATAACCATGGATATAGTTTTTATGTATGGTGCAGGCCGAAATAAACAAAATATATAGGTTGAGAAATCAATTCAAAACCGACCCGTTTGACATGAACTTAAAAGCAGTGCTATCCTTGAGGGTGAGCGAGGTGGGCGACCGCCCATAGCCCTCAAATTTCGAGGGACTCAAATTTACCTCTAACGTGAATATTATATAAATAAACATAAATAAACATGTATTTTGTTTTTTAAAACTACTATATGCTGACAAAAAATAGTTGGATTTTGGTGAAGAAGATAATTGTAATGTGCTCTTTGATTCTCAGATACTAACACTATGAACAAAGCGGTCCTCGAGAACTCAGAAACCCTTAATAGAAAACACCATAGTTAATATGATTATTGAAAACTCAACTGTCAGGTCCATACTACATTTTATTACTTGATCATTTCTTTATTCTTTTCGCTCCTATATTTTATATCTTTACGTATGATTTTGTAAATTAAGCCAATTTGAAATTTTTAGAGAAAAGGCGTTACAAATTGACTACAAAATTGCAGATTTTGCATCAAAAAATATCAGAAATATAATGCTTTTTATATATTTAGTTTTTATTGTATCTAATAAAAAGTTTGAACTTTTTTTCGGCGTTAATCTTTAAGGGCCCACTTTTATTTCCGGCTAAGGCCTTTGAATTCTCAAGAACTACCAGCTCAAAAGTTACCCATTTTAACATGATACTTGACTCGGCATATATCAAGTCTTTGGCATTATGTAATCTTATAATTTACTCGTCAAGTCTTTGGCATTATATCAGACTGCGTGCAATCCTTTCGACCTGATAACTAAACTTGCCCATTTTAACATGATACTCGACTCATCAAATATCCATCCATTTCATCTAATCGTAAACTTTCTCACTTTGCATTGACACTATCAGACACCAATCTTTTTGACCAAATATAAAAACTTACTTAAAATTAATGATATGGAACTCGACTCATCAATTATGTATCACTATCATATAATCTTACTTTTTCTTCATTTTGACATGATAGTACTATCACAGATCAATCATCGTGACTTCATATTAACATGATACTCGACTCATCAAATAGCGATCCCAATCCCTTTGATATTCGACTCATTAGACAATTTTGTATATATGTACGTATATATCATTTATATTTAGGTACGTATATATCATTTATATTTAAGTTGACAAATGAGTTTAGGAAGAAAACACATTCTTTTCCATGTTCTTGTCGGATTATTATTAAATACATCCAAATTTTCCCAGACTGTCCCATTACCTCCAAGATCTCAACTTCCTCATCTATTTCTTTCTTAAAGATTAATATTTTATAAATAAAAAACAAATAAAATAAATCATCCCCATGTTATCTGCTTAACTACTACTTACAAATAATATACTATCACCACTTCACTTCCATTCATCTTCTAAGATCCAAAAATGATCAAAATTCAACACAAATACAACAAACCTTAGAAAAACAAACCAAATTTCAAGAAACTAGAACAACAACTAAAGATCATCATCATCATGTCAAAACCTTGTTTTTTGGTCTTGTTCTTGTTTGTGTTCTTATTTTTGGTGTCTGCAAAGGTGACAGAAGTCAACAATGAAGCGTCGATCTTGTTATCGATAAAATCACACCTTATCGACCCTCTAGACCAGCTTAAAGATTGGAAGATTAGTCAAGAACACAATGCACACTGTAACTGGACTGGCATTGTGTGTAATTCAGTTGGAAGAGTGGAAAAGCTTGATCTTTCGAAAAGGAACATAAGTGGTCGTGTTTCTGATGACATTCAACGTTTGTCTAGTCTTACTATGATAAATATATGTTGTAATGGGTTCACGTCTTCGTTACCTAAGTCGTTTTCTGATCTTACGTTGCTTGAAACGTTGGATGTGAGTCAAAATTACTTTGTTGATGCGTTTCCTAGAGGTTTAGGAATGGCGCTTGGGTTGACTTTACTTAACGCGTCTAGTAATAATTTTTCGGGTGATATTCCTGAGGATCTTGGGAATAATACGGTGCTCGAGACATTGGATTTTAGAGGGAATTATTTCATAGGTTCGATTCCTGTTTCGTTTAGGAATTTGAAAAAGCTGACGTTCCTCGGGCTTTCGGGGAATAATCTAACGGGACCTATCCCGAAAGAGATTGGTGAGCTTTCGTCTTTGGAAAGTATTGTCATTGGGTATAATGAGTTTACGGCTGGTATTCCTGCAGAGTTTGGGAATTTAACGAATTTGAAGTATCTTGATTTGGCGTACGGGAACCTTGGGGGTTCGATACCCCGGGAGATTGGGAATTTAAAGGCGTTGGAAGCGATATACTTGTACAA